>BLKR01000214.1:100000-698272 GCA_011170035.1 Teleogryllus occipitalis | reverse complement strand
TTGTCTAATTGTCAATGATTAATAAAACTACAACTACGTAATTTCATTTATATTATAAACATAAATTATTAATATACCTAAAACCGAGTAATTTGATTTATTAGAAAGATAGATAAATCTAAAAACAAAAGGGTTTGATAATTTTATGTTGATAATATAAATACTGCCCACATAAAACAAACGTTTGTAAGCAAAAAGTTTCAAATCATCCTGGTAATCAAGACCTTTCAATAATTTTAATATAAACTGTTTAAACATTGCTGAAACAAGTTTTTTCAAATCACATTTTGGCGCGACTTTCAAATTTTTAAACTGAAAAAATGGTTTTAATTGATTTTCACTACCGTCCACATTGTTTAAAAATCTGAAAAAAAAAAAAAGAATATTATAGAGTGTTATAAGACCCGTTTAGGGAAAAATTGAGACACTACTCCAATGTTATCACGTCGAAAATGAATTTCAATTTTTTCTTCTATATGCACTTGGCGTCAAAATTCGTTGACAAAAATACCTTCAAATTGAACTATGTTTCCCCGTCTCTGCAATTTTTTTCTGTCTGATATACGGGATAGATGCTGAGAAAAAAATAAAACATGCAAAACACGTTTTTCGTTTATCTTTGCAACATATTGCCCTAGGAGGCTGATTTTTTTGTGAATCTACGTCATTTTGTATTCTCTTTCATATGAGCATCGTGATTATCGATTTGATTTGGGAGCACTTTTCACCACCTTATTAGGCTATACCCTTTAAATAATTTTTGTGCAATAGAGCGTGCAATATTTGCAATTTTAAAAAATTACAAAAACATGATTTTCTCCAAAACGGCTACAAATTTTTTCTTTGAATTTTTGGTAGGTATAGTGCCAAACGAACCCTATGAGATGACATTAACGCCATATTGCAGTATTCTTTTGTTTTTTCAAAAATTACAAAAATGTAATTTTTTGACTTGTCTCCCACGTCGGTAATATTTACATTACAGACGATTTCTTTACGTTACTGTATTAATGAGTACATGTTCTTTAAATAATGTCAAATAAAGTTTCTCGCAAACTCAAGAGTGATCTGTAAAAATGAGCTCAAATTCCGCATTTTCAGAAACGCTCAAATGCCATTTTCTCAAAAACGGCTCTAATTTTTTTCTTCAAATTTCTCCGATGGATAATGCTCATTGCACTGTTTAATATGACGTAGAGTTAATTTTCGTGTATTCTTTTGTTTTTCCAAAAATTACACAATGTAATTGTTTTGAAATATCTCTCACGCCATTAATATGCACATTTCCATCGATTTGTATACATTATTACATTTGTGAGTGGAAGTGCTTGAAAGGACTTCAGATGAAGTTTTTCGAAAACTCAATAGATTCCTGTGAAAAAGAGCTTCAAATTTCGCATTTACAGTAATACTTAATCGCCATTTTCTTAAAAACGGCTGAAAAATTTTCGATGAAAATTTCTATTTTGGACGAGATTTTATATTCTTGAAGTAATATTTCGGTTCTACTATTAAGTTACCGAAAAGTTAAGAAAATGTACTTTCGGTGACGATAGATGGCAGCTGGCCAGAGAATGGAGGTAGACCTTTTTTAAAAAAATTGTTACGTCCTTAATCTTATCATATCATTTATCGACGCAACGCGTCTCTTCGCCCCTTGTCAAGCGTTGAGCGCGGAGTAATCCTCCATTAACGTAGCGTTTTATGTTTGTCTCGCCTCGTCTGTCGCTTGTCAAGAGGACCGCCAGGTAGAACCTTCGCGTACACGCCTCCTACTACGCGCTCCTGCGTCACTACCGAACGGCCAGAAATGGGAAGGAATTAGGAAATGGGTAGGGTTTAGGACACTTTACAGGGGTTGGACTAAGCCCGTGTGAAGGAGCCAAACTCGTTTTATTAGAACAAATTTCACATGCGATTCGGCGGGAATCGATGAGAATCAGTGGTGAAAGGCAACTTTGCTATGAGCCACGAACGAGCCTTAAAACCAGTATACGCCAAGGAAACTAGAAGAAATTGCTACGAGAAAGTCTGTGCCATTCTTTAGCAACTCTAGTTCATTTATTTAATTGTCTTTTCCATGTTCTATTGTTTTCGTCGGTGACTGCCGGAGGGCGATCACCCAAAAATGATTCGTGCTAGTGATTCATGACCCAAAAATGATTCATGCTAAGCAAACTAGTGGTGCTAAAACAGCACGTACTTTCTCGCCTTTAGTAATAGTTATACTACTTATACCACAATTTCTCTCCAAATTAACACATCTCGATGATTTTTTGTAAAATTCATTACAAATCATAGAACATTCAGTGCGAAAACTAAGTATTTTCAAGCAAATATCAACACAAATTTGACAATTTTATCTGCTTTTCATGTAGATAAATCATGTCCCAAAATAAGACTAATTCACAGAAATTATCTCCCGAGTCATTGTTGCCGATCTCTTGTTGCTTTCCAATTTGATACTCCCTAAAGGCTAGCAATTTTTATTTCATATATTTCACATAGATTTTAAGTTATTTCAAAAAAATTCATTGGTAAATGTATAACAAAAGCTCGAATTTAAGAAACGAACAAAGAAATACGAAATAATATGTAAATTCTAACTTACGAAGCATTACGTTCACGAAGCGCAGAAAATTCGGAGCGGGCGACTATGTTTGTCGCCAAATTATACAAAAATACTCATATTTTCAAAATATTCAACATGGCCGTACATGGTTTCCGGTCAGGCAGAAGAAGGAACAGTGCTTTTAAGCTTAAATGAAGAAGCCAGAATCGCTACTGACAACGATAAATTAACAAAACTTATTCTTTAAGATTTCAGTAAAGCTCTGTCGATCTTGATATCCCGCTAGAGAAAATGAAAGTATTGGGTTTCGCTAAACCCACGATACGGTGGTTCTCACAATATCTTTCAAATCGTCAACAAGACGTAGTATCAGGTGAAAAACGGCCCATTGCCATCTGAACCGCCCCGGGGCATTGCACGGGGAACAGTTCTAGGACCCTTGGCATACTTAATTTACGTAAATGACTTAGGACAATGCCTTAAATACTGTCGTTATAAAAGATGACCTTCAACTACGAGTATATGTCAGCGGATGCCCGTCGGAGCTAAATTCTTTAGTTCAGAAAATAAGCGAAGCCCTAAAAGCTCTCAATAAATGGACCGCAGTACTAGGGCTTTCATTAAGCCCAATTAAGTCCCAAAGTTTATTGATAGGATCTCGCAACGCCATCAACAAATTAGATAAAACAACCATTCCGACAATCAGCATAGATGGCTCCCCTCTTCCTTGGTGTAACGATGTAAAGAACCTAGGAATTCACATGACAGCACTTTTAGTTGGACTACGCAAATAGGTAAGATTTGTCAAAAAGTCTTTAAAGTCCTCCATTTTCTACAACGCGTACGAGAACTACTACCTATAAACAGACGTATGAATCCGATCAATTAATTGATTATGCATCATTTCAATTACTGTGATTTCTTGCTCACTGACTTAAAAGCTAAGTAACAACGGAAGTTGCAAACCGCATAAAATGCATACATTAGTTTCATGTTCGATCTTCGTAAGTACGATCACGTATCTGCGTAATACAAACGGACAAACCTTATCTTTATCGAAAAAAGAAGAATATTGCATAGCTTCTTGCTTCTCCATTAAATCTTGTACAATGGCATTCAAACACACTTGTCTAAGAACTTGAAAATGTTTACACTAGAGCGATCACGTTCTGCATTATTGTTGTACATACCTCGACACAACATTGTGTCATACAGTAAGTCCTAGACTGTCACAGTAATTCGAAACTGGAACTCACTACCTACGCACCAAAAGAAAATTAGCAACTTTAGAAAATTTAAAACTGAACTTAGTGTCTGGATAAAAAAAATGAAAGGTAGTTTACATACGCACTCTTTTCTATGCAGAAATGTGTTTCAAAAACAATAACCACGCTACCCTCATTACTTATCATTAGATATCGGATGTTTAGGTAAATGTCTATTTTATTCTAATGAAAATATTTAAGGGCAATTAATATATGTATATGAATTATGGAAAATTAAACATTCTGAGAATTTTTATTTTTGCCTTTTTTGGGTCTTTTGTGATATAAATGCCTTTTTAAGCATATATTTTTCTTTTGAAAAGCTTTGTTTACAAAAATATACACATTTCTTTTTTTTCTAGGTCACAAATACAAGTTTAAAACACTTTAAGTTCTACTAATCACATTAATTGTCTACTGGTAACGAATCTCCATTGTTTGTCTCGACCGTATGAGTTTACACGTCACATTTAATTTTTGGAACCGAAAAGCTTGTGTTGTGGCTTCAGATTTCTTTTTTCCCATTTCTCTGCACAAATAAAAAACTAAAATAAAAAACGGTGGTCTCTGGGCACTTGGTTGAGCGGTGGGTGCTTACTTGAGCGCTGAGCACCGATTCGCGACGTAATCAAAACGTTCGTGTCTCACAGGGCAAGGCGATGAACCCCACTTCCGACATTGATATCTTTCCGTGCCAGATTTTCTTCTGGGAAGTGCTAAGTGTAAGCCCATCTCTGCCGAGCTTAAGGTGCGTCTTCATTGGGCCGCAGTTGTTTGAGTTTAGCACCACGCCAAGTACTTCACCGGTGCCTCTAAGTGTAGTAACCGACCTCAAACGTGTAAAGATTCCTTTCACTCACTAATGATTCCTTAATAGTCTTCTCTCTCATGTTATACTATTTTTACGGCTAATTTTAAATGCTGTACAGTGAAATATATTCCTGTTTTTTTCCTCCAATTTTATGTTTTTAATGGCTTTATCGGTGCCTATTTCAAAAAATTTAGTGTATTTTTAGGCGTCTAAAACGTAAATTTTTAGTGCCTTAACACCCGATATCTACGTATCATCCTCCGTGTTAGCTCTTTTTTCAAGTCATATTCCCAAAAATATTTTTCTTCTCACTCCTTTCCTCATGGCCATCTTCCTCCTTTCCCAAATTCAGGATACAGTAAAAGCTGATCTTATTACTTCTGATACAAGGTTTAAAATAAGAGAAATTACACAGCAATATCTAAAATACATTTCGTCACCAAATGTAATAGATTTCTTAATCTAAATTAACAAACTTTAATGTAAAACGATAACATATAGATCTTCCTCAAATCATGATGTATATCTCTTCTATTATTATTTCTTACTATTATTGTTACAAAGAAAAGCAGGACTGTTGCAGCATTATTTTACTGACACTTTCTATATTTTATATCATAAGATTCCTTTTGTAATTGCCTTTTCCTAATGATTAATGTGGTAATTTTCCATGTTTTTCTTTAGAGATTATGTACATGTTCTCAATTGCTATATGTTGTTATGTAATTGTAAAATTATAATACGTATAATTCAATAATTTGGCCACAAGGTTTCCATTGACAGACAGCTGTATACGAAACAACCAATTTTTAATTTATATACATATATACAATCAACATAAAGAGTTTCATAGGAATTTCGGAGCGACGTTTCGGGAACTCATTTTTCCCCATCCTCAGGCTAGACTATGTAAAGGAGAAAAAATATGACATAACTACTTAGATGATACTAATAAAATTTATGATCTATTTTTCGTTCACCCTTAGAATAAAGCTGATGTAAACAAACCCGAGGTATGCATCCGCCTTGCTCCGATTCTCAATCGCCGACTCCGCACGCACTACTTTCAGCCACGCGCGCTCAGTATAGTCCGTGGTCGCTTAAAAATTGGAACCCGACATATGCAGATCACCAGACGAATATTAACATTTCTAATAGCTCCGGAAACGCATGTTTACAAACATTAATAGAACCTACATAATAGTAAAACTAATTCAATCATCCTTAACATTCAGTTTGCAAAGTTAAACTTAAAATCTTTACGATAATGAAGTGAACAAGTGAATGTCAATATCCAATTTACATTATTTCGACTGTATTAACTAATATTCACACTTTAATCTCATGCAAAAAAATTACTTACGATCACTCTGCATGATGCAGATGATTCGATGTTGGAAGAGGAACCTTCGGTGATGACGATCTTGTTCACGACACTATCACTGAAGCCATCTACCTCCCACATTCTCTGTTCCTCTTTAATAGTATGCCCTACACCAGCATTCTGGCGTCTTTTTAGAAATACCTTGCTCGAGAAGTGCTGAAAAGCGCTAGAAATGTATTTAAAACGTTTAATACCACACTATTTTAACCACTCGGTAATAGTTTACCACTATAGAGTTTCACTACGGAAGGACCTGCACCGCTCTCCGACATCTTCAACGCGAACGTTTCGAACTGCTTGACAAAAATTTCTAAACTGATCTGCTTCGCTTCGCCCACCGTGCATAATCGAACCTGCGTCTGTCATCAGTTCTTAGGGAATCAACAGCTCCAATTGCTTGTATGCGTGCGAGGGGTACAGTTTGCCTCTTGACTCTCCAGATTAATTTTTTCCGCTATAGCTGATATCAAGCAGGCGCTGGGCACATAACTGTCACCGACATCGATATCTCCTCTTCCAGAAGGGCAGGCGTGGGAACAATGGTCTTCTTATTTTCGAGTCTGAGTTAAAGATCATAAGTTTCGTCTGGAATTTTAACATTGTGAGAGATATGAGCCACTACATCGAAAACTATTTTCTTCTGCACATGAATACGCCTGAGATTGTAACGCGTCAACTAACCAATGGCAAGCATCCCAAAGCACGCGCTATTGTTTACATCCACATTTTTCTTAGGGTGAACGGAGAATAAATGATCAACAACGCGTTGTTCACAGGCGGACGGACGAATGAACGGACAGACGTTTTTCGTCAATCGATTTTTCTGTATCAAGGGCCCACAAAACAGGGATTCTGGCTCAACCATATGTTGGTGGATTTTTTTCTAAATTTAGCATTTAGATTTATTCACTTTTTCTTTGCCAATGCCCTCTAATAAGAGATTTTCTGCCGTAAATTCGCCGTTTTTTCGCACAGCAGTACTCACCTTTGTCTCTACCGCGTAAGCGGTTGCGAGAAAGTAAAAGGAAAGCGTTCGTACGAAAAAGGTTTTTTATTTTGGTATACGAATGCGATCACAAAGGATAATTAGATCGTAAATGTAGCTCAACGTACCACTGATCTTCGCTCTGCGCCCACATTATCGCCAGTCATACGTTTAACCGCTCGTTCCCGCCAAAGTCTGTCATCCATGATGAATGTGCATTTCCATCTCACTCTCAGATACGCCCATTCACTTTGCTTTCTCTATGCACTAGTGTTCAATGACAAAAGTCACTTCGTCAATTTTTTTGACCCATTCTGTCTAATATATTCACGATGCAATGCACGAGGGAGTCGGAATGCCCCTCCCCCTTCAATCTCAAATACAACTGAACTGTCTTACGTGGGTTTAGAACTCACAGCCTTAGTGTCCACGTACTTGAGTTCAAATGCGCGAATCACCTGTCTCACGAGGCCGCATCACTTGATCATACAACTTGAAAACTTAGGCTATTTAACAATAAATTTATAAAAATAACTAAAACTGATCATACGCGTCCTTTGATGTACTTTGTAGAATTGAATGTAGTACAATTATGAATGAATTTGACACCATTCCTTTCTAAAGAAACAATGCAAATAGTTACTTTATCATTAAAATATATCAACATCACACTAATGATTTTTTTTCAAAATTAATTAACACTACAAACAATTTTGTTAAAAATATTTACATTATTACTCAACTAACGGAATGGTATGGTTCAATTTTACATAATATTTATATTGAGGAAATAGTGAGAGTAACAACACGTACTTTTACTTTCTCGCCCTTCAGAAGGTACTTCGTAAGAAAAGAAAGTTTTGTAATGGTACCCTGGAAAGCGAATTTTCGATAGAAAAACTCTTATTGCCGGGTCCTGGTAACGAAAAAGGGGATAAATCCTATTTCTGTAAATTACTTCCTCTTCACACGTGGTGTAGCCAGAATCCATGTTTTGTGGGTCCTTGATGCTGACAAATAGATTGACAGCAAAACGACTGTCCGTCTGCGGCCAATGCCCAAACCGTTCCGCCAATTTTGTCTAAAATTTTTATTCCCCGAACGATCCGAACGAACTAGAAACGTTGGGAGTTTCAATTGGATAATTTAATTTTTAACCGTACTTTATATGAAGCCTCAAACACATTTTCAATTTGTTTTCAAAAGTGGCTCCAAATGTTTTGATTAAACTTTGTCCTCGGATAGTGTAAAGGACACTTGAGAGATCAGTGCAGATCTCATGTCCGGTGAAATTCCAGATTTTTTTTTTAAATTGCAAAAGTGTAATTTTTATTAGGCGTCTTCCTGCAACTATAATATTGAAGATAGAGATTTTTTTCTTCAATGAAATCTGTTTCTAAGGTAGCTGCCAACCTGAAAAATAAAAATTAATAATTGTGTGTCTCTTTTGTTTTCCCTTGTACATTTGATTTTTTTATATTTTAGAGATCAAATAATTTTAAAAAAATATATTTGTTTACAAATAATTGGCCAAAATGTAGGTTTTTACTTCAGACATCAAAACAACAAATCGATACATTTTGATCATTCTTCTTTTAAATTAATCACAATTGTATGTTTTAGTGAATGACCTAGGTAAAGGTACTGTGAAAACTAATAGTCAGGATTTTATTATTTGAGAAAAAAATATTGTTTATAAATTAATTCTGGACATTTCAGTTTATATAACTGAAACTTTTAGTGACACATTAATTGTTCTAGTTCATTCATTAGAGCAAATAATAGTGTATATGCTGCAAAAAGAATTATGTTATTATCTATTATAGATTATAATTTATATTTGACATGCATGAATATGCTGAAAATTCTCAATTCAGGAAAATGTATCTGACATTCACTCAGTAAGGACTCGACAGTTGACACTCGCTTCGAAAAAAAATAATTACACAAATTTCATAATTTTGAGTCAAAAATTAAGACAGATCTTGAAATACGTTCATGTTCAATTTTTCGAAAATGTGAATAGTATTCCTGTACTTTTGCGCGAAATATAGGCGATTAAAAAAATAATTTCTAAAACAAATTTTTCTATAAGAAAGCTTCAATTTTTTCTGTAAATTTTCACCGCATATGTAACAACGGACGGTAAAAATATGGTCTCATTTTCGCCGAATTCTCCTTTCGTTCGAAAACTGCGAAAAGTTAGTATTTCAAAACTACAAAATTGAAGATAGAGATTCTTGCCTAAGACAAAGTCTGTTGTAAAAAAATCAGCTCTTTAAAAAAGGTGATGTACAATTTTGCGTAATGTTTTTGCGCAATGTATTTCGCTTGATTTTATTCAACGTCTAAAAAAATATTTTCTCAAATACCGCTTCAAATTATATCATTAATGTTTTTCCACGGATAGAAGAAGAGACGCTTAAAAGAACGACGATTGTCTCATTTCCGTTGATCTCTCTGAATTTTCGAAAATTGCAGATCTGTAAATTAAGCGATCTAGTATGTGCTGTTGTGACACCAATGGTTTTACATTTTCTCAGTTTTTCAGTCTCATAATAGTAGAATGAATATATTGCTATTTCAGTATAAGAATATATGATTATCAGAGAAGAATTAAACTTGATTTTTCGTGCAAATTTTCACTGAAAATTTGTATCTATTTTTGAGAAAAACGTCGTTTGAACTTTTCAGAAAAGGCGTATCTTTGAGCTCATTTTCACACGAAAACTCGAGATTTCGAAAAACTTAATAAGAATTACAGTGTTGTTTCACTTTTATATTTACTCTTCTCATTGCCTCTCATAACTTACTTCGCAGAACACTATCATAAGCTTTTTCAAGAGCTATAAATGTCAGGTAAAGATCTACATTCCTACTTTTGCGTTTCTCAATAATTTCTCTTAAACAGTAAAGTTATCCAGGCAGGATCGTTCCATTCTAAAACCACTTTGCTTCTCACTCAAACCAGATTATTCTCTTTCTATTTTTTTTACGCAAAATATTGGAGAACAATCTTGCTATAGACGGTATAAAACTGATACCTCTATTATTTGTGCACATTATTTTATCATCCTTCTTATAGACGATATATACATGTCCCACTCTGTAGGTGGGCCTTCTTCTAATTCTATATTGTTGAACAGTCTTTTTAAATATTTTATACACATGTCTCCACCATACTTGAGAAACTCCATTCTCAAATTTCCTGGTCCTGGAGCTTTGCTTGTTTTAGACCTTTGCAACGCGATTTTCACATCGTTTTCTGTTATTTCTGCCTCACATTCCTGACAATTGTTTACATATCTATTTCATGTCCAAGAAAGTTATCTTGTAAAAGTACGTAGTATCCATTTCTGAGCAGGGATTCTTTGTGTGACAATCTTTTTCACATTATTTTGTCTCATTTTCTTAATAATCCTTCAGGCGTCAGTTATTATAGCCAATTGTTCCATCAATGTCTCTACATACTACTCTATCACAATGTGCGTTCATTTCCATTCTCACTACTGTTTTTACTTCTCGTCGTTTCCGAATGGATTTATTTCTAGATTCTGGTGTTTTATCATTCAGCCATTTCATGTAGGCCTATTTTTTCTTTGTTTTAGGTTAGTAGGAGTAAATTTATTTTACACTCAGATTCATAATTATTTGAACTCCACTATAAAGAAAGTTTATAAAATGTCAAAAATGGATTAAAATTTTGGAATTACAGAAGAATTAAAATATTAAATAGAGTTTAGAAATTACACATGCCTTAAGAAGATAGTACATGCCTTAAGAAGAAGTAGAAGAAGATAAGGATACAGTATTCGTTCTCCTGAACACAGAAAGAGAGTATAATTTTACAAACCACATTGAGAATTAAATAATGTCTGAAGGAATATGTACTGCTTTTGCAAAAATCGGCAAAATATGAATCAAACCACATAATAAAATAAATATTAAAATTGCATCAATGAAACAGAATATCACATGTTACTTAATAATTTGAAGAAACAAAGGGGTATGTCCCCCTCCTAGATCAGCCATTGCAAATTGGGAAGAATAAGTATTGAAATATTTATTTACGATGCTTCTAATGTGCTACTAAAAAATATTTAAAATCAAACTACAAAAGAGTAATGATAAAATGATCTTACAAAAAAACGTGGAAGAAATGTAGTTCCCAGTACTGTGTACTGGGTAGCGTGTTAGCGACTCTGATAGTTCGATGCGCTGTTGTCACACATTGCTACGCACATGACACCACCTACATGAGAGATAAATGAAATCTCTAAACATTAACCCTTACCGACAGATGATGACATGCCTTGATATCATGTTCATAACTTTTGCCACAACCGAACCTTATCGCCTCCCAAACCGTGTTGAAAAATTCGTTCTCTATTGGGCCTATCTGCAGTGCAGCCGCAACTCTACCCACAACATTGTCGAGAGGTAATAATATTCTGCCGTTCATCTTTTCTGCCTCGAAATATTCGCGAAAACACAAAAATTCATGATTCTCTTTAACACTACACATACGCACGATGTAAGGGGCGTAGCTCTCACGAAACTCTCAGCTTGGACCAATGTACTGCGCGCTCGGAAGACACGCACCAACTGACCTGGCACGCATTGGCAAAGGCACATTTCATTCGCACTGATACTGCTGATGAAGGGATCTGTACGCTTCTCGAGCGACTTCACGTGAGCCAGATGAACGGCAACGCTGAACCGTGATTGTGAGAAAGTAAACAAATCCTCGTAAGCAGATTGCTTCAGAGCAGGTCACACGACGTACCACAGCACGTGGCGAGAGAACTGTCAGAGTCGCTTATACGCTGCTGGTACTGTAGTAGTTTATAAAAAAATCCAACTTCACTTATTGTGAAATAACTAATACAAATTACAATTCCAGGGTGTGGTGCATGAACCTGATAACTCACATTTTTTTCGAAATTGAGTTACGAGGAGAGTAAGACTCGTCCTGCCATCTAGTCTCTACCGTTAAATCACCACCTCGATACGTGTGCTCATTTCTTCACAAAAGAGCGAAGCACTGATTGTGCGGATAAGAAACTGAGCTTCATTCGATGCATAAACCTGATAACCCCATCAAGATGTCTGGTGAAGTAAGTAAGGCGGCCAGACAGCTTGATTTTTCAGAGTTTTTGAATTCTGAAACAGGTAAGATGCCACTATATAATTTCAATTATTATTAACTATTGCCTTTGCGTTCTATATTTCGTGTCATTTAATAATTTCAGCTGGAAATGAAGGTCAAATAAGACTGTGTTTACCATTTTTTTTAGACTAAAAGATGTATCTTCTCTACAGGTAGTGACAATGACAGCATCTTTTCATTATTTTCAATTCAGAGCCGAAATGAGAACAGTACAGAAAAAGTAACTGAAGACAGAGAGAACAGGAGGTCAGATACTGAAACATCAGACGGATATTTGCTGGAAGCGACCAATGTACGATGTGCGCACGTTTTCTTGATCCTCCAGCTCCCTAGTTCTAGCTCAGCCCGGCACAGCGCGGTCCGGTAGAAAATATGAGCTCCACTCGGAACGTCACCGCTTAGTTTGCACCTTCGTCCTTTACAATGCGGGCTTCTCAGTTTTCACTCTCTCTTTCTAACGACCTTTGCGCACGGTGATCCTGGTTACTCAATAGTTTCTATAACTATTTATTATTTCTTCAGAATTCTAAAAAGCCTTGTTTTGTTTCTCATTGTTATGTAGTCCAAGACGCGCTATTACCCTGAGTTTTCTGTCGTTGAAGTTGACAGCACTGCACTACCGTGACGTAGACAGAACCCGTCTTTCTCCGCACTCCCCGCTTTGGAGTATAAAGAAAAAGTGCGCGATTAGTACAGTCAGCTCAGAAAGTATCAACGGAGAGCAACAGTATGAAAGTTTTTGTATAACACAAACATTCATAACCACTCATAACGTATTTTACCAGTTCCTTTAACCTTGCGATTGTACCTTAACTAACGAGAATTATGTTATGGTTATATTAGGTTATATGGGAAACGTAAAGGGCTCATATAACATTTGTTATGGAGAATGGCATTTTGGATTGGCTCTCGTCAGTGTTTGATATTTAGTAACGATATTTTGTATTTATTAGGGAATTGGAGAAGAAGAAAACGTAAGCGTGATCCATCAACGTGGAAACATAATGTACTAGCAAGAAATGGGCGCGAAGGTAAAAGTTACATTGATTATAGAGGGAAAGAGATTACAGGTGTAACTGAAGGAAAAATGTTCAACTGTCGCAAAAAAGAAAGGTTTTCTAAATGTTAAATCAAATGACAGAAAGGTATTATTTTCCAAATATTATAGCCTTTTAAGCTGTACGGAACAAAGAATGTTTCTTTCTTCGTTCATTAACATCAACAAACCAAAGAGAAGATATTCTTCTAGTCCAAAGAAAAAAATAGATTGTACAGTAGAATATAAAGTAGTTGAGGATGGACAAAATATACAGATTTGTAAAACGGCCCTGGCTAGTTTCTTAGGTATAAAAACTCCAAAAATTGATTACACAGGTCGATTTACTGACAGAGAATGGTTCACCGCAGGAAGATGGTCGAGGTCGACACTAAAACTGACCTAATAAAATACCGGAAGACAGAAAACAAGTTGCTCGCGACTTCATAGAGCGGCTACCTAAGTTCAGAAGCCATTACACAAGAAAAGATAATCCGCACAGGAGATATCCCTTACCAGAACTTTCTGAAAAAAAAGCTACATGAGCTTTACGTAGAAACATGTGCTTCACTAGCTGTGGAACCAGTTTCATATTACACATTTACACATATTTTTTTAATTGATTATAATCTTCACTTTGGACATCCTAGTTTCGGCACATGCAAGTTAGGTGAAATACCGCAAATTAAGAAAAAGAAGAGAACACCTACTGTATATTCACCAGAAGGTTGCTGCAAATTAGTAGAGCATTGTAAAAGGGTTAATCCTTTTATTGTAACGAGAATGAAGCGGGAAGACTTTGTTTCCATTGAAAATATGAAGAAACACTTAATATTTAGAAAGAAAGGTGAAAATGGTAGACCTGTAAAGATACAGAAAGCATCACGAATTTTGATATGTGCAAATTTGCTAGGAAGCTGTGGTATAGTCTATATACACAACAATGATATGGAAGACTATTCATTGGTGAATATTTTTCGAAGAGGTAAAGTGCCAAATAAGATTATTTTGCCACTTTTACACAAAACCGGGCGTCCTATTACAAATGCAAAGTTGAAAGATTTGAGAAAGTTATGCCAGAATATATACTAGAAGAACACAAAGACTTTTATGCTGGGCTTAGGGGAAAGGTTCAGACCCCAAAGAAAACCAGGGGAAAAGGAAAAGTCAGCTTACCAGTACCTGATGACTCGAGTGACAATGACAATTCATCTGTGAGTTCATTTTATTATGATGCATACGAGTAGTTCATTGATAAATGGTATACTTGTGGTTTGTCAGGTTCATGCACGAAAAGGTAGAAAAATTCGGAACCAGATATTTTACTTTTATTGCAATATTAATACGAAAACGACTTTCAAAAATTCCGAAATTTTGTTGAATTGTAAGGTGTATGTACTACCTCTATGAATAAAAAGATAATTGTTGTTTGTAAATATTGTGTACTTATACACCCATAAAGTTTTCTCCCTTTTTCTCCACTCTTCCTCTATGTCAGGTTCATGCACCACACCCCAGAATTGTGATATAGAACAAATTATTTGAATTAACCTCTATCTGCACGCCTAAGTACAAAAATTAATTTCTCACATTCTTATCAAAGGTCATTTCAAAATCAGTGCTAAGTTGTTTGAGGACTTTCATCATTTCGTATTCATTCTTCCCAGTGATGAGACCATCAACAAAGAGTGTGATGATAATGCTTCTCGACTTATTGTAATAAATGCATGAATCATCGTCGGTGCTCTCCAGTCCCAACTTTTCCAAGGATGTTGAAATCTTGTCGTTCCAGATTTTCGGAGTTTGTTTCAATTCATAGAGACTTTTTCTGAGTTTACAAACTCGACTACTATTACCGTTGAATCCTCTACACACACACACACACACACACACACACGCACACACACGCACGCACGCACGCACACACGTCTTACTACTGAACTGAATGTTTCAGAATTGTTTACTCCTTCTTGCTCAAAGCCTCTTGCAACAAGTCTTGCCTTCGCACGTCCATCCTGTTTTTCTCGAAGAATCCATCGAAAAGTCAAAGATTCGACTAAATCTGGTTTTCCCACAAGATCCCAAGTCTTCATTTATGTAAGTGACTGAAATTCTTCAGTCAGAGCCTTCATCCACTTCTTGTCCTTGAGTGCTGTCGAGATTGGAATATCTATGACTTCACCAATCATAGTTGCATTGTCTCTATCTGATTGGTCTTCTTAGGGTTCGACGGTCTCACAGACTTCGAAGAATTTTCCAAATTTATTTTCATTTCCAGAGTCCTCTTCACCTTCGAACTCCTCTTCATCTTCATACTCCCCTTTATCTGTAAAGTGTTGATCTGGTTCGTTGTTTAGACGAACTTCAGTTTCGACGTATCTTCCTTCAATCTTTGTGCTTTCATCAAAGATTACATTTCCAGAACTAATTGTGTTGTTTTCATCTTGTAGAAAGATCCTATAATTTGGACTATCCAGATCATAGCCAAAATTCCTTTTGCGATTTTTTGTCTATCTTGCCTCGTTTGTGGTCTTGGATTTAAGCATAACAGATGCAGCCAAACCTTTTCAAATTCCCAATTTTCATAGGACGACCGAACCACAATTCTGCTGACTTTTGTTTTTCACTGAACTTGTGCCTGACTGGTTCATTGTGAAGACTGCATAGTTCACTGCTTCAGCCCATAATTTGACATTCATTCTTGGTGTAAATTGCTATTCGTGCTGCCTCCACAATTGTCCTCATCTCCCTCTCAATTCTGCCGTTCTGCTCAGGTGTATATGGGTTTGACTTGCTGTGAAATACTGCAAGTTCAGTTAGAAGTTCCTTCACGGTGTTGTTAATTACTTCCTTTCCATTATCAGACTTAAGACACTTGACCTTTCTTCCAAATTGATTTTCAACCATCTTCATTAACTCTTTTACTTGTCTGGCGTTTCATCTTTCGTTTTCAAAATGTATACTGTTCTAAAATGCGAGTAGTCATCCTTCAGCAGTAGGAAGTACTTCCTCCCAGAGACTTAATATTCATCTCACAGAGATCAACATGAATACATTCCAATGTACATTCGACTACTATCTCATTTCCAGGGTGTGGTTCACGATGATGTTTCCCAAATGTACAGCCGCGGCAAACAATCAATCCAGTCGTCCACATAGTCTACACTGTTTTTCTTCAGAGTATTTTGTATGTATTTAATATTCTGGTGTGCTAGTCCTTCGTGCCACATTTTGATGGATGTCGCTGTCAGACACTTGTCTGCTTCTTCAGGTGGAATTAACATTCTGTACAACTTGTCTTCTTTTTCTGCAATGGCTATGACTTCTTCTGTCTCAGTGGTCCTGAATATCGACTGACTTGCGTTGGCGCTCTGTACAGATCCTTTATTCAACATTTGACTCACTGAAAACAAATTAAAGGTTTAGTCAGGTACAAACAATACATTTTTCAGAATTACTTGGCTCCGCTTCTCTTAATCAAACTCACTCCATCACTCATCACCATCAACCTCGATATCTTGCCCTAGTCCTACAAGTCTTGAGGCATCTCCCATCAAAATCTTTGTAAGTTGGTGGAATACTTCATAATTTATCAACCATTTTCTTTCAAAAGTCATATGCTGAGTTGCTCCACAATCTTGAAACCCACAATCTTGCAACTTTTGTTTTCAGATTTCAGACTACTAATGTTGACAGCTAACAATAAAGGAACGACGATTGTTGCTATTGTTGGAATTATGGAGGTGGTTGGCCGACACCATTTCCTTGTGTGAGGCCGCAGCTAACTCCGAAGAACTGGCAAGGAGAGCAGAATCTCCCTCGGAAAAAATACTGCCCGCTCGACTTCAGAAGGCTAGATGCAAAGCGAAGGGGTTCATTAGCCGGGAAGATCAGACTAGGGCCCGCTCGTGGCACATAGCTAAGTCGCTAGCCTTTCACCACTGAGGTCCGGGTTCGATTCCCGTCGAATCTCATGTGAAATTTGTTCCAACAAAACGAGTTTGGCTGCTTCACAAGGGCTAGTCCAACCCCTGTGAAGTGTTCTAAACCCTATCCTTATTCCTTCCCAATTCTGGCCGCTGTGTAGTGACGCAGGAAGGCGTAGGAGATAGTCGCGTACGCGGCGATGCTACCTGGCGGTCCTCTTTATAACTGACTGACGAGACATACACAGACAATAAATATTAATGGAGGATTACTCCGCTATAAGCGCTCTACGCCCGATCAGGGGCTTCGAGACGCGTTGCGTCTATTATTAAATTAATAAGACGCCACATCTTTTAAAAAAAATCATGTTTCTTTATTCTTCCTTCTTTCTCTGACTTCATTTCCTGACTGTTGTTACTTGCTTTACGACATTCCTTGGCAAGTTGCCCCTTTTCATTACAATTATTGAACCGTACTTGCTCTAGGAATACTTCAAATACTTTGCATAAGGCTTACCATTGCAATTTTTTCTCCACGTGACCTGTTTTTCCACATTTGATGCATTCATAACATAAGCATTTCTTGTGAGCCTTTTTTGCACGACTTCTTTTCTGACTGTTTTGTGAAGAGAGCGTTTTGTCTCTTCGGCTTCGCCGCTTCATTTATCCCATCCTCTTCTAAACGTAAAGTTCAATTAGTGTTTTCAAATTCTTGTCGACTGGACTGGTGCTGTCCCACGCAGTGCGAAAGTGATAAAGCTTCGATGGTAGCATCCGAGTCATTATCAACTCTCATTAACTTCTTCACCGCCAGCTTTTAGGTCTTCCAAAAACTGAATTACAGTTAAACAATTTTTAACTGCAGATTTATTATTGTCATATTTGTAACCAAAAAAAAGAGACTTTGTCAGCCTTCCAAAGTCAAATCAGATTTGGAAGAAATTCCCACCCAGAAAGAATTCCCACAAATCAGATTTGTTACCATAAAGTATATTCAATTTATCTAACAGAGAATATGCTGATCTGTAACGAGAAATTTTCATGGCGATATCACTACTAACATTTAATCCTAAGAGAGTCTGAGCTTCAAGATCTTTTTGAATCCAGGACTTGCCTGCATTACATTTCATTATATCATCACAGTATCATTTTCATCACCTTCAGATTGACTTTAATTCCGATTGCAATGGTAATTAGGTCTTTGGATATCAACGTTAGATCAATCTCGAACCTCAATGAAACATATTTAATTTGCCTTTAGGATTTTTATACAGACTTTCAAGTTGTGACTTAATTATATTAATAATTGAAACTTAAATTTAAATGCAATGTAAATTCTCAAATTCACACAACTCAGACTTTCTTCAAAAAGAAATATGTTCAATTGAATATAAAGAAAAAATACTCTTCAAAAGAAATAATTATTGAAATAAATTCAATACTCAATTTGTACACGCCTTAATTTCTTAATTCATACAATACTAACAACTAGCTGAATGTGGCATCGTCGTCGCTTTAAACTTTCTTCGGTTGTTTGATTTTTCTTTTTGTTTTTTCGTCGGTGTAGAGTTCTCTTTGTTCAGATTCATCATTGTGTCACCTCAGCCTCTTGAAATAACCACTTAAATTTTTCAATTATTTTGTGTATTGAACACGATTTCTACTTTTGGCTTTCCTGAATTTAGGTAATGTAAATGTTTCATTAAATTGACTGTCAGGAATTATTTCGATTTGTTTTTCGTTCAACGTTTTTCTTTCAGTTTGTCGTAGCGATGGCTCGATGACACCGCTTTGCTCGTCTCAGAGACGTGCACCCAAGGCCGTCTGACCAGGGCCACACAATTGGCCCTCCACTCATTTATTTCATTTTCCGTGAAAAGAAATCCTTCGTTTTCGTATTCTTTATCTCCTAAGACTTCTTCTACGCCGACCTCTTTCTCTACGCCTTCCGCTCCGTCGTCCTCTGCCTTTCTCTACGTCTTTTTCGTCTTGCCTTTCGTCTTTTTCTTTGCCTTCATCTGCATTAGTATTTTAAGGTACTGGAGATTAATCAATGCCACCTCCATAGATCTATTTAGGTGGCGGTGGTTTAATTTCCGCATACTCACCAAGATCGCAGCGCCAAAATACGAAAAACACGTTTTTGTAAATTTGGCCGAAAACAAATAATCAATCAGAATAATCAGAAGACCGAGACGCGTCGAATGACTCCTCGCATGTCTCGATTGGTGCACGAGAAATGGTCAAACCGTGAGTGACGGAATCGCACACTCGAGGAGTTACTCAAATACTATTTAGGGATGTGTCAAAATAGTATTCTTTGATAACTTTACTTTTACTGACAAAATTTTCTTGAATTCACGAATGTCGAACGACAGAAAATTAATATTTAATACTAACATATAAAATATTTTTTCGATTATCTGGGTATTGTGTCACTGACTTCAAATGCTTATTATATGTTCATCTAGTGTACATCAATATGCTTCGAACGTAGATAAAAAATAACATGGAAGAGTGGGATAAGGAGGCATTTAATGCTGTTTTTTTAGAAGAAGTAACAGCTCAGAAATCAGCCGTGAATTGAATCTGTCAAGTAATGAGAATCATTAGGAGAGGCTCCTTATGCTGTGACAAGCGATGACGTGGATGATTTATTGGCCGTACACAGGCAAGACAGCATTATTTGTTGGGAGTAGGGGAAGATAGATTGATGGCACTAGTGTTATGGATGCAAATCTGGAACTCTTGCTCAATATTCACGCTGGGATGGGATGACTAAGTCAAATAGAAACTCTGGATACTCGATTTTTGAATGAGAATTCTTTACCTGATTGTTTCCAGTGTTGGTGTAGTAGCCTACCCTTAGGTCTTCTGCTACGGCTTGTCTATTGAATTTTGTTATTTATCAAGCGATTTAATTTTCCAGCCTTTTTTAAACAAAGAATTATAAACCTTGATTAATATGTTGTCTCCATTCGTCATCTTACCACTCAAGTGAGGCCTTTTTAAAAAATATTTTTTTCAATCATTGCGGAAGACGGCTTTTCTTTTTTAATTATTAAAGCAAGTGGTCGTAAACTTCGCTTGTAAACTTTTCGATTGTAAAATTCACACCAAGCCCAGAAAAAAAATGAAGCTTAAATTTGTTATCTTACCCCCCTTACCCAATTACTTGTACTAATGGACTTTGATATTTTTCCTTCATGCCTCTTTTTGTAGCAATTTTAAGTACATTTTGATGTTTTTACTTTCTCGTGACCGCTTACGCAGTAGAGAGAGTTATGTAATGCTGCGCGAAAAACGGCGAGGTTTCGGCAGAGAACTTTTATTGCGGGGCCCTGATAATGAAAAAGTGGATAAATCTAGTTGCTAAATTTAGAAACAAATCCTCTAACACGTGATGTAGCCAGAATCCATGGTTTGTGGGTCCTTGATACCGAAAAATTGATTGACGGCAAAACGTCTGTCTATCCGTTCGTCTATATGTGAACAACACTAGCGGCTAGAACGTTCAGCCGTTTTTCTCCACAATTGATATTCCCCAATCAATCTGATGTCGCGGCCCCTTGAATTTGAAACCGATATTTTAATTTTGGGGGTACTTTACATGAAGCTCCTGAGATATTTTCCAAATTTTCAAACACATGGCTCTATCGTTTTTTATTAAATTTTGTTGTTGGATAATGTGAACGGCGTTAAGAGAATGGAGCATGTTCCGTTTTCGAAGAAAAACCTTAATTTTACGAAAGTTGCAAAAATTTACAATTTTTCCGGCATCTTCCTTCAACTAAAATATTAAAGATGAGTTTTCCCTTAATGAAATCTGACCTTAAAGATCGATTTTGAAATAAGACCATGTACAATTATTCAATATTTTCAGAATTTTTCGTGTAATTTTGTGTGAAATATGTTATAATTTATGTTGAAATATATGTTTAATTTTTTCTCAAAAACGGCTCTATCGTTTTTGATTAAATTTTGTTGTTGGATATTCTCAAGGACGTTTAAGGGAATGGTGCAGGTCTCATGTTGGTTGAAAACCCTACTTTTTCGAAAATTGAAAAAATTCAAAATGTTGTCGGTGTTTTCCTACAACTACAATTATGAAGATAAACATTTTTGTGTTAATGAAAAATAGATCTCAAATTGTCATATTCAATTTTTCAAAAATATGAGTACTTTTTGCGAAATTTTGTGTCAAACACGGGCTATCTTCAAAACCACTTTTTCTTAAAAACGGCACAATTTTTTTGAATTACATTTAGACCTTAGTTAGCGTAAAGAACGCTAAAGACAATGGTGCAAGCCTCATTTTCGTTCAAATGCTTAATTTTTCGAAAAAAAATAAAAAATAAAAAATCGGCGTGTTCCTACAACTACAGTTGTGGAGATACAATAAACCAGATCACTGGGAAACAAGTGACGGGGACATTTCCAGCATCTTTTAAGATTAAAAGGCGGATTTTGATGACCTAAAACATCGCAAAAAATGATCAATGCTCTTAAAGGTTTTAAAAATGCCCTAAAAGCAAAGAAAAATGACGTAAAAAATTTGATCACAACCAATTCGAATCAACAACTCAAGCTGTTGAATGTTACCGACGTAAGCCCTCATTCTCAATGCAAACTTAAAACCATCATGTAAAAACAAGCAAATTCTTTCTTTCATTTCTAAACGTCATAACGTATCTCAAGAATTCCTTCTCTGCTTTAAAAAAAATACAATCATTGTTAAGAAAAGTCATAAGGCAGGCTAAAATCATGAAACACGATCAGGATATTTTGCTGCCGATCTCACTAAGGGTCTTCAGTCACAAAATTCAATATCAGACGTTTCCCAAAAATTTTTAGACTCGATGTTCGTTTCCGAAACTTCTTCTTATGAAATTCTCAAAATAATCGATAAACTAAAAAAATAATATTCAGCCGGTTTAGATGAATTCCCGGATTCTTTGTTAAAAGACCTGTGCGCCTGGCATTATACACCCGTTAACTCACATATTTAATGTATCCTCATGCACCGGAACGTTCCCAGATATTTTCAAAACGGCTAAGATTAAGCCGCTCTTCGAAAAGGACAACAAAAATGAAATTCAAAATTATCGGCATATTTCTCTGTCAGGTTTTTCAAAAATATTAGAGAGACTTTTTTACGTACGAATGGAAACCTTTCTCAGTAAACACGACGCGCTTTCAGATTGCCAATATGGATTTAGAAAATCAAAATCTACGGAAACAGCCATATTTTCATTTCTTAAAGATGTCGCCTCATCATTGGACCAAAATGAAGCACCTATTGTTTTATTTTTAGATCTCTCGAAAGCTTTTGACGTCATTGATCTTGACATTTTACTTTCAAAATTACCTTCATATGGAATCCGTGGTATTGCTCTAGATTGGTTATGTTCGTACCTTAAACAAATATCTCAGAGAGTGGAAATACCTTACTGGAATGATGGAACATTATGTACACACCTTTCCGACTCTTTGCCAATTGCACGTTAGTTCCTCAAGGATCGATTTTAGGCCCTATTCTCGTTGTGTATATTTTTCGAATGTTCATTTCCGCCTGAGATATGGCATAATATTCTGGGGAAATACATCTTATAGCTCCCTGACTTAGATTGCAAAAAAGAATTGTACGAATAATAACTAAATCCCACCCACGTGATTCTTGTAAGCCTCTCTTTATTAAACTAGGAATTTTACCATTGCCTAGTCTGTTGATTTACGAATCAGTGGTTTTTGTCAAAAATTAGTTCGTCAGGAAGTATTATTCCTTGACGAAGGACATGATGGATAAGAGCCCAAAATTTTTTGCTGATTTATCCTTGGAAAGAGATTTTATTATATCGGAGCGGTTTTTTCTCTCCCAATATTCAAAATTCAAGTAGTGTATGACTTGTGACGGAATTTCTCGTTTAGATTACGGAAACCAGCAGTCGGCATGCGTCTTTAAAACTCTTAATTTCTCGAAAATTTTGTTATGTAACATACGGCGATATGCATATTTATGAACTCGTCTCTTCACGCATGTTATGATGAGCTAAAAAACCTATAGGGTTCCATTTAAAAAATCAAAGTTGGGTCAATATCACTGCAATAAAAAATGCAATAGAATAATATTATGCATGGCCATATATGCCCCTTGCATATAGTAGTTTTAGTGAAAACCGCATCTCAGTATCTGCAACGGTTCAGGAGAAAATTGAAGGGAACATCTTAGGTGGGTCACACGGTATATATATATATATATATATATATATATATATATATATATATATATATATATATATATATATATGTGAGAAGCTGTTGGTGTAGTAGTGCTCGCATTTCCTTCATCGTAAAAACAAGGATTCTCTCGTACCAACTTCACGAGTAATTCGTTGAACATAATTAGTTTATTCGCCATGTCAAGTTATAGTCACAATAAAAATTGCCCAAATTCTTACTTTGAATTCACTACACGCATCAAAACTGTTCGCAAACTAGTTTTCTACATTACAATAACAATCACATAACCACAAACTACCTCAACACAATCTGAAATCGACCTTCCACGCTGCTCTCGGATTGGTGTTCGGTAGAATTCCGACGTAAACTTAACGTAAAAGCTTGGAGCTTGTGAACTCTTGAAGTTTACGGACTTACGTCTAGGGTTACGTCAAGGCATTGTGAACGGTCTCGCTTAAGTAACTCATTTGTAGGTTTTGCGGCTACGTTACGTTTACGTTTAAGTTTGCATTGTGAATGAGGCCTAATCGAGATTGCTCCTTTTCGTTCAAGTAAACTCAGCTTGCAAATTTTTGGTTTGGACGTCCCTTACCAGGAAATCTGCATCTTTAATTATCTCGAAATCGGCCGAACCGATAATGGCGCTGACAGGCGTCACAGGAACCGTAGATTACATACAACGGTCGGCATTACAATTGCTGAACGTAAAAATCGAATAGGAATTCTGTGGAGAACATTTGTTGCATCTCGTAAGGATTATTTGAAGCCAAAGTACCATTAAAATGAAATTAAAATCAAATCAGCAAAAAATTCATTTACCATGACGGAAAAAGATAAAAATGACTTATTAGTAGAAATCCGACGAAAAATGCACACATAAAAGGGGTCATTTCCTTTTATCATAACATAAAATTAATGTCCTCTAAACAGCATTGTTCTGAAGTTAAAAGAATGAAACGTCATTTCATTACATCTGCCCCTTAGCTATGTTTGTGGTATGGTATTTAGGTTTTCTTTTGTTACAAGCTATTCGTGCTACCAACATAATTTCTGTTGCTAGCTCTCTCATCAGCAAGATGTCACTGCAAAGAGACTTTCCTGGTGTGCTGTATTTGTATTGTATGTAAAAAGAGACTAGATTTTTGATTTGCTTGTCACAAAGCGACAAATAAAACACAAGAGAACTCATTGGCTGGAATTCAGTTTATTCAGTACTTGGAATAACACAACTTGATGAATAATTTAGTAAAAATGAGATGTATATACATCTGAGCCAATCACCGTGCAATAGTGGCCTAACCCAAATTTTCAATTTAGAGAAAATGGCTGATATACGTTTACATTTCAGAATATTCAGTTTTGAGTTTCATGGTAAAAATGTAGGGTATTTAATAAAATATCACTCTGATTTTGCATATTACTGTTCACAACGGAGTCAAGAGTAATAGAGTAAACATTCATTTCATGGGTTAGGCCACTACTGCATTGAGAAAGTTTACTGAGATACTCGAAAAATGAAAGTTAGACCATTATTGCAAGAAACATAGAATTGTAGTCATCAGGTAATCTTCATAAAAAAAGTATTAACAGGTACAATTTCTTCAGACTCTTCTACAACTGAAGAAATGTACTAGTAAAAAGCACACACTGAATATCTTTCCTCTATGGTACAAGTATGTGCTCTCTACAGCACTGGTAAAATTAAGTCCATTTGAGAGTTGAAATTTTCTTTATGACAAATTGAAGTTTTATGACATAAATAAACAATTATTGTGTTAATTTATGTTACAATAAGAACAAGTGCCGTATCCAACAAGGGTATCAGTGTCACAAGAGTGCACTAGTAAATCACACTGCATATGTCTGAAGTACATAGAATAGTGCATTATTGCATAAATTGCAGCAGAAACACAGTGTTAAAACATTTCCTTTTAGGAATTACTCTGTAATTATTAATAATACAAAAACCATTAGAGGTGAATATCTTTCCAGTGTGATATGTGATTCAAACATTACACTCAAATTATTAAAAAGGTGTTTTAAGTTAGGCCACTTTCAACTGAACAGCCTCATTATTAAAAAATATTTTCAAACCAAGCAAAATGATCTTTGTCTTATGACAGAACCACCTTAGATGCCCATCAACATTTGTTCCCATATGCAATCTGTTGAAGTATCTTTATATCACCCACGCTTTAATCAGGAGGACTTCTTTATTTGAAATGGGCTATTTTACATTGCTTGATTTCTAATCTTACTGATTTATATTTGTGTAGACCACCCAGTTTAATGGAAAGTCCTTATAAAATCTCTCGAGCAAGAGTATCTGTCCTACAAATAAGAGATGTAGAAACAAAGTTTGTTCAAAAGAATAAAACAATGACATCACCAAAAAGTTATTTATTATTGAAATGTGACTAAATATATACAAAGTCATGAAACAAACAAGTCCTGACTAATGGTGCTTTCTCATGATAAGTAATTTCACAGCACATTTCTCCAAATTGTATTAAAAATTTATTTGTTGCACATTCACTAATGTTATTGACAGCGTACAAAATTATTACATGTCAACATGCTTAGAATATTATCAATAGTATGAAAATTACTATATAACAACTTCTCAAAATTGGAGAGGTACAGGAAAATCCAGTCTATAACAACCTGCCAATGAGGATTTAAAATGTTAGAGAATTCCAACAAACACTGAAAATAGTGAATTTTGCATTGAAAACGAACACTATTCTTCAATATTTCAATAGCTTGGAATTGTGGCAGTTTTTCCTATTCTAGAAGGAATTGAATAATCCCTGTGTGTCTGAGACACAAGATCAGTTACAATGAAATACAACTACAACCATATTATAATAATAATAATTATTATAAAAATATCTGATGATTTCTGACACACACTTATCTTTGCATAATATATTTTTATTAGTCATCATAAATTTTTTCTCAGAAGTTTCACTACCAGCCTTTTAATACTTTTCACAATAAGCTTAATAAATACTGCTCAAGACTTGTGACTTTTATTAAAATCTCTTTTTTGAAATTAATTCTTTCAAAATCTTTTTCACTTGCATGCTTAATATTGTAGTCTTTGTTTTGACAACATACTAAGCATTGCTAACAAACATACCACATATACTGTAATGAACACTGAACTTCTTTACTAGAAATCATTAAAGCTGTCCATGGCACAACTTGTACCTTCACTGCTCCGAAAATTTTGTTTTATTGCTGTTTCACTGAACCACTCCCAAAAATAACTTATTCGTACCGCATGCAACAATAAAAGCATGAATAACATGACAATGTTTAAAATTCCCCATCAATTTAAAATTACTTTGAACAGGCTCACCAATCTCTTAATATTATTTTTTAAGATACAAAAATAGATTAGTTTAGTTAACATGTTATTTAACAAATATTACAGGAATTCATCACACCAATCTGAGAGACACTGATAACAATCGCTTGCTTGTTTGGTATTTGCACCAATTGAATCTTTTAACCACTCTATGAATAATTCTTTGTTTTTCTTCAATACCAGAAACTGGCCTAAAACAACATATGCCTGCAAAACAAAAAAATATTTCACATCAATTGACACAGAAATATATTTTAAAATGAATATACCAGTAACTCTATAGAGTTAAATTCAAAAATTAACTTCAAGATAAATACGAAAGGAATATTGACATAAACTTTCTAAGAGTTTTACAGTGGATTAGGCAATAAAATTCTAACAGGACTGTTTGGTCCAGAAAGCCAACTTCCAAGTGAGTGAATACAGCCACATTCATGTGTACACTCTGACACATTCTCATCAAATTTTCAGTAATAATAATACAGGCTCAATATTAATGTAATTCCAGTTTCATAATCTAACTATTACTATGATTTGCATTTAAAACTTGGAAAGACATTCATCACGCCATTCACACTGCAACAGTAGTTTGTCATCCATGGTTTATTGTACATGTGGAGTACACACAACTTAGTGTTCTCCATTTAAAATGTGTAGAGTTCTCTTATTTCACAAAGAAAAAAATGGGCCTTGCATTTTCAACTTCTGGTGGTTGCTATTCCCTTTTCAGGAGCTTGGCACATTCCCAGTTTTATCTTGTAGGCAGCCTTCATTAAAAGCAAGGGAATCCAGTAAGGGTCCAGCAGGGGAATAGAAGAATTTGATAATGGGATTAATTTAGAATAGTTTTAACTAGAATATATTGTCAACAAATTTTTGATTCTTAAATGATTACTTTGTTCAATACTGATTTGATGTTTACCAAATAAACACTTTGAAAAAGCACACACTTTGTAGTAAAAATATTCCTATTACACTTAACTGAAAACAGATTTTTCATCACCATCAATTAATTTTAAACTCCCCCCTCACACACACACACACACACACATTACAAGCTTAATGTTCTTTCCAAACTTTGTTTCATATTTTAGAATTGCTTGAGAGATACTTATATTTTTCAGATTTAATTTTGAGAATATGAAATTTGTTCAAAAGAATTGAATACTCCTTCAAAATTGTCACATATTAGTTATTTATCACTATCTTCACATGTATCAACTTCACTTTGGGAGGGCATTTATTCTTTTCCTCTAACTTCTCATCAAATAGTAGACAGTCAAACATGCATGTCCTTCCAGCCGAACTTATAGGAAGAACTCAACTTCTCTGGCAAATGCTACCCCACAGTAGGGAAAGATAATTCCCACAAAATTGGGTATAGGCTACTGTTGGTACTAAATGCTTTGTAAAATTTTCTTTGCTAAAAATGCTACAAGCAACTACCTACTTTCTGTTTTTGCCCAGTAATAATTGGTTCTAACAAGCTGTTAACAGATAAATTGACATAAAATATATTCATAACAAAATAATTCAATTAGGTAATCATTTTCAAATCTAACTAGAGAACAGAAATGAGGCAAAATGCCTCTTTTTACTTTCTCGCCTTACGAAGTTCTTCGTAAGAAGAGAAAGTTATGTAACCGTTCGCCAGAAAAACTCTTACTGTCAGGCTTTGGTAACGAAAAAGTGGATAAATCCTGTTGCTAAATTTAGGGGAAAAGATCCTTTAACACGTTGTGTAGCCAGAATCCATGTTTTGTTGGTTCTTGTTATAAAAAATTCGATTGACGACCAAACGTCTGTCAGTCTGTGGACAACGCTACCGCCTAAATCGTTGAGTGTATTTTCTTCAAAATTGATATTCCCCAATCGATCTGAATGAACTCTTTAGGATTTTCAAATGAATATTTTGATTTTTTAGGATACTTCACATTAATCCTCAAAAACGTTTTCAAAATTTTCTCAAAAACGGCCTCACATTATTTGATCAAACTTTGTCGTCGGATAGCGTAAAGAAGGCTTAAGAGAATGGTGGTAGTCTCATGTTCGTTGAGATCCATGATTTTTTTGAAAATTGAAAACTTGTAATTTTTTGAGGGCGTCTTCCTACAACTATAATATTGAAGACTGAGATTTTTTCCTTAATGCAATGTGTATCTTAAAGACAGATCTTTAAGCAAGTTCATACTCAATTTTTCGAAAATGTGAGTGGTTTGTGTAATTTTGCACGAAATATAGGCTTTCCCCCCTCTAAAACCGCTCCAAATTTTTCCTTTAAATTTTCTCCTCATATACTGCGGTTTCTAGAGCTGGAGGCCCGTCACCACGGTAGCATTAAGGCACGGTTTCTCGCGACTTTCTCAGTCGAGCAGCTAGAGTCGCTTCATCTGCGGCACTGCTTGATACGGTCGCGAACAAAAGACACCTAATCGTAGAACTCCTGAATGAAAGTAAAAAAGGCAGGTAAATTATGATGACTGACAAAGGGTGAAGAATGCGAAGCTCAAAGATGTTGGAAAATAGTATAAAAACTACAAGGGGGAAACGGGTCAAGCGAAATACACTCCATTTACAGTGAGATGCAAAAGGTGCGTGGGTGCTGCACACCAGATTTAATGGGGGACGGGGCAGGGGACCCTGGCAATGCCTAGTTTTCATTTGTTACCTTCTTTTATTTGATAAAATTGATTTAAATATTTATTTATGGAACCTGGAATGAAATTAGGTAATTATTTAAACAATTATCTTGCATAGTACCATATATACGCTACAAAAACCATACATACAATATTAAAACACACATGTTTATTATGTAACAAAAATCTATGATGACCCCCTCCAAAATAATTGATTGGATCCGCCCCCACTGCACACCAAGAGCTTTAAACGAAACTAGTGAACATGTTACTAGAATGTCTCTTGTACTAAAGTTGCTTTGAACTGGCTTCCGTTATGTTGACTTGACAAGTTAGTGCCACTTGCTTGATTGGTATGTAGTGAATAACAATAAACATATTTAAACATTCAATTACTTCCCAATACATTGAATATTCCAATACAGATTTTATTGTATATACTGTGTCTGTCAGACATCAAAAGGTGCTAACTGGCCCATACAGCACCTTCTGCCACTAGATTGTTCCTCAAATGACCAATATGCTGTAATAGCCTTCTTCAAATGTAGCAATGCTGATGCTGTATACACAATGAGGTAAATAGAAACCATTCAGACCCCAAATTATCAATATTTTGATAATTGAGAATTATCAATATTTTGATAATTCAACACATCTTGTGGTTCCTGTAAAATTGTTTTTGTCAGTTAGCACCTTTTGCTGGTAACCCCTTTGTGTGCTGGAAAACTGTGATTTTTCGCCAGAAAAACTCTTTATTGCCGGGCTCTGGCAATGACAAAGTGGATAAATTCTGTAGCACAATTTAGAAAAAACTAGTGGTGCTACAGAATGGCACAGACATTCTCGCACTAATTTGGTTTTCTAATCTCTTTAGTCTGGACTAGCTTTTCTGTTATGCCTGATTCTCTTATCGGTTTTCTTCTTTGGTTGCCCTAAAGGCTTCTCTTTTTTTTTTTTTTTAATTTTCTCAATTTTTCAGTTCCCTATTGCTGGAACTGAAATCATTAAGTCTTGTTTAATATAGATGTGTACAGACTGTGTCCGTGCTTGACAGCCGAAGTCGTTAAATTGCGTGTACAGATTCATTCCTTCGGGCAAAAGGAAGAGAGTTCGAATCTCATGTGTGTGTGTGTATGTGTATATGTATATATATATATAAAACTATTTAATTATTGGAAATAAAATTTTGTACTCATTCTCCTAGAAAATTGAAAGTAAAATAATACATCCAAAACATTCAAGGGCATACCCAAAAAGTTTTTCATTGAAGGCCAATTTCACTTCAGAACATCCCCTACAAATACTTGACAGAATAGCAAGCACAATCATTTTGTGTACTAATATTAACTGAATACTAATGTTAGTTTTTAATTTATATATTAATAATTTTGTTTTAAAATAACATTGAGGTTCACACATACACAAAATCATTCAGCACAATACTAAACATAGAATTCATATCTTTGAGCCCGGTTATAATTTTTGAAGGATAGGACCCTTTTACATATTAAACGTTTGGTTTAATCAGATAAATCCTTACTTTTGTTTTTTCATTTATCATAAACAATGAAGAAATACAACTGTCCTCTCCATCCATCTATTTCCTTAAGTACATTCACTACAAAGGAGAAATTGGATTTCTAAATTATTTCCCCCCCCCCCTAATTTTGTACAGTGAAAACCATTCAGTAACTGACATCTTGCATCATTTATTACATTACAGCATTAATTTTATTAATAAACATTTTTTTAAATCAATACTTTATCAGTAAAATATCAGATTACATAATTGAAGTACTTCATACCGAAACATTTTCAGAGAATTCAAATATTACTTTTAGATAAGAAGTAGATAACGTTGGCTTCAATGAGCACTAGAGGTATCTTTTCTTATTCTCATTACAGTGAATTAGACAATGCACTAATAAATAATAATAATATTTAAAAAATAAATAATTTTTTTTTTTTTTTTTGAATTTCAAGTATATACAACTACATGCACCTCTTTTCACCAAAGACAATTATAGTCACATATTATTACAGACAATACATGATAATCTGAAACCCTTTTCTTCCAGTACAGTTTAGATAATTCTCCCATATAAAATGGTTACTAATAATACATAGACAAGTCAAGCAACTACTTTGAGAATATAAAGAAACACGTCTTGGTAAAACTGAAACTGTACAAAAACTAAAAATTACAACATGCCTCTATTTCACATACTACACTCTTACACAAAGTATCAATAAATATTTGATTAAGTTCACTAGTACATAGCCTCAAAATTTAATATACATGATTTTTAATTTCTCGTATACTACATACACTGTACAGAGAAAGTATTGTAATACTACAGCAAACACTTGAGATGGCACATCAAAAATTATGAATATCATGAAAATATTTACATTATTCTCATTACATTCAAATGAAGGGCAAAATGAATGATGGTATATACACCACAGCAGCCTTGCTGCACACCCAGAAAAAAGTATTTTCGTTGAGATAAAAGACCAAGGTGCATGGTCGTAGTTTACCTACATCATTCTAACCTGGTTTAACCTATTCAGAATTAGCAATTTCAATTCCAAATATATCAACTCTGCTAACCATGTTGTTAAATACAAATCAGTCACTACACAATCTTACCTTGTCAAAGCCCAGATTAACGAATCTAGTTCCCAGAACCTCCCCGATTCCAGCCAATTCTGTCACAGGTTTCTCTCCCATGGGTTCTGCTACAAAATTACGGTGTTTCTGTGATGTAGTTGACATGTTGCAAGCTCAACTTTTAACGATTTCTCCAATACGAATATCTGCAACGGAATGAGCAATATTAAGTACAAACGATTGCTTCAAGTGAAGTGCCAAGGAAGATAAGGCACAACAACCTACTCCACTACCTGGAAATGAAAAGATAACTTTTCAATCTTGTCAGATAAAAGAGAGTACCACAAATTCTCAAATTTCTGGTCCTGAAATAAAACGAATAAACTCGAAGAAATAAAACGAAGAAAAATGACTCACTCACAGAATTACTCAAGGTTCAACCATCCAACACCGTAAACACCCGCCGATGCAGCCACGGGCAGCGGCGGTTGGTTTGGCCGCGTTAACCTCTCCTGACGTTACACTGCAAACCAGAGAGTATTACAATGAAGAAAATACTACCAACACTAACACGTGATACATTGCACCACTGCCATCCTGAGTGATCGAATTGGGTGTACCTCATCGATTTGGCAACAGTGTATGAAGGGGGAGGGGGTCCGACAAACGTTGGAGAGGAATTGGGCTGTAAAACATGATACTTTGCTGTATTTTTAGAGAAAATTACTGTTATTTTCTGCAGAAACTGTTTACGATCACCAGTTTCTTCTTAATTCTTCAAGGTATATCGTGTTTATAGTCAGTCATTTATTGGTCATTTTTTGGTTATTAAAATTATCTAATATAAGATTAGATAATTAGGTGTTCGCCCAAGAATGCTACATTTACTTTGTGTTCATAACAGAAGTTAATTTTCCTACTCTTTTTCCTCATTTACTTTTCAATTGTAAGGCGTTGTCTCAATGATTGATTGGCTGATTAGTGATTCGGAGCGCGTCGACAGATAAAGTCATTGGTCCCGTACATGTAGTGCATGTTTTGTATCGCGGGAGGTGGCGACGATCTTCACTCGCTGGATGATAAGGTCCGACTCTGATCGACCTCAATGGCAAATCCAGGGGGGGGGGCATGACCCCCCCCCCAAAACAAAACTAGAGATTTCGTTTGTAAACTTATTTTATTTGGAAAAATTGATTTAAATATTTATTTATATTAGAATTATGTAATTATATAAAAATAATATTGTATAGTATATACACTACACAAATAATATACAATACAATAGCAAATGTTTATTATTTAACAAAAATCACTGATGACCCCCTCAAAAATTGTTAGATCTGTTCCTGATCTACCTGTCGGTTTTCTCCCACCCAGGTCAGGGTCGGATTTAAGTATTGCGGGTCCCCCATGATGAAAATACATGGGTGAGCTATTGAGCATCGTATCAGACTTCAACCAATCAGCATCAGGCACCAGTTTGCGTCACAATATTAGCGGGAATTGTAAATGCAGCCAGATACCAAAATCAACTTGTTATAAGTCATTGAAATAGATATATGAAGCATTAAAAAAATATTGCATATTTTCTTTCAATTGTTTCATTTCTTTCATTGCGTTATTTTACGTTGAAAATTGTCACTTTATGCCACTTTCAAAATGTTTCTCAACCTATCTTGCTCGATCTCCATGCAACATGGCGGCCAGCGCCTGGACTTCTCAAACGTGCCCATGTTATGATCACTTGGTTCATGACGTAAACTGCTGCTGCGCAGAACGAGCAAAAATCGGTGCGCCGGCTAGCTCACCCATATATTTCCATCACGTGGGGCTCCCAAGCAGAAAATTGTGTCCCCTCCTTAAAAATAGCTTCATCTTTATTAAATAAAACTTATCTTAATAGAAATACTTACGGTACAAATACAAATGAAAATTTTTATATAAAATTTTACATATGTTATAGTATATTTGTTACATTAAATACATTTTGCAATATTTTTCTGCTCTTCCCGGAAGACAGATGGTCGATGATAAATTCAAAACGAAGATTTCGTAGCTTGTCATGCTCCATACGCATTATACTTAAGTCGGCTAACTTTTCTTGGGACATAGTCGTACAAAGATAATTTTGTATCCGTTTCAGTTTACTGAACGACCGTTCTCCAGTACAATTTGATATCAAACTCAAATACATTCGTAACGTCAATTCAATGTTAGAAAATTCTACGAAAAGGTTTCCTTCGAATATGAAATGGTACTGTTTTTCATGATTGAATTTGGTATTTGGATGTGCGTCCTTCACGTACGTCAAGAAATTCAAAAGCTCAACAGTAAAATCATCATTCAAATCTTCTGTATAAGTACTTAGTAGCTGATTTACGTTGATTCTCACAACAGATTCTTCTGCTTTCAAATTTGTCAAAAATAAACTTCTCCGAAATACTTTTGTAGCCTGCAGATCGTGTTAGCAGATGATCGCAGATGCAGTTTATCAACAACGAATTCATCATCCGGATAAAATATGTTATTCTTAAGTTTTTTTGAGGTGTAACCTTTTTTTAATACCGTCACACGCATTGCCATCGTTAACTTGTCTCTTCCTCGACTTTTTTCTAGTCGTTGCAGCTTTGTAGCCAACTTTCGGTAATAGCTTTTTGTTTGTTGTACTCAAATTGGTTTCGAGTGTTCTGTACAAATATTATAAGTGTGAAGTATAAATTCGAACATGCAGTAATGGACATCATTGGATCTTGAGTTTTTGATACCTTATGAAATTCATGTAAAACGTATTTCCAGCGCTTCAACATAAAAACAAATTCCAAAGATTGCTTTTTACCTGCGATAGAAGAAGCTTTAAATCTCGTGACTCCTTTCTCTTCTTTATTTTCAAAAATATTAAGTGAGGTGTCGACAATTTCATCGAAGCTCTGATGCTGGAACAGTTTCCAAATGGCACATCCATCTAGAGCAGGACTACTCAAGCAGAAAAGTACGGAAGCGCGGAGCCGTGTTAGCTACAGAGAGTACGACACCGGAGCCCAAGAGGTGCGCGTCTTGCGATAACCTCTGTCAGTGTCCCGATAACTCCAGTCGCGGAATCACGGTAGTCGACGCGAGCACTTCGCAGGCCACAGCGTCAACACCGACAATTTTCAATGCAGCAGGGGAAGAAAAAGTATCTTTTCGCAGATTGCAGCAGCTATGAAAAATGTTTAGTTAGCAAAACAAATGCTTAATCACAAAGTTGAATTTGCAACGACATTATACGGTTAGTCATGCTGCTGAATATGACAAGTACAATGAAGAAGAATGTAAGGAAATTTGCAGTGCTGTGATGAAGAATGCTTCTCAAGAAGTATGTTTTGGAATATTACATAGGAACATCAAAATATATATTTTGATGTTCCTATGTTGTTTTAAAAATAAAATACCCAATATAAAATATATTAATTTTATTTATTTTTAAGCTGTCCCTTTGGGAAAGAAGAACATCTCTTCTGAACTTCAGTGTCAAACATTCACGAAACATCGAAATTGGGAGAGAGTGTAAATGTATTCAGGACATTGCGTTCGGAATTTGAAACCCAATTTAAGGATTTTATTTACAATTAGAACTTAATATTTGCTGCACCTTTTTTCTTGATGTAGGCTTTGTTACTTGGGATTTTATATTAGAAATGACTGATTTGCAGTGTGACACTGAATTAATTCAAACAAAAGAATTATTAGAATTTTAGAAGAACGTTCTTCAAAAACATTTTCGGAAACTGCATCAGAATGCTGCTCACATGATAAGCATTTTTGGATCAACGTACTATTGTGTGCGGTATTTTTTCTTTGAAAATTTGTAAATCTCGAATGAGAAGTACTGCTACAGATTACTATGTGAAATGCACTAAGAAAAATAATTGATTTCGCAATTAGCTTCATTTTTAATTTTATTTTCCTTAACTGTCAGAATTTCCGTTATTAGTTTATTTAGTAACTTTTTGGTAACTTTTAGAACACTTTTCATAATCAGCAACATGATAATGTTGTAATGTCACAGCAATTAAATTTCTTAATGTGATTGAGCACTCTTTTCCAAGTACAAATTTGACATACCTGGCGCAATCTGCAAAAAGAACCCTTTCTTTCCATGCTTTATTGAAAATTGTCTTTTTTATTTTCAAATTACAAAAATGTAGTAAATATTCTAAGAAAAGTTACAAAACTATTTTATCTTTGTTCTACGTTCTTTCCTAGAGTAGCGACACGTTTTCAGTCCAAGCAATGGAAAATATCTCGGAAAAAGCAAGACGCGTCCCACTGTGGTGAAAGACGCAGGTCGATGAAAGATGTAATATACTCCGTCTGCCGATGGAGCTGCTAGAAAGAGCAGGGAGCAAGCAGCGACTTCTCTTCGGAGCAGTTCGCTCAGCGGCCCTGAACTTGAGTCAGACAGACGTTTTAGCTTTAAAGCCTTTACTCCTATAAAGAGTATAGCCGAATAAGGCGGTGAAAAGTGCTCCCAAACCAAATCGATAATCGCGATACCCATATGAAAGAATACAAAATAACGCAGATTCACAAAAAATCTGTTGCAGGGATGCAGCGAAAAACGTGTTTTTCAAATTAATTTTTTTTTCAGCATCTACTGCGTGTATCAGGCTGAAAAATTGCAAAGACGGGGAAACATAGTTCAATTTGAAGGTATTTTTATCCACGAATTTGAACGCCAAATTCATTTAGAAAAAAATTGAAATTCATTTTCGACGTGATAACGTTGGAGTACTGTCTCAATTTTTCCCCCTAAAACGGGTCTTATAACATTCTATAACATATTTTTTTCAGATTTGTAAACAATGTGGACGGTAGTGAAAAACAATTAAAACAATTTTTCAGTTTAAACATTTAAAATTCGCGCCAAAATGTGATTGGAAAAAGTTGTTTCACCAATGTTTAAACTGTTTATATTAAAATTATTGAATGGTATTGCTTACCAGGATGATTTGGAACCTTTTGCTGACATGTTGTAAGTTTTTATATTATCGAAATAAAATTATCAAACACCTTTTGTTTTTAGATTTATCTATTGTTTCTCATATAAATCAAATTACTTCGTTTTAGGTATATTAATAATTTATGTTTATCATATAAATCAAAATACTTAGTTGTAGATTTATTAATCATTGACAATTAGGCAATAATAGACAATTAATCATGGTCACTTTCTTCAATAACTGGGATCACGCATTTGTTTATAAAAATTCTACTTAAAATTTCTGCTTTTTGTCAACATTTCTATTTAAAAATACCCGTTTAACAATTTTCGCCAAGTAACTAGCGTGTGCCGAATGTGTGTTCAAATGATCGCAGCTATGTGGCAGTAGCATCCGAGGGTGCCACTTCCGTTCGCACGTTGACAATATCGTTTCCCTCCCGATATTCCTATGGTGGAAAGAGATGGGTGGGCTCCTCTGGTGCACCGATTTTTTCTCGTTCTGCACAGCACCAGTTTCCGTCACGAACCATGTGACCACTTCGTTTGAAAAGCGAGACCAGACGTCGGCCGCCATGTTTCATGGAGTGGAAGAAGTGTTGAGAAACATTTTTAAGTGGCATAAATGGATAATTTTCAACGGTGACCGAACAAAAATAACACGATGAAAGGGTAATTGCAATGAAATATGTAATATTTAAAAAAAGTGCTTATCTGTTTCTGGTTCAATGTCTTGTAACTGATAATTTTGGCATTTAAAATTCACGCTAATATTATGACGCACACTGACGCCTGAATGTCAATGGCTGAAGTCGGATGCACAAGACGCCACCTATCTCTTTTTAACATGCATTTCCACCAAGGATATTCGATTGAGTTTGACATATAATCGATGTAACACCTATAAGATTTGGAGTTCATATGTCGTGTTTAAATCTGCGTTTAAATGTCGGTTAAACCGTTTTTCCTAATCACATTTAGGCGCAAATTTCAAATATTGAAACTGAAAAAATGGTTTTAATTTTTTTCACTACCGTCTACATTGTTTAAAAATATGAAAAAATATATATTATAGAATGTCATTAGACCCACTTTAGGGGGAAAATTGAGACAGTAGTTCAACGTTATCACATCGAAAATGAATTTCAAAAATTTATTATTTTTTTGTATGAAGTTGGCGTCAAAATTCGTTAACAAAAATACCTTCCAATTAAACTGTTTCTCCGTCTCTGCAATTTATTCCAGCCTGATATACACTATAGATGCTGAGAACAAAATAAAACATTGAAAACACGTTTCTCGTATCTCTGCAACAGATTGCCCTAGGGGGCTGATGTTTTGTGAATCTACGTCTCTTTCACGTGAGCATTGTGATTATTGATTTGGTTTGGGGGCACTTTTCCCCGCCTTATCCTTTCCCCGCCTACACCTTTTCTGTAGAAGTGCCCAACGGTATGTGGATGCCGAAAAAGATGTGTAAGCTTCTTTAACTGTAGAGGAAAAAATGCACTGCTTCCAAGCATAAATCAACAGCAGCACGCCCAACCAAATTTAACGAATGAGCCGAGTATGGAATATAAATGGCATATTTATTTATTTTACAAAATTTCGCCTACACACCTTTGTATCGTCCTTGTTCGCTGCATTGTCATATGACTGTCATTTACAATTCTTAAAATATATCCGACATTTTTCGAAATAATTTAGTGTTGAATTTGTTAAAATGTTCCCAGTATGTCCTTGTAATTCTAAAAACGTTAAAAATCTCTCAACATGCTTTCAGTTTCCATGTGACACGTATCGAATAATAACAGGAAGTTCATCAACATGCGACAAGTCTGGCGTCGAATCAACTGACAGACTAAAGTATCGTGCAAGCTTAATATATTAAAAAATTGTTTGTCGAAGTTTTTTCAGCCATTAGATGGATAATCTCGTTGCAAAAGATTTTGGATAAATATCACGTGTTTCTCGACTCCCCATCGGTGTACTGTTCGATATGATATTTAAGAAAAGGTTCAAAACTTTCTATTAACTCGAACAAACCAAGATAGTTGCCATTGTCTGGAGAGCCAAACGTTTCAATGCTGCTACGACAGGCTAAACCTCTCTCCGATAATGTATAAATAACAGCAGTTACTCTAAGCAAAACTTGTCTCCAGTAATTTTTTCTGTTTCAATCTATGAAGAAAAGTGGGAATCCAAGCTTGCTTTTCCTTGTCGAGATAAAAATGACAATAACGCTCTTATTTTATTTATTTATTTTATTTACGACTTCTATGTCTCCACTTACGTCAACCACTCTTCTATGTTGTTCCGAATTTTCGTGCGATAGAATCATCGAATGCCGCCAATCGTCGAATCCACACCCTGCTAATAAATTAATGTTTTGGAAAGAATAATTTGCATACAAAGCAGTACACGCGACCAGTTATTCTTCTGATTCAATAGTGAAATGGTGGAATGTACGAGACACGTTCTTTTGTCAGTTTGTCCATTTGCCTTCGTACTTACAAATATAGGGGAAGCGGGGATAATGAGGGTCACTTTTTTCGACATAAATTAGTACAAATTGCTTCTATGAACAAGTATATGCGGTTATATCTCACATTAGTTATTAAGCTTTTGTTTTCATCACAAAAAATTATCAAAAATATATTAAACCCCTCTCAAATATCAAATTTACAAAAAAATTGCATTTGACCCCCCCCCTATTACCCTCACATATGGGTAATGGGAGTCACAATGTGGATAATTGAAGTTACTAACGCAACATGAAGCAAAATGAACCCATTAGTCCTTCAAACAGTATTAATTTTGTTTACAATAATTGTAGGCGTCTACTACTCCTCAACTCCAAGATCGTGACTCCATAAAACATGTTTGAGACCTTCTTTATGTCTTCAGCAGTTTCATTCTGGTAATATTTTTGCATCCCATACGAGATGGATCCGCATCCAAAGGTTTGCACCTCTTCTGTAGCATTCTAAAAGGGATACCGTGGATATGGTAGGTCTGCGGATCTTGCACCTTCAATGATTGCTTTAATTACTGTAGCAAACTGTGCTCATGATCATTCGTCTTCATTGGTCGTACGTTTTCGATTTCTGGTCATCTTCTAGCAAGCAAACTCTTTCAGATCAAAAAAATATTTTTTGTCTGGGGCCATTGCAGTCACGTTGCAGGTAATGAGAATCACGTTGCAAGTAATGACCACCATTAACTTACAAGTACATTTTCACTATGACTGCTAATACAAACGTATATAATGTTTTAAAATTACTAATAATTGATATTGAACGATTTGCTGAAAAACTTTCCTTCCAACTAATTTTAATTACTCCAGAAATTTCCAAATTCACATGAGTAAGACCTAATTTTCTAAACCTATCTACCATCAATCACTCACTTTCCTGGTACGAATGCGATAATCGTCGATGTAAGCTTTCTTTGACTGCGGCTATCAACTGGCTATAGATATCATGACTAATAATAGGTAGAAGCCATTAGGCGTCTCTGTGCTGAGAAAATATAGTTTTCTATTCGCTATTTTCCCCCAACTCAATGTTAAAGTGAAAAAAAGGAAATCAATAACATGTATGACAAAAAGCAACTCGTATAGTTTTACCAAAAATAATATTTTCATTATGTGCTAATTATTATGCTATATTTTCTCTTTTCGTCTATGAGCCTCCACTAACTTTTGCCCCGGGTGTCCCCATCACCGTCAATTTAAGCATGGAAATTTTAAAAAATAACTTGGAAATTTTAAATACAAATTTTGCAGTATAATAGTCTATTTGAATAACAATTATTTTACAGACACAAAAAATGTTGTGCATGATTTTTCCGGCCCTCTCATGGATGGGGGACACCAAGCAACTGCTTGTTTTGCTTGTAGGTAAATCCAACCCTCAACCAGGTATCTTCCAACAGGAACAAGCTCTGAGCTCCAGAATAGTCTCCCGGCATGAATGGTAGTGTTGTGCAGGGGCTCCGGCTCCGGCATTTCCCTGGTGTTGATCGGAGATACCACGAAATATTACCAATGAGAGCAGTTGCCGGCTAGAATTCTCCAAATGGCTGAATTCGATCTATGTAGCCAGTGTCGAAAATTCTCCCACCGTCGGATCTCGAACCCTAGGACCTCCCGATCAGAAGCACTACAGTAGCATTAATAATTAATGCCCTGAGTCACCTAAGCTAGTGATGTCTTAATGACTTCTTACTCAAAATGTTGTGTTGAAATTGCGAATATTTTTTGAGTACACCAATGTACAAAAGTGTTTTCATGAAATCTATTTTTTCCTATTCGCGTTTCCTTGCTTGTATTTAGATGCCAAACGCGGTTGTGATCCATTCTGCCATGGTAATTAGGATTATTCGAGTAATTATGACATCGACTATTGCGTCAAAGTTTCTCCCGCAATAGTTGATGATTTGGAGTAAAGATAAGGTTCCGAGAACCTGTGGCACTCATGAAGGACTTGCTTATGACCAGTGCGTAAACTTGGCAAAACAAAGTGGGGTGAATCGAACTCGACCGCTCGTGAAGGACGCTCTGGAGGAGATCCGACTCGCCCCGCCATTCACGAAGGGACTCCCGCCCTCTACGGGACGTCTGATACGCTCCCGTCCGAGGCAATACCTTCTCGATAGAAGTCCTAGCAGCTGAGCTCGGGAAGTTTGCTGACTTCACAACGAAGGGGCCGAAATGCGGCCGAGCATGTTCACGATCAGACTGATTGATAGCGTGTTATTCGATTAATTTTTTTGCCTGGCTCACGCCTAAATCCCAAACTAAGTTTGAGTTTGGTAAACCATATTATTTGTAAACAATAACGGTATTGTTTGGGTAAAAAAGCACTCTGCGGTTCAAATGTGCAGTGTTCCAATTTACAATAGTACAACACCAAAAATGGACTAGAGAATGCACATGTATTCGTTTTCCAATAAGATCCTGAATTGAGGAAGGGATGGTGCACGTTTTCTTGAGCCCCTGAATAAGTACCCCCCACTCCTTTGCCAACAGTAGTTGAATTAAGAATAAATGATAGCATCGTGAGTTGTATACAAAATCTGATAACCAGAAATGTTCGCTCCCGTGTAATAGAAAGTAATTTGCTTTGGAAAACAAACTACAAATCTGATATTAAATTACTTTTTTTTTCAAAATAACTGAACTCCGAACTTCTCTCGCAATTAGCGAAGCGAGGTCTCAAGAAAACGTGCGTGGATAATACGTACCGTCTCTTTCTCAATTCGTATTCAAAGGATTATGTAGTAACTGGTGATTCAAAGGTGAATTCGAGTATTTTTGTTATTAACGTTTAACGTTATGCAGCAAAAATTGGGATATTTAAACTGCTTATATGTTCGCTAACCTAATATAATTTTGCACGGATCATCAGGTCTTTATACTTTTTACTAACATTCAATTTTGTTCTACGAGGTAGGGTCAAAAAGTTCCCGGAATGGTCGCTTACAGTCAAGTATTTGTTAGCTGAAAGGGAAATTTTTGTTTGTGAGGTTGGCATAACTGGTAGTGAATGTGCTTTTGAGGTTAGCAGGCAGTTGTAGTTGGTTCCGTGCGTTCGGTGTTTAATATTGTAGATCGTAGTTTCTTTCTTTCGTCGGATTGTGCAATGTCGTTATTAGAGCAGCGTGGCAATATTAAATTCTGTGTGTTGCTGGAGAAATCACCCTCGGAGACTCTTGAGATGCTAAAAAAAGCATACGGAAATTCTGCGATGAAGAAAACAGCAGTTTACGAGTGGCATAAGCGTTTCCGCGACGGTCGCACAACAATTGAAGATGACGTTCGGACTGGGCGGCCTTCCACTTCCACTACAGACGACAATGTTGAGCGCGTTCGACAAATTGTGCGTGCGGACAGGCGAACAACCATCAATACTATTGCCTCTGAAGTTGGTATTTCACATGGGAGTGTTCACAGCATTCTTCATAATGACTTGAACATGCATCGTGTTTGCTTGCACATTGTTCCAAAAATGTTATCCCCTGAGCAAAAGGAAATGAGAGTGACCATGTCCAGGGACTTGATTGAAATGGCTGATGCAGATGACAGCTTCCTGCGCAAAATTGTTACAGGTGATGAGACATGGTGCTTTCTTTACGACCCTCAGACAAAACGGCAGTCCGCTGAATGGAAGTCAAAAACTTCACCAAGAAAACAAAAATTTCGCTTGGACAGAAGCCGGGGTAAGGTGATGTTGGAGGTGTTTTTTGATTACCGTGGAGTGATTCATTGTGAATTTATTCCTGAAGGGAAAACAGTAAATAAAGAATTGTACACAGAGATCTTAAAACGGCTACGAGATGCAATTCGACGAAAAAGACCTGAAAAATGGGCAGAGCATGACTGGTGTTTGTTGCACGACAATGCCCCAGCACATCGATCCCTAATGGTGAAACAATACCTTGCCAAGAATAATGTTACCACTCTGGAACATCCTCCATATTCTCCCGATCTCGCACCACCAGATTTCTACCTGTTTCCAAGGTTAAAAATGGCATTGAAGGGACATCGGTTTGCTGATTCGTCAGAGGTGATTGAAAATGCGATGGAGCGGCTGAAGGAACTTTCAAAAAACGGCTTTCAAGAGTGTTTCCAACAATTATATGAACGGTGGAATAAATGTGTAGATGCAGGAGGAGAGTATTTTGAAGGGAAATAATGTAAGAATGTTATAAATATTTTTAATAAATTTTTAATAACCAATTCCGGGTACTTTTTGACCCTACTTCGTAGGACTGACAGAATCATTTCAAATAACGTGATATCCTCTGGGAAAGCAGTGGTGTGGACGAAAAAACAGAGAAACGAGTGAGTGCACCATTATTCAGAATTGGCTTTTGAAGTTTTACCATATAATTTTTTGGGGTGTCCGAAATATTGTTCATTAATGGAAATGTCTCAGAAAAAATGCTAAGCAGAAAAGGAAAGAATCTGATATGTGGCAACGTGTTACTGAAGAAAGTTTGCATACTCATTCATCTTATTTAGAACATGTTTTTCTTGAATCTGTTGAAGAGACAGATGAATCAAATTGTGTTGTCTAATGGATGGTGCACACTTATAAATGTATCATCAGAATTTTTTGAGTTCTTGAATGTGTCTATCCATCCACACTTTTTTCTCTTCAGTGTTTGTGAATATTTCGCCAAAATAGAAACAAAATAAAAATTATTTACCTTGTTAAATATTTTCACGATGCCTAAATGTTGTAATTTAGGGAATAAATTCGAAATTATCTCGATACGCTTTTGATATAATTACGAGACTCTTGCCCAGAGAATTAACTTGTATCAGGTTTATGAAATTCAAACGACACTTTGTTAGGGCATTAAATTTTTGCTAAAAATAATTGAATTTACAATTTATACTGCTTTTTACTCATAAGTCACAGATAGAAGACCAAGTAATCCACAAAAGCGTATGAGGTACTGTGAGCTTTTGCCCTGTCCAACGTGGGCTGGCTGCTTGCCCGGCGGCCAATGGTAGTAAGAACTCACCTGCGTAGCCACTTATAGTATCTGGCAGAGGATTCGGGAGACATGCATGTACTGGATTCTGGTTTTCTATCATTAAATGATCTAATTATATAAGAAATATGGCTTTAATTATTCTAGTACCCACCCAAAACAAACACTTACGCCACATACATCATTATCACTGCTAAATCACAATTGACGCCTACTGCGCTCTTACGATCTACTCCTCTCTCGTAACTCTCTCTCGGCCGTCTTTCTCTCCACCTTTTAAATGTTTGTGTGCGGTTGCCCCATTTGGCGTGGCAATCTCACCCAAAATGCTCCGTGACCGGTGCTGGTAGGTTGTGGTCTCCGGTGGAAGCGAGGGATCGGAACAGCGCCCGTGCAGTCAACTCCAGTCGACGCCGGGTCTCCCTCGTAACTCTCTGAAATGGCGGCGTGGCGAGAGCGATGCCTCAGGGAAGGCGCCCTCCGTCTTTCGTTGCTTCTCCTGGCGCCCACACATGTGGGGCGGACACGTTTGCGTTCGTACACGCGTTTACGTTCACGCTTGTAACAGTCTTCGGCGGCTAACGCCTCAGCGCGAGACACTGATCGCGGCACTCGGCAGCCATACCGCGACGCGACACTTAGGCTGCGTTTATGTTGGAGCAGCGATAAACGATGAGAGCGAAGAGAGAGTAGGTGTTGCGAAATCGCAGCGCTGCGGTGTTCATGTCGGAGCAGTGCGAAGCAGCGCCACTCCGAATCCACCAGAGACATCTACAGGACATTCGGCGAAACTAACTTGTCAATTCAATACCAACCTTACGTAAATCACCCACCATATTTACTTAAATTGGCTTAGGAACTTTTGGTTACCGTTTATGTTGAAGCGCAGTAGGAGTCAACCTCAACATCATTCCCCTATGCAATGGAAGCATTACACCTTCAGTATTTTTCTTGGCTTGATATTGGCATGCTTGGTGAGAGAGATGTGTCAATTTCTCTCGACTCTGCAACATGCAGCAAACAGCTGTGTGCAGTCGAGAGAGTTATGCCTCATTCACAATGCAAACTTAAACGTAACGTAAGCCGTAAACTTATGCAGTAAACTTTTCACGTAGAAACGATCATTCACAATAGCAAACGTAAGCTGGAACGTAGGTTTTGCCTGAACCAATCAGAATTCAACATATTGATCGATTCGTTTCTAGCATTTTTTCGACTTTCCTATCGATTTCGCCTTTTGCATCTGCATTATCGGTCACAATTTTGTTTGCCATTTCGAACCAACACTTCGCAACTCGTACCAAAACTCCACAAACTTCTCTGCTCTTCCTTTCGACTAAACACACCAATACACACGCATAAACAAGAATCTATCTGGAATCGACCTTCCTTCTCGCGGATTTCGTTGTGCATTTGTTTTCTTCATGCTGTTCTCTGATTGGTCTTCGGTAGAATTTCGACGTAAACTTAAACGTAGAAGCTTGGAGCTTGCGAGCTCTTAAGTTTACGTCTTACGTCTACGTTTACGTCAAGGCATTGTGAATGATCTCGCTGTATAACCCATTTCTAGGTTTTGCGGCTACGTTACGGTTACGTTTAAGTTTGCATTGTGAATGAGGCCTTAGTCCTAGAGCGTACGTATTTCGAAGTTTTTATACTGCGAGCGAATTCAATAGTGATTTGTTTTGGAAATGTATTGTTATTTTATATATTTCTTGGCGTTGTCATCGATGCGTCGTCATTTGACGAAAAACTCTTCAATGAATGTGATAAGGAAGAGAATTTTAGAACGTCAGACACGTAAAAAAATTGTCTAAAGTGATATCCTGGCTGAAGTGGCGATGATTATAAAGGTAAGCTGCCATGGCTACAATAATGAGTGTTAATGCACATTAGTGTTTATGGAAAATTAAGTGTCATACATATAAACATATTTACTTTGACTGTTAAAGAGAAACAGATGTATATTTCCAGCAGGGTTATAATTATAGTATACTATTTAGTATTGAGGTTAGTGATGGATTTCATTTGAGGAACTCAATAGCTTTTCCTTTTTTTACAGAGAGAAGAAGCCTAGTCTCTTGAAAGAAATTTGGTTGTATGTGAATGAATGTTTAAGAAAAAAGTATGGAAATGGGTCTTCTAAGAAGGAAAGGAAATGTATTGTGTACTATATGCCTATGTGAATCTCACAAACATAATAGTATTTTATGCCCGGTTGTATGAAAAATAAAAACAGTGAAGACAAGTGTGAAATTGTGTGAAGAAAAGTGACTATGTACAGAAAATTTCAAATGTGTGCAGTGCTCTCCCATTCTGCCAATTTCTATTATTCATAGTCTTTCTAATATTTTATTAGTCTGTCAAGTTTCATCTTATAAAACAGTTTTCAGTTTAGTACATTTTCAGTATTTAAAAGGAGAAGTATAATTTTTTATTTAAAGATAATTAATTTGAAGTAGTATTTTTTATTGTTGTTTATTCAGTAATATAAGAAAAATATCTGTCATGGAGTAAATAAGAAAAATTAATACATCTTCAAATTCATTGTTATTGTCTTGATATAAGGAAGGACTCTTCTCATTTTAATATTGTCTAAGACAATAATTTTGCTGTTAGTTCTACCAATCTTAATTGAATTCTCAGTATTTGTTTCCTATTGTGTCTGTAAAGAGCCTATATTTTGGTGGTTTGCCTGTTTAATTTAACTGAATGTAGTCTGAAGATTACATGTACAATAAACTATCTAATGTTAAAAACATTTCCATATGATTAATATTTTAGGTGTCCTCTGTTCATGTTGACTGAATAACATATCACTCTCTCCCAAAATTTTGTAAGTTTTTCATGAAATATTATCCAAGTGTACAAGGGATATCTTCTAAAATGATTGAGTTTTGCAAAGACCATGGTAAATAAATGATTTTGTATTCTGAAGTAAAAACTACTCTGAATTCCAAGGAAAACAGATAAGGGAAGTGATAAAGGTAATTGGCATATTTGTTTTATTTAAAATTGTTTCTTAAATTTTAAACTATGACAAAACTGGAAGGCTGACGGCTTTGTAGAGTGCAACCTCTCAATATTTTGCCAAATTGTGGCTTGGGACTAGCTGATTTCAATCACTTCAATTTTGAATTAATTGCAAACATTCAATTTTCATCCTTTCGAAATGTTGTGCTACGAAATGAGATACATGTACTATCAAAAGTAATAATTTAGATAATTCTTTTTCAATATATTTTCTAGTTTAAAAATAAAAAAATATTCTGTTTCTGGCATTTCATTTTATTCATATTGCTCTTCAGTGATAGTTATTCACTGATAAAACATCCCAATCATTTAATTAAACTAACAAAATTAAAAATAAATTCATTTGTTTCATTTTAAAATTTCTGTTATAAATTATACTTCCTTGAATTGCACTCACATTGTGTGCCATGGGCAGCAAGCACACAAGAATTAATCATCCCAACCATTCTGGGTCAATATCTCACAACTACAATAAATTCTCTTCTATAGTTTTACAAGGTGTGGATGCAATTTACAAATTCATTAACAGATGAAATGGGTGATTATGGCAAACAATGTGAACAAACCTGAGGGTTTGCAATACAAAAAAATGATTTAGAATAAAACATTATCACTGGCAGATGATTATGTCCTTTACCTAAGTTAACAATTAGTTTTGCACAACACAACATAACAATAAAAATGGCAGTTATCCCGTAATTATTTGTATACTTGTCGTTCAGTGAAAAACGAATGTAACCTAACCTCTAAAACTTACATGTTGTACTCATTTCTGCGGCACACAATTTGTCTAAAACGAAGCTATTACGGCGATTTGTGTCCCTTTCGTCCCAAAATTGACTCCTATCAATAACACAAGTGATCAATTTCTCAGCATTCATGTTATCCGACATGTACAACACCTGAAGTGGACCAGCTGTGAAGAGTGCGGAACAGCGATACTAGCAGCGAAAACCTATTAAAGGGTTTTCTTCGCTCTTATCGCGGGTCGCAGCGCTGATCCCGTGATCAGCGCGCTGTCAACATGAACACTTCCATCTGTTTCCATGTGGACGTTTTCGTTGCTTCGCTCTTATCGCTGCTCTCATCGTTTGTCGCAGCTCCAACATAAACGCACCCTTAGAGAAGCCGAACCAGAAGCGAGGAAGTTCCGACTATGAAGAAACTCGCTCAGAAATAGCAGAAGCTCGCTCACCGAAGAATTTTTCAAATAGAAGACCGAGGAAGCTATCTCCCTATTTATGGCACGCGCCATTCCCCCTCCCGTCATGATGATGCGGTGGCTCCCCGACAATCACGCATCGGGTTGTGCGTCACGTGACTTTTCTCATTTGGCCCACGAACCGTCACCTGGCGCCCCCTCGCAGCCAACCTACCAAACGCCCAGTGACGTAGGCCTTCGCGCACTTTCACTAGACGAGACGCGCCATTCCCATGACGTCAAGGGTTTTTCCTTGGCGTGGGTCCGACAAGCAGTTGGGAATTTCCGTCTATTTGTTCGACTTCCCGCTGCCGAAAGGCTTATGACCGAGAATAGCTCGTGGTGTTCTGTGCAGCTACAGTACCGATAACCGATACGAATGATACTTAACTTCTACTTCGATTGTGTCATATATTTTGGTGTTAATATATGGAATATGTTACAAAAAATCCATTTATTTAAACTCTAGCAAATGATTTAAAGTTGCCGAGTGTGTGCGTTGAAGTTTGAGTCTGGCCTGACTCAGTCGGCCCGTAGCTGTTGACGTCACCACAGAGTTGTGAGGCCTGGTATGCTGGTACCGAGATCGCCACGACGCAACAAAGGAGGACCCGGTCGTCGTCCTGCAAAAGGGCGTCTCCTTTCAAGTAGCTGGGTGATACGTCTTTAAACTCAGCAAAGGTTGTTATTTAGGCAAATAGAGCATAGAATTAAAGACGATTATTCACTAAAAATGATTCTATGATTGCCAATTGTATAATTTGTTTGGCCGCGCTTGTACAATTTTGTAATTTAATGTAAGAATATTTGTTAGCTGTAATTCAGGTAATATTTTTTCGAGAAAACTCATTCTAAATTCATCCAGATTCTCTTCTTTGAGTATATTAAATTTGTGTTTTTTGCTCTTAATTTTGTGTGTCTTCATTGTTGCTACGCACTTCCTTTACAGCACCCTGACAGGTATCCCAACATCCCTGATTTGGTCTGCACCCACCCACGTTTAATTCATATTACAAACGGGCAAGCGGCAGTATGTTGAATGTTCTACGTTAATTCGGGGACTTTATTTTTTAAATAAAAAATTATTTATAATGTTTTGGTGTTTTTGATCTTGCTCATGCTGAGTAAATTCTTTTAGAAGTCTCCAAAAAGGCATTGGCGATTCAGACACCACCGCGCGAGATGAATCATTAGGGAAAGAATGTGCGTACGGTGCTGGGTCAAGATCTATGCTTTTCATCTTTACACTACTTTATGCATATATATATATATATATATATATATATATATATATATATATATATATATATAGGCTATCAATTTTCTAATTTTTTCAGAATTCAAATATTCGCCTTGTTCGCGAAAGTGAATATTGACTGCTTTATGCATAACATTGACGAGACAAAGTTTTAATGTAATGGATTTTATGGCAATGTACAATGGATAAAAATATCCACACAGACTCGGAAGCGAACGCGTCATTCCATCAGTTCCGAAACAATACTTTCACACTGGGCCATTCATTCGCTCTCCTCTGTCTAATAACATGTTCATATTAACGAAACTTGAAACCAATATTACGTATACAAAAATTAATGTAAATTCAGTTTCATAGGCAGGAATAAGGGAAGTCTTTTATCTCTAAACTATTACCTCTCGATGGACGTTAAAACTCTAACACACGATCTTCATTAAAAAATCTTCATAGTTCGATCTAGAGGACATAGTTTTGAAAACCATGGTTAGATAGAGCTGTCATCAGGCAGAGATTTTCATCCCCATCAACCTCTTGGACCAAGGCATTTTCGACGCGAAATGTTTTACAAGTGTACAATAAAAGATTAATATTTATTGAATGAAGAAAATAAAGAATTCAGAAAACAATGAATTAATTTTTATTTAAGTTAGCTATTTGTTTTTTGTTGAACGTGAAAGTATCCTTTCCAGGCCGCGACATCGTGTTTAAGTGGAAGGCCATATTATTGAATGTTTTAATAGAAAATGGGGCTGAACCAAATGGTCCAGACAAATATGATTGTCAGCCACAGTATTTAGCGGCTTTGCACGGATGTAAGGACGCACTTCAAGTACATTTAAGATGTCAATTATTGTCATCACATTTCAAAAGTTCCCGAAGCGCGTAGGACATCTATATCTTTCGGATTTTCATTCAGTTTCCCTTGATTCAACGAGCATGTGCTGAGATGTCTTTTGGTCATATAACCGGGCATTGAGACTTGAATGAACATACAGTTATTGACAAGCACCAATTATTGAGAATCATCACTACTGCGACTCATCTCTTACCGATTTTTAAGTCTATCTCTTATCTGCAGCTCCCCGGCTGCTCGTCGGAAATGATCTTTGTTGCCTACACCTGAAAGTCTGATGGGTAAAGAGGACACATGCATTTAGGAGCTTTTGGTCCGTCGACCAATCAAAGAATTCCTGAATTAGACATTACATTTATTTACCTATAGTTATACAATAAATTTAGTGACTACTTCTACATCAAACCTACAAGGGACACCACAACAACAACAGATACAGAATCCCTACCAGCAGTGTCAGGTAAAGACAATTACAAATCTTCAAGATGTTACGCCAATGCTGTGGCGATGACGCTCTTGTCGGTGCAGCTCTTGTCGCAGTTTGGTCCAGCCTTTAGCGGACGCACCAGCGTAGTCTCGCGGCTCCAGCTGCGGCTCCTTGCAGGAGTCTTTGGCGGCTACAGTTTGGTCTGTCGCTCGCCCGCGATCCCGAAAGATGTCCTATAATCACCTCGTTTACAGTAATGTCGGCTGAGAGCCCTTTCTCTCGCGGCACCGCGACGACGCACAGAATAAAGTTCGACTTCATGGCAGATGCCCAGAATGATCGGATGGCAACGCCGAGACTAATCAAAGACCAAAATCTCCATAATTGGCAAAAAGCACATAGCGCAACGCAAAAGGCAAGCAAAACAGCCAAAAGCTAAACACCCAAAAGCCAAGCAGCCAAAAAGAAAAAAATAACCTTTTGTTCCCGTATCCCGCTTATTTAAAGGCCTGCGGTCCGCCCCACCCGAGAGCGTCCACGTGACCCCCGGGGCCCAATCACGCGTCCTACGTCGCCTCCCGTGGAGCTTCCGAAAGCACACCCCACTCGCAAGCTGATCGGAACCTGCTGATCTCTGGTGGCGAGGGCTCTCGTCCTACGCGGCCGCCTCTCTCCCCTCCTCCCCAAGTGCTTGCCTCTCTCTCTGTTCCTTCTCGGGCGCGGTCAGTGCGACTCTCGCTCCGCTTCTGGTATATTTCATTTGTCAATATTTTGACATTTAATTTAATTTTATGCAGTCCCTCGCACGTTTCTCATGGCGGCGTCTGTTCTGCGCCTCTGGCATTGTAACCCTTCGCATTTCAGGCGGCCGCCACCCGTGGGAGAGAGGTGGCTGGTCACGTTTCGGGAGAGAAGTCCTTCGCCTTCGAGGTTTATGGTTGTTTTTATTTATCACTCTGACGCCATACCCTTGGGATGAGCCTCGCTGGGACGATTCTCGCGCCTCCCTCACAACCACATATTCAGGATAGAAGTCAAACTATTTTGAGATTTCTGCTTGTTTTTCTTTAATTTCCATGGCCTCCTCGCAGTGCGACAGCTTTCAAGACGGCGTCTACAGCCTACTGCATACCAGTAGCGTCCCCCTGGGATAAACGTCAAACCGGGTACAAATATAAAGATACTTTACGACCGTCCACCTTCGCCAAGACGTTTTTCACAACCACACCCACGCAGTACTATTACAGGCCACCCGCGCAGTGCTGTTACAATAGATTTACCCAAACAAACATGTATCCAAATAGACAGACTGTCCACTTCTTTGATTTTAGCAGCATTGTGTTGGATGACCGTGACAGTCGACAGTAGCCTGAAGTGTATTGCGTGTTCCATCAGCGTCAGTCATTCGCGGTCGAGCAAGTCAACGCTGCTTGCACCAACTTGTTGCAACCAGTATAGCACGACGGCATCTTTGCCGACTTGGGTGGCCAAGTGGAAGGACGGAAGGCTTGTAAATCTGTCTATTAAATATTGCTTGCCATCGGATATAGACAACGAACGGTGTTTTGGACGAACGAATAATTAACTTGGGATTTGAACGGTACGATGCATTGTTTATCGATTCTACTTTCGTTCCGAAATAAACATAGAAAGTTGGCTCTCTTCGCTTGAGAAACACATTTCGGAGATCGGGTTTTCATAGAGTACATTTTTAGACGCAGACCTTACATATCTTAGTAGGGGATCACTTCCGCATTCGTCCTTGTATCTTTTTGTTGCGCGATGTCACACCAAATTTATTGTTGGGAACGAAATAAGAAGGATCGAACCAGGTTGGATACCGATTCACCTGGTTCACCTGATTCAGCGTACACACTCGTGGAAGTAGAGAGACTCAATGAGTCTGTATCCGTGTTGAGGAGATGAAGATCGCGAAGATGCAATAGTTACAAAAAATCGTACATTCTATATTTAGAAATTTCTGATATACAAAAACCTAAATAGATAGGCTTCGCGAGTTTCACCTCCGTTGCACACAAATAGACGGTCCTCAGAACGCCGTTACGTGATGAATGTGCACAAACGCGGGGTGAGCGATGAGGCGCCTCGTCCCACACCTCCCGATCCACTTGTTCACGAAATAAAAGCAACCGTGATTGCGCACGTCTTCCCTCGACTTGCCGTAATTGAAATTTTCCATCAATTTGAGAAACGTATCATCAAAATCGGAGGGCCTGCGTTGCTGACGCGATATTGTTGTGATCCATGTACGTGCTGAGCCAAGGGCGTTGAGAAAAAGAGAGAACGCGGTGAATTTTGGTGAGTTGAACTCCCAACTCGGTGGCCGGAAATAAATTTCGGAAGTGAATAATGTAACGACGCTTGGGCAAAAACGTTACCAGTAATTTCACTTATATGATTTTCGAGTCGGTGGGACGCGGGTAAGACGGCAAATTGGTCAGGCGATCGCGGATCTCGTCTGGGTATTCGAGATCGACCACCAGAACGTATCCGCGATCGACTTCAGCAGCCGCCTCTGTGAGATTATACCTCTCGATATCATCTTCCGACAACCATCAAAAGTCGCTTACCCGCTACGGATGTTGCATCGAGAATTGGTACAAATTATTCGCATCATCATACGCGAGATAAGATTCCTTGTCGAATGTATAGGAATTTTTACTATTTGCAGCCATTTAAAATTCGACTTTCTGTAATACAATGTAATGAAATGTCAGCACATGCAAGCACTAGAATCTAGTAGTGATATTAGTACATCAAGACTAAACTTAAATGTTGCATGGTGGTTTATTTTTATTCCGTGTACATATTCCGTTTGGAGGTAGAAGGATCTATGCTCTCGCCAGCTCACTTTGCGTTGTCGCGCGATTAAGTCGATGCAAAGTGTGCACACTGTGTCGGGGACTCAAGACTTTCAATAACGCATCGAGTTGTATACACGATGTCCGGTGACTCTTGACATCAGGCAAAAACGACTTCGGCCAAGATAATTTTTAACGATTCGGTAATTACAACAATAGCCTTGACACCTGATAGTAAGTACTGAACGTTAGTCGCTCTAAGCAACCAGGAGGGAAATGACCCTGTAATGCAAAGAAGCGATTTCTGCAGAGAACCTTTTAGGCACAGAAGGACGCGGATAAACACATTTTTAATAACAAATAGAAGGACGAAAGGTATTTGAAAAGGAAATTCCGGGGAAGTGACTTGTAAGTGTTATTCCACAGTCACTCCACTTGCTCCAGAGGAACTGTAAACGCAGAACACCTGCCCACGGTGTTACGCACCCCTACATCCTTGGCTTCGCTAAAAAAACTAGCTAAAGAGAATGGTGAGAAATCGATCGGCGGTGCATTCCGCTTTCGCGCTCGCCTCTAGCGGGCGCGCCTTCAACTTTTCTACTAACTCTCTCTTTGGGCACCGTAAGATGGGTTCGGCACTTAATTGAAAGACAAAGGATTTAGTTGTAGTTTATTGTTCGCCTTTGGTGGCGGCAGTACATCATCATCTCAAGCTGCTGGGTTCCGTGCGACCTTTTAAACGGAACCTTGCGGGGCCATTACGGCTCCTTTGGGCTGTGAGCTTTCAATATTCGGGACGAATAGTAGTCTTAAATTCGGGAACTCTCCCGCCCTCGGGCCTTTCTTCACTCTCATCATGTTTTCTCTCTTGTCTCTTCGCTTCTCCCCTTTCCTCTTCTCTCGTCTCTTCCTTTCTCTTCTCGCTTCTCTGCACTCTCTTCTATTCTCTTTCCTGTATACTCAATCTTCGCTTCCTCACTCTTGTTTCTCCACTTTCCCTCACTCTCTCTTGTTTCCTCTCTCTCGAGCACTGTGAGCGTGTTGGACACTGAACCAAAAGACGGAGGGATTCAGTTGTAGCTTCGCCATTGGTGGCGGCGAACCACCATCATGAAACTAGTGGGCGCCTAGAGTGGGCAACGGTGAGGTATGGCCCCGTCGGCTAAGAAGGTGGTTATAAAAACTGAGATGGTAACGAGGTACACCCTATGAACAATACCCAGGTCTCAAGGTGGTCGAAATGTTCAATCGTTTGCCCTAACAAGGCATTCGTTCGGCACAAGGACTCATTTCCGTTAGCAAGTTTTTTCCCTTAACTTGATTTGTATATATGTAAATAATATTATATTTTCATTTATTTTCATCTTAGCTTAGTTCACAATTTTATACATACAAATGAAGTACATAAGTAAATGCGCACTAGGTAAAAATGACGTACAGTACAATAAGCTCGTTTTGTATTGTCGTAGCTTGGAGATTATAGGCATGGACACAGCCGTCCTCAGCGAAAGCTAAAAGCACCCCGCAAAGTGGATGCACAACAAGAATAAAGAGTCGCCGTCTGTCTCTTTTCACACACTGACTGCATGTATCCCAACATGCCAGAAAAAACTTGGCATTTCTAAATCTGCACTTGATTCAAGGGTGTGAAATCTCACAAAACTTGCACGACTTCAAACCTTTCTTCGAAGTTATCTTTTGTTGAACTTCCTTTGCTTTCTCCTTAACTGTTGTTGCCAATATCACTTCTGATTGATGCTCCATCTGTTTCACTGCTGTAGTCGTGATCTCAAACGTTTTCGCTATCTTCTGTACTTGTAACAAAGACGGGTTTTCAAACTGCAGTGCCTCTATCCTAACCTTATCTTCTGGCGTGTGTTGTATTCTCATATCCCGAATCCTGTATAAGACAGCCAAATTCACAATTGAAGTTGCAGTCTCTTGCTAAACCAGTCTTTATGTTAACCCAGCCTTTATGTGAACATCCTGGCCGCATTTTTCTACGAAAAAATTAAATCTGGCTGCTACTACGCGAGGCTTTCTATCGAAAGGACCGGCTAACTTTTCCATAAGCTCTTCAAACGCTACTTCCTCTACTACTTGTAACGGAAACAGTCTTTGCAATAGCTCATACAACTCGCTTCCTGAGATACTAAAAAAGAAAGCGTGTTTCAGCTCACCTTCTGTGACTCCGTGATACAGAATATTTTGCTTCAATCTCGCATAGACGAGTTCCATACTTTGTTTTCCGGCTCGAACATCGCAAAGCTAGATGCTGAACGGGTTGGCTGTTGTGGCTGTCGCAGCATCAGTTGAGAGCCTTGCAAAAGTTTCGAAATTTCCAGAAATTCCCGATGGAGCTGCCCCTGCTGTTGCTTCAGCTGCAACTCCAGACACTTTTTGAAACTTTCTTCCGTGGTTTTAATACTCGACGCCAATTATAACTTTTTTATTCAAAGAATCCGGGAGCGTAAACGACAACAGTTATTTACGAACTAGTTTATTGCAAATGAGCGAACAATCAATACATGAGCTGAGAATAGAATGAGAATACATGAGTGAGAATACAAAGCTGAGTTTATTTATTTATTTTACGTAAAAACAGTTAAAAACTGTGTGACGTGCTATGGGGAGAAATGAATTCTGTTCACGTTTTCAAAAATTCTGTGATCCCTAACATAAGCCATATATTTCTTGAATTTTGAATACAGAAATAAAATAAACGTTCTTTGTAAGGATTATTAACAAAAATATTCGCTCCAATATAATAAAATCTATTTTCAAGGGTAAATAAGCAATTAATTTGGGCTCTTATCCCTCATCATGTCTTTCGTGAAGGAATAATACTTCCTGCAACGACATCATGGAGAACGATAATTTGAATAACTATATTTCCCACTGAATTCTAGAAGAAGTACACAGATAATGAAGTTACATTTATAATACAAGTTCCAGACAATGTCCAGTTAATACAAGTTACAGATGGTGTCCCTTTTACTATGCCGAAGTCACAGTTTCACTAGAATCCACCAAGAGTAAGCCACACATCGTCAACAGAAAACTTTCACGACAGTCCGTTCACTGTACTAGCTGCACGCTCTACCGAAACAGACACTGGCTTCTCTCCCGGCTCGAGGCCCTTATACATGCCCCGAGGCCTCGGTGCGAGTCTCCTCGCTTCCCGCCACCGAGGCGGGGAAGGGACGGGTGGTGTCCCTCCGATAGCCGCTTTCCGTCGCGGTCCGGTGCTCCGGTGCGGGGCGCCGCCGCTCACCCTGCCCCTGGTGGTGTCTTCTGGTACTGTCCATTTCATGCCTTGATCGCGCCTTAGACTCTGCTGCGGCCACAGTAAGCCGCAACTCCTACGTCCGACACAGTGTGCCCACCTGGTCTACCTGCACGGGCACTATGCTGTGGAGGGCACTGCACAGCAAGATCGATTGCAGGTTTGGGCCCATTTTGATCATCTCGGAGAGGCGCACCCTCGCCTCCACATCGCAAAAAACAGATAGGCATCTTGATCGAAGCACGCTCACGGTGTCCAACCGCAAGTACACCGCAACGGAGGGGTTTACTCGAACTACTCCGAAATGAAATCCTGGTCTCTGGAGTTACCACCGAAGACGAATGGGCTTGCAAAGCCATTCATTACGAGGCCACCAACTTTCATCGCACTCGCTTTCAGCGCGGTGAGTCTTTCCGTGATCGACATAAGAGGAAATTCCAAGACTCCATCGCCAAACACATTCCGTCTAGTCTCGACAAATGGCCGTTTGGTCTCCTCACCGCTGTCGTTCTTGGCACGACTCGTAAGAGGCAACACTTCAAGGGACGGCGTGCAAACCTCATCGCCGCTCTGTGTCCCAGCCGTCTACGCAGCTCACATCCATTGCAACGCGCGACTTTTCCCTGTCGGTATGCCCCCCTCCTCGAATGCGGAACGTACGTGTTGCATCTTGTGGCTGTATGCTAGTCGACGTGAAGGGTGTCATGGAGGGAATATACCATGGACAAGCGCAATGCCGTATAACCCTTAGATGTACCATAGAGAATGCCAGTTCGCCGGTCGCCAGAAGATGTCTAGAAAAACTTGCCGTATACCCAAAAGTCCGAGAGAGAAGTCCGTAATCATGCTTGTCATCACTCACTACACTTGCACTAGATATCACTATAACTTCGCCTTACGCCGGGATTGCTTCAACTGACTCCGGTTCCCGGAGAGGGCTCATTTATGCCCCCTCAGGGCTGAAGCTTCGCCGGTCAGCTCGACCGTACGGCCGGTGGTGCGTTGCAGCGCGCCGTCCGGAGCGTGACGGCTGCGCGCGCTCCGCCCGTTCCGCTCTCTCCCGGCCTCCGTCCGTACTTTCCGGAAGCCATGACGTCCCGCCGCTGAGCTCCTGCGGGGGGTCTTTCAATGGCGCGCGGGCGGCCATTGCACTTCCATTTACGGCATGCCTCTGATATCAATAAAGATTTAGAAAATAAAAATTTACCGAAACAGCTATATTTTCTAAAAGATGACACTTCATCATTGGTTCAAAATAAAACACCTAATGAGAAAAGTTTTAGATATTTCGAAAACATTTCACACCAGTGACCATAAAAATTTATATTTAAAATTTCCTTCATATAGAGTTTGTAAAATTGCTCTACTATGTTGATCTTTGTAACTTAAATATCGATTACAAAGAGTAGGAATACTGTATTGGCATTGAATATCATTATTTACTATTATTTTAAAATTTGTTATTTTAAAATTCATTCCCGCCTGAGATATGGCATAATATTCCGGGGAAATACATCTTATAGCTCCCAGAATTTTAGATTACAAAAACGAATTGTACGAATAATAACCAAATCCCACCCACGTGATTCATGTAAGCCTCTAAGGGGAGAGGAGCAGAGGTGGAGGAGGATCACATAACGGAAAGAGATGTAGATGAAGCAATAAGAAGAATTCAAGTTGGGAAGGCTGCTGGTCCAGATGAAATATCACCAGAAATGATAAAGTACTATATTGGGAAAACGGGAAGGACATGGATAACAGCATTGTGTCAACAGATATGGAGAGAAGAAAGAATACCGCGGGAATGGGAAGAAAATATAATAGTACCTCGACATAAAAAGGGGAGCACTGTCAATTGTGAAAATTACAGGGCGATTTGTTTGTCATCCTGCATAAGTAAATTGTACTCCAGGATAGTAGAAGTAAAATTGAGGACGGAGGTAGAAGATGATTTGGAAGAGGAGCAAGGGGCCTTTAGACCATACAGACTAACACAAGACCATATTTACACTCTAAGAAGCATAATTGAAAAAACATTGAGTAGGGGGAAAACAATATGCACTGCTTTCATAGATTTAAAGTCAGCATTTGATACAGTACCCAGGAAAGAACTATGGGATGCACTGGAGAAAGCAAAGGTTTCAAGCAAAATGATGAGGGTAATTAAAAGCATTTATAAAAATGTGTATGGTACTGTAAGGCTGGACGGACAACTTAGTGGGAAATTTAGAATGGGCAAAGGAGTTAAACAGGGAAATTCATTGAGCCCTCTACTATTTATAATCTTTATGGATCAGGTAATTAAACAAACCAAAAGGCGTACTAAAAATGTAAATTTGGAAATTGGAAAATGAGACCAGTATGGATACAAGCATTGGTGTATGGGACGATATTCTATTACTCGCCAAAAACCCAAGAGAGCTGCAAGAGATGATAACTGAGTGGGGGTATGCACTGGAGGATAGGGGTATGAAGGTAAACATCAATAAGAGCAAGGTAATGTGTATAGGCAAAGAGAAGGAAGAAATGAACATCAAATGGAGAGAGGAAAGCATGGAGCAAGTAACAAGCTATGAGTATCTAGGAACAATAATTTCGGAAAACGGAAAATATGAAGAAGAACTGAATAATAGAGTGAAGAAAGAAAACTCTGTGTATTATCAAATAAATAAGAACTTGTTAAGGATGAACGTAGGCACTAAAACAAAACTCCAAATTTATAAGTCCGTATATATTCCAACATTTATATATGGAACTGAAAGCATGCCACATAATACGAAAACAGAAAGTAGAGTCCCAGCTTTGGAAATGAAATTCCTACGCAGGATAGTAGGGAAAACAAGAAGAGATCGAATCAGGAATAATACAATCAGACAGGAACTAAAAGTTACCCCGCTACTCAAACAAATGGAAAATAATGCTCTGAAGTGGTACGGACATGTTGCTAGAATGGCAGAGGATAGAAAACCGAAACAAATTATGGAAGCCAGGCCAGAGGGAAAGAGACCACCTGGAAGGCCAAGAGGAACATGGGACGCCTATATACAGGATATATGCCAAAGGAGCGGGGCTACACTAGGAGAGGTGAAGCGCAAGGCACAAGACAAAAAGAAGTATGTCGAATGGCTAACCCGACGCTGAGAGGCACCAGGGAAAGAAGAAGAAGAAAATACGCATCAGTCTTTGAGTAACTAAGTTTTGACAAAAACTACCGATTCGTAAATGCATAAGCAAGGCAATGGCAGTATTGCAAGTTCGATGAAGAGAGGCTTACAGCAGTCACGTGGATGGCCTTTGCTTAATTTTCGTACACATTTTTTCGCAATCTTAAAGTGTGATTACTAAAATATATTTCCCCCAATGTGCTCTATCACAGGCAGGAAAGTACTACATTTGCAAAATACACGATACGAGCTGGATGAAAGCTGACTGAATTCGAAATAATTCTCAACGCGTAACATAAAGAAATTAATTTAGCGTATTCCATTTGAGGTTTGAGTGAATTAAGAAACCCAGAAATTTAGCCAATTGGAAATTGTTCATTTTCAATGGCGCTTGCAACACAAAAGAGCATTAAACCATTTTCCCGTCGTTTATTACTAATTTCATATTACAAAACAAATTTGAAACATCGGAAATTGTACTGCTAATTGTTTCATTTTTGCAAATGATCAGTCAAGATAACGGTTATTCCCTTTTTAATGGACGAAGGCATGTCCTTTACGTGTAGACGATATTAGGGTTAAAAATCGAATCATCCGGGTCCCCAAGCTCAATTGGCAACAATTTATTTATTTATTTATTTATTTACTTTACTTTACGTCAAAAAACAGTTAAAAACTGCGTATGACCTGCTATGGGGAAAACTGATTTGGGGGCACATTTTCAAAATTCTGCGATCCCTACACAGTCATATACTACTTAAATTTTGAATTTTGAAAGGGAAAAAAAAACAAAAAACTCCCATGTAATAAAATCTATTTTCAAGGATAAATAAGCAATAAATTTTGAATTTTGAAAGGGAGAAAAAAACAAACAAAAAAACTCCCACGTAATAAAATCTATTTGCAAGGATAAATAAGCAATAAATTTTGGCTCTTATTACTTCCTGCCGCGACAACATGGAAACGATAATTTGAATAATTGTATTTCCCACTCAATTCTAGAAGACGTGCACAGAAAATGAAGTTACATTTATGTCCAGAAGCAAAACAAGGGCCATCTCAGCATTTGCTCAATGGATCAGGGAAACTGGACGAAAAACCTGATCGAGATGGGGGTCATTGACCCGGAAGCTGTAGTACAATAGTTGTTACATGTTGTTTATACTCATTTATACCGTCCAAATGGTAAATAATGCATTATGTATCATTGTTAAAAATAATGTTACTTTTCTTGTGATGCTCAGTATAGTCTCTAATTGTATAGAAACAGTTATGCAGCAGAAACGATTTCACTTGTGATTTAAACTTTTCTAATGAATTTAATCGTTTAATGTCATCTGGCAAAGTGTTGTAAAATAATGTACATGTATTGTATGTGAATTTTTTGTAATGAGCTGTTGATACTGTCACCTGATGAATATGATTTCTACGTTGAGTGTTATAGTAATAGACTTCGGCATTTTCTGAAAATATATTCCCGCCCTTAAGCAAGTCATTTTTTACAAAAACCACTGATTCGTAAATAAAAAGACACGGTAATGGTAGAATTCCTAGATTAATGAAGATAGGCTTACAAGAATCACGTGGTTGGGATTTGGTTATTATTCGTACAATTCGTTTTTGTAATCTAAAAGTCTGGGAGCTATAAGATGTATTTCCCCAGAATATTATGCCATATCTCAGGCGGGAATGAACATTCGCGAAGTATACACAACGAGCAGTATGAAGGCTGACTGAATTTGCAAGAATTCTGAACGCGTAGCATAATGAACTTAATTTTGTGTTCAATTAATTTAAATGGACGTTCCATTTAGGTTTGACTGAATTGAGAAACCTAAAAATTTTGTTGCCTTAACATCAATGTTACACCGTTCATTTTCAATGGAGCACAGAATTGTTTAAAATGGAAAACTGCATTAAAACCATTTTCTTTTCGTTTACTATTACTTTGTTATTTCGGAACCAATTTGAAACATCTGATATTGTACTATTTACGGTTTCTTTATTGCAAAGGATGTTCGTATCATCCGCAAAGAGAACCGTTCTTCCGTTTCGAATCGTCGAGGGCATATCGTTTACGTAAAGTAGGAACAGAATGGGGCCTAAAATCGATCCTTGAGGAACTCCACATGCAACGGGCAAAGAGTCGGAAAGGAGCGTACGTAATGTTCCATCATTCCAGTAAGGTATTTCAACTTTCTGAGATCGTTGTTTAAGGTACGAACATAACCAATCTAGAGCAATACCACGGATTCCATATGAAGGTAATTTTGAAAGTAAAATGTCATGATCAATGACATCAAAAGCTTTTGAGAGATCTAAAAATAATCCAATAGGTGCCTCGTTTTGATCTAATGATGAGGCGACATCTTTAAGAAAAGAAAATATAGCTGTTTCCGTTGATTTTGATTTTCTAAATCCATGTTGGCAATCTGAAAGCGCGTCGTGTTTAGTGAGAGAGGTTTCCATTCGTACGTAAAAAAGTCTCTCTAATATTTTTGAAAAAACTGATAGAAGAGAGATGGGCCGATAATTTTGAATTTCATTTTTGTTGCCTTTTTTGAAGAGCGGCTTAATTTTAGCTGTTTTGAAAATATCTGGAAGCGTTCCAGTGCATAAAGATGCATTAAATATGTGAGTTAACGGGTGTATAATGGCATACGCACAAGTCTTTAACAAAGAATCTGGGAATTCATCTAAACCGGACGAATATTTATTTTTTAGTTTACCGATTATTTTGAGAATTTCATAGGAAGAAGTTTCGAAAACGAACATTGTGTCTAAAATTTTGGGTGAACTGTCTGTTTTTGAATTTTGTGCCTGAAGACCCTTAGTGAGATCGGCAGCAATTCTCGAAAAGTATTGGTTAAAGAGACTAGCCACTGTTGCCGGATCATTTACATTTATATCGTTATATTTTAAAACAACATTCTCTACGGGTTTTCTAGTTGATTTGGTAGTATTTTTATTATATTCCACATTGCTTTTGTTTTATTATTTGAGTTCAAAATATCCTGATCGTTTTTCATGATTTTAGCCTGCCTTATGACTTTTCGTAACAATGTTTTGTATTTTTAAAGTAGATAAGGAAATCTTGAGATACGTCATGACGTTTAGAAATGAAAGAAAGAATTCGCTTGTTTTTACAAGATGTCCTAATTCCTTGTGTTATCCAAGAATTGCTTTTCCGTGAAATATTTAATTTTCGTTTTTGAAGAGGAAAGCAAGTGTTAAAATGAATTGAAAGAGTTGGAAAAAAAAAAGAATTATATTTGTCGTTTGTATCAACAGTATTATAAACCGCTTCCCATGATTCCTGCATCAAGTAGTCAATGAATAATTTAATTTTACTTTTAGTAAACAATCTAGTCATACGTGTATTATTTATTGTGTCAGTGACCGCATTTTTTATAATGGTAAGAATTTGTGCATCGTGGTCACTGTATCCTACATCTTTTGTTTCAACTTCATATCGAGTAGTAGTTTTGTTAATTATAATTTGATCAATTGCCTTCATCGAATTTTGTGTGATCCGTGAAGGTACATTAATTGTAATGTCTAAATTGAAGGAATTCATTAAATTGAGAAACTTTTCTTTCTCGCAAGATTCGACCAGAAAATCAATGTTAAAATCTCCGCATACAACAATGGATTCAAAAGAGCGATTGCTGACTTTGTTAAGTGTTATCTCAAGGTTTTCTAAGAACAAAATATAATCTGTAGTTCTCTTTGTTGGAGGTCTGTAAATGCAAAATATTATCACTTTTAGTGAAGTAAGATGTACAACAGAAATTTCGAAAATATTTTCAATGGAATACACATTTAATTCCGCCAAGGGGATAGAATCAATATTATTTCTAACGTAAATACAAGAACCACCATACGTAGGAGCTTTATGCGATTCTCTCTCTCTGCAATAAAAGCCTGCGAGGTAAAAGTTTGGAATTCTCGGATGAAAAGCTTCTCGGATGATTCTAGATCGTAGGAAAATGTCCAAAGTCCCGTGGTGTCTTCTACCTTCTGTTATCGCCTAATTATCACCTAAATTCACTGCTGCTATTCAGTCGTTACTATCTGAGGAATATTACTGAATAGAAGTGACACGTAATATTATTTAATTCTTAAATAAGTTCATGGAATGGTGACTGATTAGCAATTAACCTCTGATGGGTGCCTCGGCGCGTTACTCAATTCTTTTGTAATTATAATCAACTAGTGTACCCGTGCGAGAACTCTCGCAAGTTAAACCCCACCCTCTTCCCTATTTTTCCATTTCCATATTAAGCATGTAATAAATATTTTTCTTCAAGGCCATCTGATCCTCCGTCATGTGTTCTATGTGTTTCCTTGTAATTAATAACAATGAAATATACCATTGTCAATACAAACAATTATTTTTAATGTTATTATCGAGTAGAGAGACACACGTGTACTGCAATCGCGTAGAATATCAAGTAATTAGTTTACTTTCACATACATTTACATATTCAACTGGCTCTGAATAGGTGGGGTAGGATCGAGAAGCGTCGACCCAGCAAAAATGTAATAGAATGTTCAAGATCTCATCCTGTGGATTACGGTGTGAGAAACGTTTCTTTGAGGCCTCAAAAGTTTTTTAAGGCCCTAAAAAGCTTCGTTTAGGAGTTATTTAACGATATACATTAAAAAATAGGCCGCGGTATGCATTTTACGTGAATATTTAAAGGCTTTATTGAAACAATTCCTTCATATTTGTAAAGTCAAAGTGCAATTCGTCATGTCTCCGTGAAATTCTCTTTGTTTAGACGCCTCATTTATAAAGATTGGTGGCCTGTGAGAGTCGTAAAAGGTATGTATACTACTGAAATAATATAGGAGACGATAACCATCTCATCCCTAATATAATGTTACGATTCTAGGTGGTGAATTAAAGGTCCGATATTTTGAGAAAAACGTTTATTTTGTTTCTTAACTCAATCACTGTAAACATTTGATTATTTATTTACACTACACTTCTCTTGATTATTTATTTACACTACACTTCTCTTGATTATTTATTTACACTCGCACAGTCCTAAGCACTGGCCCCAGTTCACTGCACTGATCACAATTCCATGCACTGGTCACAGTCCACTGCACTAATCACAGTTCGATGCACTGACCACGGTTCACGTCACTGAGCACAATCATTGTACTGCTTTTCACCGCGATGCACACACTTCACAGTTCAGCTTCCACGGCGGACTTAAGACTGACCCGCGGTCGCCGGCAGCCGCGTATTTATACTCGGCGAGTGCCGTCGAGAACATTCCGGACCCCGCGAAAGTTCTGGAATAATCTAGTGCAGGCAGATGACGCAACCCGCGCTCACAGGCAACTCGTGGTGACGCCGGCAGATGACGCAGTCCGCGCGTACAGGTAGTTCGTGGTGGTGCCGGCCGGTGACGCAATATTCGTTACAATAAATAATATTTCACAAATCGGATTCCTCACTATTCGAATGTTAAATATATTAAATGTATTTGACAATTAGAAACAAGGAATCTTATGAAGTTTGATAACATGTTGAATAGTTCCTCTTATCACCAACGAGGGTTGACCGCATTTCTTGTCACAACATCCGTTTACACTCCCCCAAGGACCCCTCCGAAATATTTACTACTTGCGTCGTGTTATCGCATGATTAGGCACTTCCAAAACGTTTTTCAAAGGGTGTCAAGAAACACAATGATTCGAAACTTTTTTACTCGCACTTTTGCTATGGAGTATTGTCTATAACCTCGCTGTACAAATTTAAGGTTAAAAGTAAATTTTCTATACCCATTACTCAAAAAATCTGGATAGTTTGCCGTCTACACTACTGATGTAACACAAAGTCTGTGTCGCTTCAGTAAATGCAGTTTCTTTTCAGCAATTTTTTCTGTGACTTTTTCATTGATGTTGCTCGTATTTTAATATTTTCGATGCTATTCATTGTAAGTTGTACAAACACACTTCACAGAAAAACGAACCCTCTAATTTCGGTTTTTCAAAACGCATTAAAGAGTAGCCTCCGACATACGTTCACACAATACATTTTGATTTTCACTTGTGTAGCGTCACGTTGGCGGCCGTGGGTGGGAGGAGGAGCGGAAGTATCGCATACCTGCGGGCTGAATAGCCTCGGCGCCACGGCGTTGGGATATATTTAGACCAAGTGGACGCCAGCTTGACCTGGAAGGTCACGTGGTAGACGTGAGCCTCCCTCCTACACCAAGGACGGTCCCGTGACGGCTACACTCTAGGTATAAAATCGAGCCGACGAGCTCACATGGGGGTTTGGTTTTGGAAACCTCGCGCGATGCGCAAAACTTTACGCCCAGGCTGGAGCGTGTAGTGTTTCTTGCACGGGTGACGAGGTCACGGTAGTGGCGCGGGAGAAGCGTCAGTGGAGGCGGGGCCTCCCTAGCTATGTGGGGTATCCACAGGGAAATACTCAAAAGTGCGTAGTTTCGGAGCAGAATTTAGTTATTGTACATACGTGTAAATAAACTTGTACATACTTGTAAATGACTGTGTGTTTTTCTCCATTTTTTGACGCCACACTTGCTTAGGAATGGATTTGTAATTGCAACTCGCTTTAAAATGTGCCAATAACATTCGATTAACACAATACTTATGAATGCAACCCTGCACAGCAATGCGTTTGCGTTTCGCGCGCTACCGAAGGATGGCTTTGGAAGAGGTGAGAGAACATTTAAGTGGAGAAATATCTCAAGCTTTCTTCGATCAATGCAACATTTACTTCTCTTAAAAACTTGTGCTAGCCGAGTGTTATATCTTCACATGTCAAGGCACTTCCAGAGGTCGCGCCTGCGCAGTAATATCCGCACGGTCCGGAGTGTGCTCCACCCGCCCATAAGCCACCATGTTCTCCTTTCCCCTCCAGCCACGCGGGATTACTCCGTCTGCTCTGTCGCATTTCCCGGGTGTGCTCTAGCTTGCTGTCACGAAGGGCATTGGCCGCGGACTGTCAATCGCAGCTTCCGAACGGCGCGTGTTTTGAAATACCACGTTTCGCAAACGCTCTGAGAGGACTTGTATTCCCATCATGTTAAGAAATGTTTAAGAAACATTGCACCGCCATTATTTGGGTGTGCACATGCGAACGTGCGAATACACACGAGCCGTCACTGCATCGTCCTAATTAATCACGATCGCATCTACTAATGAATTCTCATCTAACGCGAAGACTAGAGCTTACTTATCAGTGATCTATTCAGCTCGTCGGCAACCAACATAGTAGTACATTATGAAATGATGATGTAATGATGGGTATTAATACACGAGTGTGATATTACGATTCGAGCGAGGTACAAGCGAGACCCTTTGATGATTTAAAACTAAAATTACAGCGAGTAAGACTTAGACTCATGCGATTCAATTACACTGTAAAGTATGTACCAGAAAAACTGTTATGTACAAAGTAAAACAACAACAGTTCTTTCACCATAAATTTATTTCAGTAAAGCCACAATCCGAATCAAGTGAGCTGAACTCGTAGCTCATTGCAAAGTCGCTAGCCTTTCACCACTGAGATCAGAATTCGATTTCCGTCGAATCTCATGTGAAATTTGTTCCCACAAAACGAGTTCGGCTGCTTCACAAGGGCTAGTCCAACCCCTGTGAAGTGTCCTAAACCCTACCCCTATCCTTATTCCTTCCCGATTCTGGCCGCTGGGTAGTGACGCAGGAGCGCGCGGCAGGAGGCGCGTACGCGGAGATGCTACCTGGCGGTCCTCTTGACAACCGACTGCGACGAGACGCGACAGACATAATATTAACGGAGGATTACTCAAAAAAAGCGCTGTTAGTAATGGAGGATTACTCCGAGAAGCGCAAAGCGCTCAACGCCCCCAAGGGGCTTGGAGACGCATTGCGTCAAAGTAGACGCAACAAATTTTTAAAAAAGTCCGAAATACAAGCCAAGTTTCAGTCCGCCAGAAGAATACAATCACCGTAACACACGCACTTCAAACACCGAACTTACTACTGTCGCTAGGCACTCGCTTGCTGCTCCAGAAATGTCCTACTGCCCCAGGCGAGGCCCTATAAATACGCCCCGAGGCATCGGGGCGAATCTCTTACTTCCCGCCTCCATGGCGGGGCATCGAGGGGAAATGCCCCTCCTGTGACCGCTTAGCCGACACGGCCCGGTGGCCACGGAACAGCGCCGCCGCTTGCCCTGCTCCTGGCGGTGTTACTCGGAACTACACATTCCTACCCTTGTCGCGCCCCGCGGCGCAACCCTGCAGCGACCACAGTGGGCCGCAACTACACTGCCTGGTACAGTGTGCCCACCACCCTGATCCTCGGGGCCCACTTGCTGTGGTACACAGCAAAAACAACTGGTGATGGCAGATGCTTTATCGAGGAACCCAGTCCATAATCATGAAGGGAATGAGTTTGATCGGGAAGCATGTAAGTATATTTACTTTATCATCAATAATATCCATACAACTGATTGTATAATACAAAAGATTAGAATAGAACAATGGAAACACGAGACCTTTTGACGTTTGAAAGAATATTGTTTGAGTGAATTGCCAAAAGTAAACAAAATACCTGAGCTACGGCCATATTTCGCATTTAATAACAATACCATATTTCTTTAGCTGAAGACCTGTTATTATACAATGCTCGTTTAATTATACCAAATTCTTTGCAAGAAATGATTTAAACAAATTACATGAATGTCACTTAGGGATGTAGAAATATCACTTGAGAGCTCAACAATCTATGTGGTGGAATAAAAGTGAAAATAAAGAATTTGACTGGGAGAGGTGGCTCAGTGCATCAACTGATGTCTCTGACCGGAAGGTCCTAGGTTTGGGTCCCGACGGCGCACACTGGTTGAATCGGGCCAAAAACCATAATGGCAAAATTCAAAGTGGACTTTCGGAATTCTGACTTATCAAATCTCGTTTGCAAGACATTGGAGCTCACTAGTTTAGATACAGAACGTTATTTCAATCATTTTTGTCGTCCTCACGGTCTCGCAAAGTTACCGTTGCTCGAAACATGCGAATTCAGTGCCTCTTGTCGACTACTTTTGTTAAATTAAAAAAAAGTGTTAAAGTTGTTTTTCTATGGATTCTTTTCGTGTTTACGAATAGAAGACACTTTTAACTATAAGTTAAGTATATTTTTAAGAAAAAAGTGTCTAATTATTTTATGGATAATACGGCTGAATCCTAATCTATGTAGCATAACAATGTTAGTCATGTATATTGTGGTTTATATTTTTTGTCCTGCGTATTCCTGCCTCAATCAATTTTTTTATTTATCAAGTCGAATACCCTCAATCAGAATAACACACATTTAGCTGCACATACCAGCAGCTTTTTATTTTATAGCCACTTTACTGCAATGCTACATAGTAAGATTCAACACTAGATATCCCGGAAGTGTCTTCGACGTCACAGAGATTTTTTTTTATCGGTATATTTTTTTGGGTTTCTTCTTCTGATAATTACTTTTAATAAGAAAATAACTGATATACATTTTTGGAATGAATAAACAATATTAATCCGTGCCACCGTGCACTTTAAGATTTTAGTGTACTTGAAGGATTCTTATTTTCTTGTCGTAGAAACCAAGACTAAGAGTTCTACGGGTGTAAAAGTGAACGTAATGATGTTATCTCTAACTACAGTTGACCATTTTTTCAATAACATATAATATTTTTCAATAAATAAGTGCCGACGAAATTAGGTCTATACAGCATTGATTCCCGACAGATGGGTGGCAATTGAATAACACATAAATATACACACATAACTTATAATATTGCTTATAGTATAATTATACTACTATAAATGTATATAGCTCAAAATTCCGCATTTTCAGAAACGCTAAAATGCAATTTTCTCAAAAAGGGTTCCAAATTTTGGCTTTACATTTATTTAACGAATAGTTCTAAATGGACTTAATAAAACGACATAAATGCCATTGCGATGTATTCTTTTATTGTTGTTTTTTAAATTAAACAAAAATGTTTTTTGAAATATTTCTCATGACGTCAATATTTACTTTACGGGCATATCTTATACATTATCGTATTTGTGAGTATAGTTACCTCAAATAATTTTTTGTTAATAATTCTTCGCCCCATGATACAAGGAAGTGTGTGTCAGCTACATTTTCGACGGCCCTTTTGACCTTGAATGACAGCACGTTTTCGTAAGCATTTCCGTTCTCGAGCATCTGACTTACAGTGACGCATCGAAGTGATCTTTCTCTTCCGGTGTCATGATCTTCATGTTCAGTTTGGATCTGCCAGGAGTCTCCAGTCGTTAGAAAATCCACTTCCTACATTGTGTCTCTTTTCACTGCCTCTTTCCCTTTATGTCAAAAGAATGAAAAGATATATAAATGCCCCACGATTGTTAGGATTTGCACAGATATTCTAAAATCACTTCTATTTTAGACAAGATATTCCGTCAATATCGGTGTATTTAGGATAAGAAATCATAAATTGCTATAATAGTGTCTCTAACGCAATTAAGTTATAGTGTGAATGACAAATTGTAGAGGTTTCTTTTCAAAGGTTTCTTACCTTTGGCTTACCAAAGGTTTCTCCCTTTTCTTCATAAATCAATTTAAAAAATAGTGTAGGAAAAGGAAGGGGATAGAGATTCCAGAGTACAGGAAAAGGTGCGCAGATGCTACTTTACGACCGTAATGATTGTTGACTTTTTATACGTTAAGTGAATCAATGAACCAAGGAAGTCAAAAACTCTCTTAAATCACATTTCCCTCTAAAAAATTCTTTATCCTTTAAATCCGATATATCATTTTAAAGCAGCGGTTTTGAATTTCGTTGCAATATTTGTATTCAGCAACTTCAAAAATAGTTCTTTGCGTATAATCATATTTCTACGCACAATCCCATCACTTTCAAGCTTCAATTTTTAATTTTTATATTTAATTTCGATATTCGATATCAGCGACCGCGAGAACCATTCTATCAATATTTCTACACAAATTGAGTTCATTTTTATGAGTCAGTTAGCCATTTCGAACCCGCCATTTTGAATTTTGAAATTTCATTATGATATTTGAAATCAGTGATCTCTAGAATCCTATATATATATTTCTTATTGAGTTGAGAGAATCCTTTTCTTTATTTTTAAATGAGTTGATCCGCCATTTTGAATTTTGAAATTTCATTATGATATTAAAATTTAGCGACCTCAAAAACCCATTGATACCCATTTTTACGCAAATCCACTGGCATTTGCAATTATGACCACGTTTTAGGCCCGATTCAACCAGTGTGCGGTGGCAGGATTTTCGACACTAGCTTTCCAACTAGGTCGAATTCAGTCACTGTCTGAAGGAGAATTCTAGCGGCCGGCCGCTCTGATCGGTAGTTTTCCGTGGTTTCTTCGATCACCACCAGGCGAATGTCGGAGCAGTAGCCTAACAAACGGGTCACGGAGCGCGCGATCTTTCTTTCCTCTTCCTTGCCCTATCCTCACCCCTTACACACACACTTACACTAACATGCACTGCACTACCACACATGCCGGGAAACCTGTCGAGAGCTTAGAACTTCTCCCGGCTGGGGGTGTGAACTGCTGGTGGTAGATATCTGGTTGAGGGAAACCCCGCTAGTCGACGGTAGATCGTCGCCGGACCTCGCCATCCAGCGGGAGAAGATCACCACCAGCACCTTCCGAGGAAAGCATGCACTACTTTCGGGACTAATGACATCAGTAGTTGATGCGCCCGGAATCACTAACAATCAATCAATCATTAAAGAATTTGATAAAGTTTTGTCCTAAGTACGTTGTATTTAGAATTAATCCCAAAGAAAAATTTATCTCGGACGAATTACCGAATACACCATGGCAGATAATTGCTTTATATCTTTAAACATACTCATGGTTTTCTATTACTGATTATTGTTCGCATATTTTTGAAATATTTCCCTTGAAACAAATGACCAAAAAAGTAATAAATTTTTTGCAAAAAAAATGAGGATCAAAATGCAATCAAAAGAGAAGTTTATAAAGAATAAGCAAATTAGAAATTATGAAAAAAGACATCATTCTAATGCTTTACCAGATTTATTCATAAATAACGGGTATGGATTGTAGATGTAAGTATGGTGAAACTCTTGCTTCACTCAGGGTGGGGCAAAATACTTTAAATTTAGTATTTAAATACTTCGCTAAAATACTTCATAAATAAGTATTTAAATAATACTCAAAATTCATTTGGTTTTGAATAGCTAAATACATACGTATTTAAAATACATCAAATACTCAAAATAAGTAAATACAGTAATGTATTGTTACTTTTTATTGTAACAATTTATTGTAATTGTCAGTTACACGAAATTACTTTTTGACAGTCATAAATTTATGAACAATAACACTGGTCAACACATATTTTCTTGCTAAACAAGTTGAAGTCATTTTAGGGTATGTTTGATGCACATATTCCAAATTTGGCATTGGTGTTGATAGATTGGCGCTTGTTTTGAGATAATGAAAATCACATCGAAAAAATATAATTTTATTTTATTGAGCACAGGCTATTCGTAAATTGCATAAAATTTGAACTAAATGAAACTAAATATGCCTATTTATAAAAAAAACTTGAAATACGAAATATTAATTGTATATACTTTTACAGCTCGAAAAAATTACAATTAATTATTTGAAAAAACTTTGTATAATAATTTATGTTATTTAATGTAGCAAATCAGGACAATCTCCTTGAAGGCTCGAACAGTAGTCTTTCATCAAGTGTATACCCCATCTGTTTGTTATCTTTTTTCCATCACCTTTATTTCTTGATGGAATCGCCTTGTTCCTCACTCATATTGTCAAGATTATAGGGAAAACTTCTCAAGATGGCTATGGAGATAGTGTACCCTAATGCTCATAATGCACCCAAATTTTGAAAGTTTAAAAGCAAGTCTTGCACCAGTTCTGCAAAATTTATTGATTTATGACGTCCTAAAAAGTTCTGGACAACAATGACAAAGTTGTGCCAGGCAGAAGATTCAGTATCAGTCATGGAATTTGTGAAATTTGGATCTTTATCTATTTCCAAATTTGGGGTCAGTCAAATATGCCAGCTTTTAAATTTTCCGTACTCAGTCCAGGGAAAAATCTGCTAATATATTTAAAGCAATCGCCATCCTTGTTTAGCGCTCTCACAAACTGCTTCATTAAACCCAACTTTATGTACCGGGGAGAATCATCTTTTCTTCGGCAACCAATGAGTCGTTCACGATATTTGCTGCACCTTTTGTGATATTTTCCCTTGGCGGCTAAGTCACTTTCTTCTAGGGCTGCTCCTTTGCTTGACTATCCCACAAGCAGAGAAAACATGGGTATTTGTGTATCCACTTTGTTGTCCCAGTAAAAAGTTGACCATTTTGAAATCTATGATGGAGACCATTGGTGGTCATGATAGCAAAAGCATTGTAAGACCACTTTGATATTATCATATTCTACTTTAATATTTGTTGAGTGACCAATTGGGATTGATGGATAGCAGTTGCCATTGTGCAGTAAAACACTTTAATCTTCGAGTGCAACTGTTTATGAAAAGCCGCTAGACTTCGGATCGATAATCTGAAACATTCATATTAACAAGTAGTCCAGGAATGTTAGAACAGTGCACTAAGTCTCCATTTTCACTGAAATATAGTAGAAGTTTTGCCTCTCTTGTCCTATAAAATGTTATTTTCGCTTCAGGTTTCAGACATTTCATTTATTTTAGTCTAGATGCTAAAAGTTCAGCTGCTTGTTTTGGCAAACTGAGGTCATGTATTAAATCACTGAGCTCTTCTTTCAAAAACTGTTCTTTTGTAGCAACACTTCCATCGTATTCACTGTCACTACTAACTCCTGAATTACACCCCAGAACATCTACATCCTCACTTTCGGACACAGAAATTCCTCAAGGGTGAACACTGGTATGGGATCATTAGGTCTGTGTGGTACAGGTCGCCTTGCTGATTCCAAATCAGGGCACTCCCAGTTCTTTTTCAACGATTGAACCCTTTTATATTTACAGCACAAAAATAACAATCATCGTGTTGATTTTTGTGCTCTCGCCATAACATCAGTACACCAAATTTTAAACTCTTCAGTTTTCCACTGATGGAAACACTCCACACAAGTTTTGCAGACCACTTGGGAAGCCCACGACTTATCTTGATCACCTAGTTTTATATCTAAATATGCTTCATATGTTTCTTCTATAAAGTTTATAATATTTCTTTTCTGTTTTTGTTGCGTATATTCCCTACAAATGTACCAAAATACCCGTACATTAGGGTCGTTCAAACAACTTCTTTCTGAAGAACTCCTTGTTTTCTAACAAAGGAAGATGTATTAATAAGACAAAGCTCAATCAGAATATCCTGAAAATAATAATAATCCAAAAATAATAAATAACATGAAAAACAACAGTGTATGTATAAAAATAGATACTTGCGTTAAATGTGAGTTTTGTGATAGCATCATTAATTTCAACGTTCGTAGCACAAAAACTAGAGCCAATTGGTTGATAAAGATGATGTTACGCAGAGACCGGTTAGAGAACAATGAAGGATTATCTTTAAAGATTGTTTGTAACAAAATATTTTGTAGTGTATATTGGATGAAGGGTTATATTTAAATATTGTTTATTTTCTTGTTTATGTTTAAATATTGTTTGTAACTAAATGTTTTGTAGTGTATTTAATAAAAAAGAGAAAAGTGTAGCGAGAGTGAAATCGACGAAAAATGCAAAAAAAAGTCATAACAATGGGTCATTTCATTTTTTCATGTCATAAAATTAATGCCTATACTAAAAGACTTTCACTTAAGTCAAAAGAAAAAAATTACATTTCATTAAAATCCGCCCCCTGGTAATCATGTTGGAAGGACATGGTTGAGCTAGATCGGCGAACCGATTTTTGCTCGTTTTGCGCTTAGTGGAAATGATTATTTCTCTCCCATAGGAAATGGTTATTTCCACCATGGTTCTACGCTGCACCAATTTACGTCACAAACCACGTTACCACAACACGGGGAATTTATTTGCAAAGCTAGACCAGACGGTGGCCATTACGTGGCATGGAGAGCGAGAAGTGTTGAGAAACATGTTGAAAGAAGCATAAAGTTACAATTTTCAACGAAAAATAACACGATGAAGGTGTAATAAAAGTTGGAATGGTGGAAAGATGGAATTAAAGATGCTTTATATATCTGTTTCAATTACTTGTTACAATGTAATAATTTTGGTATCTGGCTGCATTTAAAATTCCCGCTAACATTGTGACGCACCTGGTGTCTGAAGCTCATTGGCTGACGTCGGATACGATGCACAAAAGGTCACCCGTCTTTCCATCGTGATTGTAATTTAGGGGACAGAAAGGGGGAGTGACTAATCGACAATATAAAACATTTTTGTATTAATCTTTTTCAATAACATGATTATTTTTAATTTGTAGGGACTTTGCCTATCTTAGTGTTGACATCCGCCAGCTACTCGGCTCGGTGACGAAACAGGCAGTAACTCAATTCGAATCCTTGTGCCTGTAGCTTCGGAGGTTAATTTGAAACTAACAGACTTTGTGTATTGTGATTATCAGCCATAGACCGGCCCACAAGAGATTTTCAAACTTCTTTTGAGCATTTGTTTCCTTTATATCTTTATTTCAGCCTTGGCGACGATCCTGAAGGATGACCTACGTATGTGGATTAAATTATCCAAGGTGCAAGCTATAGAACACGTCAGTAATAAGATATCGAAGTCATCTTTTATGAGGAAAAAGGAGTCAGAGTAATTTCTCAGAAAGTTACTCATAGCTATTCCAAAAATGTAGACAATCCAAAAAAAATTGATGAAACGACTTTTTTGGGGACCCGAAATTTACTGACAAAAGTGTTATGTTAATATTTCTCCTAATTTCAAAAGTAACTAAGTTTACTATGTTTAAGTACTGTAACCAAAACATTAAGAAGTAATTAGGCACATATTTCATATTTCATTATTCTTTGGTTGGTTACGTTGGATGGCATGTATATATTTTCAGGGTTGCCTCCGACCGGATAGAAGTGACAGATTGTACAGTAGTAGAGTAATGGAAAACCTACATAGAATTAGCCTGGATAGGTCGTGACAAATACTGCTGTGATGTTTCATGGGTACTCGCAATCTGTAAATTTTTGAAAGAAGAAATTGAACTTACGTGTCAACGCTTAAGACTGTGAAATCATTTTTTTTTTTTAATGTGAAAGTACAACATCTGTTCAATCCACTTAGACGAGGTAACTTGCGTGTGCCACGATTAATTAAATTGTTTAAAATGGTTTATTAAGATTATTGAAACTAAATGGGAATTACTGTATTGCACTTCGAAATATGTACATTTTTGCAAGTATCGGCTGTTTTTGCTGACGTATATCCTACGCCACCATCACCCTACAGTAATTGGATGAAGTGGCAGGTCGGTTTGTTGAGAATAATTTGCACTATTTTTATTTAGTCGTTTCCTAATGAGATTTCCTAATCAGTGATGTAAATATTGGCTGCTCCAGTTCCAATGTCATTTAATTACTTTTTACAGACAGAGGTACCACATAATTTGTTTCCTCGTTATATGATCCAATGACTGCAAGGAGAAGAAGGGGCACTTCAGAATCAGATCAAACTCCTCTTATTGTTGCCAGTGGTGTATCTCATTCTGTTAATGCATGGTCGTACCAGAAAGATCCAAATGCATACAGAACAATTTCTAACAATGAATCAGAAAACTCAAGACTATTTGTAGATGATACAGTTTCTAAATCGTTTGAAAAGGTAAACGTTCCAACCATGACATCAAGAGACCGAACTGCTGAATTTGCTAATGCAGTTCGTTCTCTGCAAGGGCAACATGTAACAAGAGCAGTAGCTTTTAAAGATGCAAGGAAAGCCAAGTACATACAGAGCTATGCAGAGTTTATGATGATAGCCAGGTATGCTAGTTGTTGACAGATCTAAATTTTTTTTTCATTGTAGTTTTATAAGCAAATTCATATTGTGTTTGAATCTGTATATGAAAACTAAAGTATATTTTGTGTGAATTTTATGTTCAGTGTTTTTGACCACTATGAGTGTGTGTGTTAAAATACTTTTCTATTTTCTGCTTGATTTATATGTTGCAGAACCATTGGCAAGAATATTAGCAGCACCTACACCAAATTAGAAAAATTGACCTTGTGTGAGTGCTTCCATCAATATGATACTAAACTTCCACTATACTATAAATATGATGTTCTTTGTCGCTATGATTAAGTAATGGAACAGTATCAGCCCTTAAGAAGCATTACATAACTCTTAAAGAGTAATTTTTACAGGAAATCGAAAATAATTGATTTATTCTTCCATGTAATGTAAATTTATTCATATATTACTTTGTAATTATGTTCTTCAATGTGAGAAGACTACTTTAACAAAATAAACCTTTTTCAATTACTTGGGTGAAAGTTAATAATTGGTTCCAAGAAGTAAGCTCTTTGCTGATAAAAAGGAGGTATGAGGTAATGCTTCTTTAGCATATCAAGATGGTACGAAAGTTCACAAGTAGCTTTTTTGTAATATTAATTTGTATTATGTGATATTATTGATTCAGGGTAATAAATCAATATTCATGCAACATTTTCTAGTGGCCAAGAGAAAGTCTTTATTCAATGACCGTCCATCAGAAATTCAAGAATTAACATATATCATCAAGGAGGATCTTAATAGCCTGAATCAACAGATAGCCAGATTGCAAGATGTTGCACGTCTGCAAAGACAAAAACAACAAAATGGTCATCATCTTTTGTCACATTCGTCTAGTGTTGTTTTGGCTCTTCAGTCAAAACTTGCTTCAATGTCTACGGAGTTTAAACAAGTGTTGGAAGTAAGAACTGAGGTATGTTTGCCAAAAGATATTGGTTATGTGCCAAAAAGGAAGGCCAGATCCAATAAATGTTTTGACTGTTATATTCCTTTTGGTCTACAAAGGTGTACAAGGAATATCTTAAGAACAAGTTTTGCTTTATTTGCTAAAATCTTGCTTCGTTACTTTTTGATTTGTAGTGTATTATTCTATATAAGTAGTCTCTTTTTATTACTACAATACAGGTTTTAGGATAAACTTACTCGTACAGTTATTTTTAAAACTTGTATTGCGTGGCAATTCAAATTTCCCAATCTTGTTTTCAAGGATAATTGGTAATTGTTAGGTGGCATAATATTTCACTCTTGTTGAATTTATTCGTGAAATACACAAAAACTAATCTTTATATTTCACTAAGTTGTAATTATTACTTGCAGTTATGTTTAGATGAAAACAGAAAATTGGTATTCCCCCAAATTCAATTTAAATCATTGTTGAATAATGATGAATTAATAAATCTTCTGAGTGTTGAGGATCTCTGGACAATGTTTAGACTTTAATACACTTTACGTTTTGGCTGTAAATGCCCTGTTGTTAAGCGCAATTGGGTGAAAACTGCGTTTTACATGTCTGGAGCTATGCAAAAGGATTTTCAAAAATTATATAAAAGAAAATACGTAAACTTATGACTGTACAACAGATATGTGTAAAATGTGTTCAAGAAAAGATTTTTTGGTTCATAGCTCAGCAACTTATAAAAACTGAGGACATTCCTTATTTCCTAAGTCATAGCCTGCTAGTATGCGTAATAGCAGGCAATGGCTTAAATTCGGGTGTCCTAATGAAGCAATTGCCTTTTCACCTGGAAAGGAGCACGATTCACTTTGATAAACACCTCATTTGGGAACTGAAAAGGCCGCCAATCTTTTTTTTTATGCAAACATTTTAACCCTAATCTGTAAAAGTTTATTTTTGTTGTGTTCACCTTCAAATATAGTTTTTTTGAAATTAAAATAATTCTAAATATTTTTTTTAAAGTGTTTACACCTACATTTCTGAATACATGTCTTAATTCTTTAAAATAAACAGAAAATAAATATTTTTTAAAAAATTTGTTAGAAATGCTTTAAATAATTAAAAAATCAAACTTTTGATTCAAATCAGTTATTTAAATCAAGTGATTCAAATAATTAAAACCCTAGCAATTTTTTACTGAAACCTCGGGGCTAAAACTGTGATATGGTAAGCCAAATTGTGAAAGTATTAGGCAAATTTTGAGTATTAGGTATATTTATTGTGATTTAAGGGTTTTAAAAGTTTTGAAATCGATGATCACCTTTTTTTATCTAGTGCCTTATCACTATTCTTGCACCACCATTATTTCCAGCAGTGAATCGCATAAAGTAACTTCTCTTAGCTGATATAACCATTTCCTCCTTGTTGACCACTTGTTATATTATGCGGGTAGCAATGCAACATTAAAAAAATGTGCTCAACATTGTGTGCCAGAGGACTCGGTGAGTGGCAGTACTATGGAAATTAGGCTCGGTTTGTAGATGAAAATAAATTGCATTTTACTGAGGGCTTTGGAAATTAGATATACTCTACAGTATTGCTGATAGTCATTATGTAATCTGAGACTAGTCACTTTAAATAAAAGTATATAATCGCATTTCAAAATGGAATTGCTGCTGCCTCCAATCACTCACAACCTGATGGAATATTTCTAAATTTTTCAAAGGTATTAGTGTATATTGACAATATTTGTTTTTTGTATGAATCGACTGAATATAATCTCTACAGTTGTTTCTAATCCCATCATATCGCTTTCCAAACTTCAGTTTCAACAATTCTGTTTGGATGCGATGTGGGGTTATATTTGTTTGTAAGCCTTGACTACCCCCAGAATTGTCTTTGGGAGGACCTGACGAAACTGTCACCTGATTTTTGTGCTGTTGAAATCACTGATACCCAGTCTCATCTTTATATCTAAGCCTGACATTGTAGAAACGTGTAATCTGGTAGCTTTATAAAACTTGGATGTTGTTATGGTTCCTGAAACTTCATACTGGGATTTTTGGTTATGCACCATGCCTGTCTCCAAATTACTTTCAAGTATTCTGTTCAGAACAAATACTCCCACGTGTCATCTTATAAGTAATGTTCATCTTGAGATAAATGAGGGAGAGATGAGGGACAGATATTTGATCTTGTGATCTGTGATCACAAACTTGTGTGCTCAGGGAGACAGTGGCCTCCCTAGAAATTTTGAATGGGACTCTGTAGCCTTACATTATAAAACATGTTATTTCAGTAAATATATTAAATTCCTGATAAAAATGATGCTTAGAATGTATCGGCACATTTTAAACATTACAGTGAACACATACAAGCAAAAGGGCACATTAGCCTCTCAGTATATTGTTGTCATTTCTATATTTGAGTATATATTTTTGCCTAAATATATTAATTTTGAATAATTTACGCAATTTACTTTGTTATAAAAGTCAACGCTTAGGCTGTATTCATTAACGTGTTGTCTTGCTATTTTTCAATAATTAAAATACATATTTATCGTATTAATGAATTTTGAATATTTCAAAAAGTAGTGCACAAATGTTCAAAATTGCAAAATAGTCGCACATCTTTTAAGACAAACACACGAGAAAATGTTTAAATCTACCGTTGCCAGGTGGACAAATTTGGACTCCTCCTCTTCCTCTCTCAGAAACCCATAAAAGTCCATCGGACAATCAAAAATTGGTCAAAAACAGCTAAAACTGTTGAAAAGCATACAAAACTACTCTTAAAAAACGTGCATCCCGTAAAAAAACAGCAAAAACTGCAAAGTCGGAAACAATTCCTTCTATGACAGCCCAAAAACACATTTTAATAATGAAACTGAAGGTGCTACAGAATGGCACAGATGTTCTTGTAGCAAATTTTTCTGATATCCGTGGTGTGGACTGGCTTTAAAGTCTTGCTCCATTCTCTGGCCAGCTGCCATCTATCCTCGCCCAAGTACATTTTCTCAACTTTTTGGTTTCTTAATAGTAGAACCGAAATATTACTTCAAGAATATTAATGAAGAATAAAACCTCGTCCTAAATAGAAATTTTCTTTGAAAAATGTGAAGCCGTTTTTAAAAAAAGGGTGACTAAGCATTTCAATAAATGCGAAATTTCAAGCTTTTTTTCACAGGAATCTATTGAGTTTTCCAAAAACTTCATTTGAAGCACTTCCACTCACAAATGCAATAATACTTACAAATCGATGGAAATGTGAGAGATATTTAAAATAAATTACATTTGTGTAATTTTTGAAAAAACAAAAGAATACACAAAAATAAACTTTACTTCATATTAAACAGTGCCATTACCACTATCCTTTGGAAAACGTTGAAGAAAAAATTTGTAGCCATTTTTGAGAAAATGGCATTTGAGCGCTTCTGAAAAGACAGAATTTTGAGCTAATGTTCACTGAAAACTGTTGGGTTTTCGAGAAACTTTATATGACATTATTTAAAGGACATGTACTTGTAAATAAAATAATAATGTGAAGAATTCGCCTCTCATGTAAATATTACCGACATGAGAGACTAAGTTAAAAAGATTAAATTTTTGTAATTTTTGCAAAAACAAAAGGATAGAGCAGTATGACATTTGTATCATTGCCGAGGGTTTTGTTTAGCACTAGCCCTACCAAAAATTTAAAGAAAAAATTTGGAGCAGTTTTTGAGAAAATTTTGAAAATGTTCAGTGGGCTTCATGTAAAGTACCCCCAAATTTGAAAGAATGTTTTTCAAAATTGTAAAGCTTCAACTAGAGATAGGGGTTTTATTTCATTTGGAAAAGATCATACATGTGGTTTAGGCGCTAATAGTGTTCACATTATTACGGATGTTTTGAAAAAACACTTTTTCAGTTTTAGGGGTCCCCAAAATGTGCATTCCCATTGAAATCTCGAAATCGATTTTCTGCGGCATTACATAACTTTCTCTATACTACGTATATTTCTCCTGTATGTACATATGTATATGAGAAAGTAAAAATAGTTTGGACATTTTTGTAGAAGTAAACTGTTATATGTAAATATAATAATTGAATGAATAAGCGAGTCCAGAAGAGTTCTGCCTTCCTCTCTCTACTTTAGGCTGCGCATAGGCATGCGTACTAGTGTGATTCCACAGATATACAAAATGAAACTTGTTGTAATCATCAGAAATATAAGCATGTATTTCTAAACCAGTTTTTAATACAGATTATGGTTTTGCATTCAGTTTTGCATCGTCATCCACCATTTTTCTACAATAGCAAATCCATTTATTACAGTAAAAAGGGGCGATATTCCATTTCCTTAAAATGATGTTAGTAAAGCTTACTCAGAAATGTGATGAACTCCCATGCCTCTTGTGAAATGCTTCAGGATCTTCTCTGTATAACATCCAGCAGAAATCTGAAGCTATGGTGTCATTCCAGAAAGTTCGGTTGTGTTGCTTCTTTGTTCTGATGTTTTGGTCGAGATGCTCACCTTGTTCAACACCCATGTTACTGAGGTGATCAGGGAATAAATCTAAATGGAAGAGTAGAAAGTGTAACTTGTTTTTCGCTAGGAAATGTTCACACACTCACTGAATGCTAGACCAGGTATCTTGTTCTTCTGGAGTTATCATTTGTGTGAATGCATAATTTTTTTTTTTTTTTTACTTTCTCGGATTTGGGAAGATTCTTTCCTTCATTTCTGCTGCGATGATTTTTGGAAATTTTACTGAGACACTGGAATGCTCCACAGTTTGCTTTACTCATTGTCTTCACCAAACAATTAATCCAAGCTTTAAATGAAGATAATGGATAAATATGTTGCAATCAACGTGAGGAACACTGAGAACACGGTTTTCCAGGCTCATGAGAAACTCTTTTTTTTCTGTCTATTCTTTATCTGTTGTGAGATACTCTAGTCAAAACAAGAGATCAAGCACCCCTTGCTGAAGGGATAAAAGGCACTGACTGGGGTGTGACGAGACTTTACTAAGATATAGTAATTACTTCCCATTAGTAACAGAGTATTACTCCAGGGAAAACGCTCAATGCCCAACAAGGGTTAAAGAGACACATTGCATCAACGACGACACAACAAGAGCTCATTTCATCCCCAGCAACAGCAGTTCTCAAAGGAACGGCTTTGCCTTTGTAGATTCACACAGTCACCACATGAAAACCATTAACCATATTAAAATCCATCTTAACACAAAAATGATACGTGCTAGAGAAATTATAAGTAGTAAATATTTGGCATCGGGGTGTGATACATAATAATTCACCCATAGTTTTATTTCTGATGAATTTTCATTGTTGACCTGTGTCATCCTCTTTGCAACTTATTTAATCTTTCATCTGAAGTAATGCAGGAAACGGATTATGCTACATTATTTGCTGAATTTATTCTATGCATTCCTATATGCAATATTGCAGGGTGGTCACTTTCTAGAAAACTGGGAAAAATCAGGGAGTTCCATGGTCTGAAACTGGGTCTAAACAAGGTCTGAAAAACCGGGAAGTCAGGAAAATGTGTTTCAGAAAATGAGTGGCCACTGTATTTCTAAAATTGATGCTGCTTTCTCCTGCATGCATTTTTAGTCTTTTCAGACTTTCCTTTAATGTATACTTTTATAATATTTTTCCACTTGTTATTAAAGACTTTCTTACAAAGGCTTTTTGTATTGAACTGAAGAAATTGTTTATCAAGGTTCCTGTATATTTAAGACAATCAAATAAGTCAAAATCTTTTATTTAGACTTTTTTCATTGGTGCAACGAGGCCTCATTGGGCCTCATCCTTAAGCAACTATAACGTAAAACAATAAAATTTTTGTCAATATAAAATTTGTAAAACCACCTTAAAATAAGTATATACATTATTCTGATTAGAATATTATATTAATAAGAACTTCAAATCAGGACTTATTTGAGCAAATAACTGATATAACATGTTAGTTCTGTATACCTAAGAACAAGAATCTCAACAAAGCTACCTTCCACTCACCACTGAATTCCATGAATTCCATAAAATATGTTCATCTCATCACCAATACCAAGAAACTAATTGTTATATAAAAGGTTATGAAAACATTGGTCATTGTGTGTTTGGGGTGGTGTATATTTTACATTGGAAACCTTTGTATAATGATATTAAGTGGCAGTGGGATTGGTAATTCCTTCTTTGTATTTAGGTACATTAGTTTTTTACTTGTGTATTCCTAAAACCACTTTTTATTATGCTAACAATATAATATTTATGATTTCCACATTTGTTCATATTGTTTGAGTGCCTAAAAATTTACAGTTAATAGCAGTACTGTATACAAATAATGTTTTTACAAAACATCAATACAGAAAAGCATTTTTGAAATAGGAATTGATCAGAAATACTATTTGTGGCTAATAATAATAATTCTATCATACCTGTCCTTTGTACATAGTAACAAAATTGGAAATCTTGACCCCTATAGAGCATTGAATAATTTATATTGTTATGGTTTCCCAAGCTCTTTAATTCTTGTTCAGGTTGTCAACTCTGTAATTTTTGAGAATCAAATATTCTTCTTGGTAATATAGACTTTCCATGTAGGACTGCAAGGTCTATTTCTGCAGCAACATTAGCTTCAAAGAAGAACCTTGTGGCACAGAGCAAAGTTGCTTGCCTTTCACCAAGGAGGTCCGGGTTCGATTTCGAGGCTATCTCATGTGTAATTTGTTGAAATTTGTCCCAACAAAACTAGTTTACCTGCTTCACAGCGGTTAGTCCAACCCCTGTCCTAATTCCCTTGGTTTCCTAAACCCTACCCTTGTGCTAATTCCTTCCCCATTGTGGCCACTGGGTAGTGATGCAGAAGCACATGTAGTACAAGGACACTCCGCACATTTGCGGAGATGCTGCCTGGCAGTCCTCTTGATAACTAACTGATGAGATGAGACATATAATGAATAATAGAGGGTTACTCCCAAAAGTGCTCATTGCTTGACGAGGAGCTTAGAGACACATTTCATCGATTCATTGATCATTATGTTTAATACACAGCAAATAAAAAAATAAAAAGAAGAAAGACAAAAAAAGAAAGAAAAGTTTTCAGTATTTGCAAGTTAACCATCAATATTATTATCATATGTTTTTTAGTCAGTCTTGTCCTTTAGATGTTAAGTATAATACACATCATTGTTCAAAACCCTTTTGTTTATAATTTGTATTGATGTTGATTATAAAAATGGCTGTTTCTTGATATTATTTCTTACTTTATTTGTGTTTGTTCAAGTTTACTATATTTAATTGTATCCTACTCATTGTTTTAATTTTGAACATAAAAATTTTGGTAAGACACAATATTAGTTATCCTTTTATTGTTCTTATATTGTTCAAACTAATTTATATATAGTTTTTTGAAGCTACCTCAACTGCGATTCATTTCAGCATTTGAGCTCAGTTTAATCCAACTATAACCACTGTCTAAGAGCTAAATGGTTGTATCCACAGTATGCAAACAATCGTCTAAGCTTCATCTCTTCAGTGGTATATAGGACTGGTGTTTGTACAAATACAGTATTTTACATAGGCTTATTTGGGGGAAAATCTGATTGTTCAGTGATGTATGTCCTATTTAATAATGTTGCAGTTAGACCACCTATGCACTCTCAGTCTCAGTTGTTAGTACAACTTGTTTTCTTTGCTTATCTGCAGTCTGTTAATGACAGGTTCCAGAATCATTCAGACAATAGTGAAGCATTTAGTGGGAAGATGCTGCTTGGGTGTTTTATGTTGTGAGCAGAAGTTTTACAATTCCATAGTTTAAGGCGTACTCTTTTCATTAAATTTCAGCTGAGTTCGTCAAATGTGTTAGGATGTTAATGGATTGCTTAAGGTGAATGTACTTGTACTGCTTGCTCTAGTGTATAACTGCACTTCTGTGATGGTGTTGTGTGGTAAAATTTCATTAGTATCACACTTATCTCAGCTATATTTTGTATTTGGAAATAAAATTGACATGTACAGACATTTAGCAAGGGCAGGTTAGAGATGGCATATGGAAAATTTTGAATATGCCCATTACCGTCTAGAGTGACCTGCCCCTGCAGCTTTATGTTCACTTAACTGCACATATCCATCTACTATTATGTTGCCAATAATATAGTGTCAACCAAAAAGAAATATTAATTTTCAGTGGGAAGGCATGTTTTCTATTAAATGTTTTTTCTATCACAAGTTCATATGATGTGAGGAATTACTGTTAACTGAAGTTTTTACTAACTATGCTCATTATTCATGACAGAAAATAAAAATACACAAACACACATATAATGTGACCATTCCATTCTTCAAGCGTTTTCCGAGCACGCTACATTGCCGATCAGATCTTAACATGGGTTCAGAGAGGCTGAAAGAAAGTTCTACATTTACAGAAGCAATTATTTGCTAGTTTCATTTGAATTGTCTAATACTTTCATAGTATATACAATTTTGTTTCCGAGGAGCCGGCGCTCAAGTGAATAGTACCATGTACCCTGTGATAAAAAGAGAGGGGGGTAAAGGGAGCATACCCCCCCCCCCCCGGAACTCCAGAAAAGCGATAAGACAATGATCTGAAAAATATTTGTTTTATCGAGTTACGCATGGGGGTCTTTGAAATATGAGTATGCACGTGGTTGAAGTTCCTTCTGCTTCAGATTCATCTGCTCCTCCTTGATCCCGACTATGCGGTTTCCAAGAAGCAGATGACGCGGGGGGAGTGAGTTTGACAATTAATGTCGAAGGTCTGGCGTTAATACAAGCGCATTGCCTGGCTTTGCAAATATTTCAGTTACAAAGTTAGTTTTCAAGTAACATATTTCAAATGCGCAAGTGAAATGTTCATTTTCGGCTTATAAATATTTTAAAATGTCACGAAATATGTAGTAATAAATAGAATATGTAATAATATGTAATTATACCAAAATATGTAAAAATGTGTAAAATAAAAATGGTTTAAATTCGTTCAGAACAGTGTTAAATCTAAAATATATTGCAGGTATCTTGTCCCTGTAAAAATATGTATTTACAAGAAAATCCATTCCCTAATAATCACTAAGAGTGAAATTGTTATAATGCTTGTAAACTAGTCAATGACCGCTAGACTGAACTAGACTGAATTGGACGGAACTGATGAGATTGACTGGACCTGACATTCTGGATGGGATAGTTCTTGGTTATGCATGTTGACTTAAAATGAATGCATTTACAAAAATATGGATATAAAAAGAGAATAATGTTGCAAAGTTAATTTTAACACTATTTCCATCAGTTCCTCCCCCACCCACCTTAAATATGATTAATGAGTAATTAAAGCCTTTGTAAATTCCACAAATTATTTATTTTATTTTATAATTCCTATTTCCTTTGTTTTAAAGTTTTTCTCTGTTTACTTGCCTAGAAACATAGTTTTTCATTATATGGAAGTGTATTTGTGGTTTTCGGTTTTTCTTTCAATATACATATAATATTATTGGAATTTTCACCATTTGTGCGCATTCAGATGCATTATTATGCACGTGTTCAGTATTTTGTGGAATTTGTGTTTTTTGAAAAAGTGTATTGTAAGGATTGGGATGTCCATCATTACCATCCAAGTTTCTACATTTTTACTTTCTATGTACTTGTGTAGTAAAGAGAAAGTATTGTAACGCTGAAGTGGAAAGTGGCTATTTTTTGACAGGAATCTTATTGCGTGTACCTGATTTTGAAAAACTGGATAAATCTTACTCGTGTATGCAGTAACTTGCTTTTTTAATATGTTGTGTTGTCAGAATCCACATTAAAGGGGGTAAAATAGATGTTTTGCCATAAACCTACCTGTGTGTCTGTGGTTGACACTAGTGTCTAAACTGTTCTGCCGAAATGACATTCCTGAATCAATCTGGCTCAACTTGTGGCCCTGTGAATTTGAAATGGGTACTTTAAGTTTTGGAGGTATTTTAAATGAAGCATCAATATTTTCAAAATTTGTAAAAAAATTGTTCCTAATTTGTGGAATATTTTTTTCTCGACTAGAGCAAAATAAGCTTAACAAGTCAAGTGCAAGTCTCCTTTTCAATGAATTTTCTGTATTTTCAAAGAGTGCAAAAGTTAAGAATTTTTCTCAACCTGCTCCAGTAGGTTTTTGTAATACCGGTTTGAATATGTTTGTGGAGGGGTATATTAACAATTCTACTATATAGTTACAATTTCATGAATACTTGCATGTGGAATCAGATTTTTAGAAATACTGCAGGAAAGGAATATTTGGCCAGGAAAAATGATCACATGCTAGCTAAAAAATACCCTCAGTAGGTGTAATCCTGGCAAATAATTCAATGAAACTTGACCTTTTTAACACTTGATTACTATCCTCAAAAAACTTGGGCTATTGCTATCCTTGTATTTGTGAGAGACATGATCAAAATTCCATATTATTTCCAGTTTTTGCATTAATATTGTGGGAAAATGTAAATAACTAGAAGTAAACCTTTTATCTTTTTAATAACAACAAAATTAAAAAAAGGGCTGTAAAAATATGTAGAAATCTTGTTACATTCTAAAAAATTATTACCCCTTTGTTTTACACTATAAGAAACATTCTGCAATAATTAAGTCTAAATAATAAATTCTAAAGAACAAATTAGGTACAGTATTTTCCATTCTCCAAATTTCCTATTACATACAAGTCTTGAAGTTGCTATCAGTCTTCCTCTTCTCAATATTTTCTTCCACATCATCAAATAAATTTGTTGAACTCTTGCTACATTATTCGGGCAATCCAAGTCGAGAAATTGTTTTTGAGATGCTGTCCTGTGCAATAATGGAAAAAAGTTAAAAGAACAACATTAATACTGTTATATACCTGAGATTCATGAGCCAGTATTTTTGAAGAGAACATCATTTGTTGCAAACCAGAAAAACTAGTCATTGCTTCACCGTCTAGAATGAGAGTAATTAGAACTAAATCACAAAAATAAGAGTAAAAGCAAGAAATATAAGATTGATCAAAATTACTTCCTACATATGTCATCTTACCTGAGAGACCTGCACTTCAAAAGGGGTGGCATTATGCTAATGTTTGGCTCCCCATGATTTAGGAAGATGGAGAGACTGTAACACATCCCTATTGCCATCCTTACATTTAAAGAAAGAAGTTGGCGAGTACCTCACAGATACAAGGATATCACTCAAGTGTTAGGAATGGAATTGTAAACCAAACTGCAAAATACAGTTACCTGATGAAGAGCATTGTTAATTTTATAGGAATTTGTATTCTGATATTCTGTTAAAAATCACAAAGAAGATGCCCACTGTGATAGCTGGGAGCAACAACTGTTGTTACGACATTGCCTCTGACCTGGGAAGTCACTAGGATTTGAGTCCCCATGGTGGCGGATTTTAGACACTAACTAGGTTTACTTTAAGTTTTAAATGAAGCATCAATATTTTCAAAATTTGATGGGATAGTTCTTGGTTATGCATGTTGACTTAAAATGAATGCATTTACAAAAATATGGATATAAAAAGAGAATAATGTTGCAAAGTTAATTTCAACACTATTTCCATCAGTCCCCCCCCCCCCCCTTAAATATGGTCGAATTCAGCTGTTGTCTGGAGGAGAATTCTAGTGGCATGCTGCTCTGATCGTAGTTTTCCTTGGTTTCTCCAAATAATTCCAGGTGAATGCCAGTGCAGTGCTCCAAGAATTAGGTTGTCACTGCATGTGATCTTTTCTTCTTCACCCATGTCTTCCTTCTTGTGAGCGCCGCATCATACATTTCAGTGAAGGGAGGTACACTACCACCCCTCAACATATAACATGCACTATTCTTATGGGACTAATGACCATAGCAACTGACTCACCAGAAATGCAAAATAAGTCAATCACAAAGGAGACCACACTTTTGTTCTGGGATCCAGATTCTATGGATAATGAAAAAATGTACCTCTTTATTGTTTGGAACTATTAGCATTTTCATAATATCGTGTTATTTTATAAAGGTATCACAAAAACCTGTGTTTTCATGTAACCTCTTTGTAAAGAAATATCTTTGCCACTTGACCATTTCCAAATTTTAATTTTGATGTTTAATAGTATGACCAACTATTTTTACAGAAGGTAACCTAACAGGCACGTCTCTAGCTAACAGTCAATATGTATTCAAGAACTCAAACTTAAAAAAAAAATTGTACTTGAAATGAGAAATTTTTTGTAAGGTTTGCCCTTCAATTATTGAAATGGTGATCAGCTGCTCATTTCATCTGTGGGAGTCCCATACATCTCTTTTTAGGCAAAATATTAATAGATTAGGATCATCATGCCCCTTGACTGATCAAGTCTCCAAATCTGGTGCAGTGCTATCATTGTTCTAGTTCTTCTTAAATGTAATGTTTTTAATGGCTGTATGTATAATTAATGATGATGAGGATTATGATAATGATAATGGATGTAGTTTATTTACCAGGAATGGATGCAATTATTGCTCCACTCCATCATAGCATCAACATCGTGGATTTTAGAAGTTAAATGTAATTTGATTTAGACAACATAACAGAACTAGTGTATTTTTGTGAAATGTACAGCGAATACCCACAGGTGGAAAGACGTATTTACAATTCATATTTTAATTACATAAATTACTAGTAAGACGCAGTGACACCATATCAGGGAGGGAAAAACACAGGTAAAGTGTGTGTTCAATTTTTTTCCTTTTCTTTTTTGTTTCCTTTTATTTTTATTTTTGTTTCCTTTTCTTTTCTTTTCCTTTCATTTTTCTTTTCCTTTCCTTTCCTTTCATTTCTTTTCCTTTCATTTCTTTTCTTTCCTTTCCTTGCCCTAAAGCCTAGAACATTCTGTAAGAAGCATTTTGTATTCTTGTTAATTGATTTCCTATTTTTGTATGAAACAACAACAACAACAACAACAACAACAACAACAACAACAAATAATGAATTATGTGTTCCGGAGTGATTGTGAACAAATATCTCTAAATTACATTGAAACACACATCATCAGGACTGTGGATTGTTAGAAGAGCTCCATTGAAGGTCGAGGCCAAGTGTAGAGTCATATTACCCATAATTTTATAGTTAAGATACTAAGAAAGTACACCATTAGAAGACATGTCTCATTTCATGCAGTTTAGTATGTTTGTTAATCAAGGTGTGGTTGTTAGCTGCAGTTTTATGTAATGTTATTGCAGTGAACCGTTTTTTTGTAATGTAATGATAGTTAATGTATCCTAGTTAATGCAATTCATTGCATATTCACATTACACAAACTCAATAATAATAATAATAATAATAATAATAATAATAATAATAATAATAATAATGATGATGATCATGATGATGATCATGATGATGATCATGATGATGATCATGATGATGATCATGATGATGATCATGATGATGATCATGATGATGATCATGATGATGATCATGATGATGATCATGATGATGATCATGATCATGATAATTGTGACAACTGTGACTGTGATACAAATAAATCATCATAATCATAATGATGATTTCTTTGGAATTAAAAATGAAAATTTTGAATTTTGTTAATGATTTCAGGAGAACTGAATGCATTTTATTAATTTTCAGAATTTAAAGCAGCAGAAAACACGCCGAGATCAGTTTTCTCAAGGTCCTTTATCCTCCTCTCTGCCTCCATCTGCTATTTCTGGACATCATCAGGGATCAGTATTGCTAGCAGAAGAGCAAGTGACTGTCAATATGGAGCCAAATAGTCAGATGATACCAGCTGTTCAAAAACAAGTAATGGTAGCTGATGAAACAGTAAGTACGTCTAGCAGTTCACTGAAAAGATGAGTCTAATTTATTCCGCCGACTGCCAGTATTCAGTGATAATTTCTTTTGCTAAGAATTTAGGTCTAAGAATGGTATGTGCTGAACATTAAATATAATGTGCTGGGCCGGGAGTTTGAATTTCTTGAATAGATTTTCTCTCGCCATATGATGTAGAAGAGTGCTGGCGATGTGCTGGAGAATTTCCAATTTTTATACTTAGATGTATATCTAACTCAATAAATGCAGCGTTTGCTTTAGCTACTCAGTGGTGGAGTGTTGTAAAATGTTTTGTGTTACTGGATAAAATATTAGTAATGGATGAAGTAGTAATCAGTTGTTTTTATATATCGAAAAAGAACACAATATGCTTGAGTGAATGTGTTTTGTGGATAGAAGGAAAGAAAATATGGGAATAATTAGCTAGATGCTAGAATTAGATTTAGTGCTAGTGTGTAAATTCAACCTACTTTTAAATTACCTATTGAATAAGAATTGTGTAGTCATATGGTCCGAACCATTTATAGCTTTTATTGTATGAATATATTCAGTCAAATACTGAACTACAAACTCTATGGTAGTCTTCTTATAAATTTGTACAGTCATATTTTCACTGCAGAAAAGTTTGATGTGTAATAACATTTCATATTTTGTGTTTGTTTGTTGGGTTTTTTTCTTTTCTTATTTCCAATTTGCTGTCAGATTGAAAAGGCATTTTGTGTGTTAAATGATCTACTCTTCTTATTGGAATATGGACTCTCTATTGTGTGTTCTTTTACACATTTCTCTGGTATATGAAGTTGCAATATTTTGAAACAAAATATAAAACAAATGTATTATAGAAAGTTTGTATTTTTTTGTTTTGTTTTAGGAAAGCTACATTCAAAGTAGAGCAGAAACTATGCAAAATATTGAATCTACTATTGTTGAATTAGGAGGAATTTTCCAACAACTTGCTCATATGGTGAAAGAGCAAGAAGAAATGGTTGAAAGGTACTGTCTTTGTCAAAGAAATGTTTGATTTCCACGATGCTTACAAGCTTACGTCCCCTCCAAAGGATTTTTTTGTCCCTAAAAATCAACAGCAATCATTGGATTTAAAGCTGTAAACTCAGGCTGTTACATCACTGAAATTGCATGTGACGCACATTAATCCATTCAGACGTGAATATTTTCAAACCCCCCCCAAGTTTTTCATTACATAAACATTCTTAAGGGTACTTTTAGCATACTGTAGAATATTATCACAACATTTTTTGAAATTCAGAAATTAATCCTGCACATGATCGTGTACATTCCATCTTGTATAAAATCATGTATTTTATTTTCAAATTCATTTCTCTGTTATATTCTTTTAATTATTACACAATACATACACACTAGTTCTAAATTATCATCGCATATCTTTATTATGCCTAAAATACTCTTTATGGTAACTCAACAAAAATATTATGAACTGAAAATTCAAGTACAGAGTCGTCAACTCCAGCCAGAATTTCATACTTGTATCAATTTGTCTGCAAAATCCTCTGAAAGTTCTCTGGAATAAGACAGGAATTCTTATTTTATATTATTATCAAAAATCTGGGGGAACTATTCTTGTGGTACTTATTTAGTTTTTAAAAAATTCTAATCTCAAGTCATGAGAAAACATAATATCTATGCATTTATTCCATGATAATCAATATATTCGAAGAATGGTACCAAGTTCAAAGTACCACCATTGGAATGTCACTTGTACACACACATTTTGTTCAGAAATGAACACAACCATCCTTAAATAAGTGGTATAAATGGATGAACAGAGATTGTAACTAAGAGTTCTGTAATTTATTTTCAGAAACATCAAAAAAATTTAAACACTTAAATGAGAAAATGCATTGGAAAACATTTACATGCTATACTGTGTCCACTGCTTACGATGATTGCTGTTCACATCAATAATTATTACACATTTTGACACATTGCACAGGGATTTGGATACAGAATTTACGAAGTATCCAACTCGACTAATATGTTGCGCTAGAGGAAAAAAAAAATATGCAATAAACTCCAAGGAGTAACAATATTTGCAAAAAAAAAAACAACAACTCTTTGAAAAGTAAAAGTACCTCAGATCTAATAATTAGTCAGGGTAATCCACTAAACATGTGTATTAATCAATTGATATTATCAATAAATCGGTTTGTTTCTCTTTGAAAATAAAATGTTAAAATAAATGGACTTAATTTTTAAATTCACACTTTGTTGTTTATGTCAACTAATTAAATAATGCTTGTATTTTTGTGAAATAATTCTTTGGAGAGAAACATTGTCAAAAAAGGATTGTAGTTGAAAAGTTGTTATGGGGGTGTATTATTGCAGTTTTCTTGTAATAATAATTTTTTAAATTTGAAGTTAGAATAATTTGTGTGAAAATTGACATGTTGATGCCGTTAATATTTACATTTAAAAATTAAATTTCTGTTTGTATTTTGAAGTGGGCAAATCATTTGAATGCACATTAAATTCATCTTTTGATTAACGAGGTGAAGGTATTGAATCTTACCAATGTAACTATACAAATGTCTTGCTGTATGTTCTTTTGATGATGCTACTACTTTGGAAAATCTCAAATTATAAATGATTGACATGAAAGAAATGAATTATACTTTTCATATTTTCTTTGTTGTAGCAAACAAGTTATTGAAAATGGTGAATATAATTTCATTTATTAAATGCCAGAAGCTTGTAGGAGATTATCTTCCTATCTGGTATGCATAATTAATGTTTCTTTCTGCACTTCTGTTTCAGAATTGATGCTAATCTTTCAGACACTGAATTAAATGTGGAATCTGCACATGGAGAAATTCTGAAATATTTTCAATCAGTGACTTCAAATAGGTGGCTTATGATTAAAGTTTTTGCAGTTCTCATCATGTTTTTTATTTTCTTTGTTTTATTTTTGGCATAATTTAAATGGTTCTGAAGTTGGTGTGGAACATTACATGAAAAAAGAAAGAGAGAGTACACTGAAATATAAAGACATCAACAAATGTACTGCTTTCCTAGAGTTTCAAGTGTTCTTTCTAACAGCAATTCAAAACATATTTTTAAATTGGTGGGTATTGAAAATTGTGAGAATGGATATCCATTTCCACATTAAGAAACTTGTAGGTGTAAAAAATTGTTTGGGAAAACAAAACAATATACTGCAATGGCAATGTATTACGATATATTCTGAAAACTTTCATTCTTCCACTTGTGTTTTTCAAAAACAAAAATTCACATTGTAAGTTGTAATATAGATCCATGGAAACTTTTTGTAAGCTTGTATGATAAGTATCATGTACGAAAAAGGGGTTTATTGAAATATAAGAATAGGTTTTATATTAAAGTGTATTGTAATATTTGCTGAACACATTATAAAAAAGTAAGTTATTTTAAAAAGTGTAACTATATAAGGTGATATTCATTGTATAAAAATGTATAAACTTTTTATTGTTCTTTAAAATTGTGTTTTCAGAATAGCAATACTATGATATTTTTCTCCACAGAGAAATGCATATTATTAATGAGAGTATACTGAAAAGTTTTATATTTGTGGAGAAATTTATTTTCATCTCTGTTGATGATTTTTGCTGGTGAAAGTTGTTAAGACTTGTGTTATACATGTTGTGAATGTATACTTAAGAGTGTGTATGTGAGTGAATATGTACATATAAACATGTTTGCATTCACATGTGTTCTTGAAAGTGACATTCTTGTGTGCACAGGTATATATTTATGTGAAAAAATGCTGGTCAGAGTTTGATAATAATTTGCTAGGCTCCAAATGCTAAAAATATATATTCGATATGTTTTGTAGTTGCAGTTTCTGGGGAAAATGGTTTTATATCATACCAGGTCTCTGTTTTGTTATGCTTTGAAGAACTGGATCTGTTCACCTAGTTACCTAAGTCAACTTGTGTTACAGTTGTGTTAAAAGGGATATACCGTATTTACCCAAATATAAGTCACCTGTGAATATAAGACGACCCTCTAATTTTGAAGAGGCATCCTGAGAATTTGTTAAATTTTTAACTAATTCTTACTGTTTAGTCAATATAAAATTTCAATTTTTTATTGCCTAGAAAATTGCCTTCTTGATGAGAATGTTAAAACTTATCGCTGAACTATCATTTTCTTGTTCTTTAAAATCATAATCATGGTTTTTGTCACTACCCTCATCTTCACATGTATCAATGTTTCTTCTTTTTTGATCCTCTTTCCATGCTACGACATCTGACTTTTTAGGCCCCTCTGAAAGTTTTGTGGTGTAAATTTAGCATTGTACATAAACTTTCCTTAGACGCCACCTAAGAACATTCCTTTGTGTGTCGCCAGATCCACATCGAACCGAGAAATCGCGTGGCCTCGTTGAACCTGCATCATGTAACAAAATCTTGGTATTTATTTTCACGTTATGTTTCATTTGGTACATTGCCTTTTGTTTTGAAATTCTCTTTACAGGCCTATTCAAAAATATGAGGCTGTGTTGCCCTCAAATTTGTGGTGGATACCGAGAATACGAATGCGAATATACTTACAGATAAGTGGCGCAAATATGTGCGGTATTTGTACTGTCTTTGCAGTTTATTCTTACATCAACATTTATGAGTTTTGTGATATGGAATGATAATGTAAAAACTTAAACCCTAACCTACTTAATCTGCAAATATAAGATGACCCCACATTTTTCGACAAAGATATTTTGCAAAAAAACCTAGCCTTCAGGTAAATACGGTATTCTCCCTTTCATCTGTCCCTTTTCTTCCCCTCCATCAATTTTTCTCTCCCTCCCCCCATTTGTTAATCTGCATAAGATTTTTTAATATGCATTGAAAGAAAAAAAGGTACATTTCAATTTTTAAAAATTATAAACATACACCTTTTGTTCCTATGCCCTCTAAATATTTAATCAGCGTTTATGTATGGTGAAGCAAGTTTTCTCTTTCTCTGCTCATTTCTACATGGTACTCGTCTTATGTACTTCCTATTGTAATGCAAATTAATTTTTGGAGTTTTCTTCATAAGTGCCCTATTCACATTCCAATTATTATGATCTGCAACTTTTCTCTTTCCTTTGTCTAGTAAATAAATATTTTTTTTATTATGTGAGTTTTATCAGAAACCAGAGTTTTCTCTTATCTCTGAATCTTGCGTTCATGTTAACGTTCTTGCTTCATTTTCGTGTTCAGTGAAACACTACTATATCACCATGATAAAATGGAAAAAACTGGGTAAATTTAGCTGTGAAATTGATATGTTCTTGCATGTAAACACTATTTTGATACCACCAGAGGCAGCCAAGACAGGAAGACACAGGGAACACTGCTCTCACAAAGTTTTGTAAGAGATTTCTTTTGCTTTCATTTTATCAAGCTTTAATATTTTTAACTACATAATTCTGTTTCTTAAGCATGTGTGCTGATTGCTTAGAAAATTGAAACATTGTCAAGTAATAGCAACAGTCAGTAGCTATCGAGCTAAGAGGGTTTCTGCCTGAGTGCAGCCAAATGCAGTGGCTCAATTAGAAGTATCTCCTTGCTTTTGGAAGGAGCACTTCAATCAAATTTAGTTGCTGCTTGCCCAGTGCCAGTGTGCAATCAGTTTTGTGGCAAGCAACAAAGAGCAGATTTGAAAAATTTAGATTCTTTTTAAAACTGGATCATGTGTTTTTTGAAGTAATGCAAATTCTACAAATATGTTTCATGTATTGATAAGAGACAGAAATTATCTCAATTTGAAGTTCTGTTTCTAGAATTGTTTCTCAAATTATTCTAGTTCGAACATAACATTTTTTAATTCTGATTGATGAAAATTATAGTTTAAACTTCTCGAGGGGAAAAACTAAAGAAATTTCGCATCTTATTTTTAACATATGGAGACCACAGGGAAAAATTATAGTAAAATACCAGTAGAACAAACTTATAGGTAATCATAATTATTTTCTTCTAGTAAAGTCTTGTTTCAACGTTGATTCTTAAGAACATAGTTTACAGTATATTCATTGCAGAATCTACATTATTTCAAAATGAAACAAAATAAAAAAAATTAAATAGCTTGATATTTATTAGATGGGAGGAATATATTTATATACAGTATATGTTCAATGGTGGTTTGTAAGTTTTTATTTTATTTTATTTTTATTTTTTTCTCCCCTCCCTCTACTTCTATCCAACTGATTGCATGGGAACCATCTGGCATTAGAAGATGCATACAGCTCCACTAAACACATTTGTATATGAAAAATGGGTACTGTATTTACTGTAAAACAGACTAAATTTCATTTATATTTTGAACAAAAGTAAGTTAAAAACAGGGTTAAAAGGTGAAATTTTAATTTGTTGTATTGAAAGTTTAAATTTTGATAAAGTGAAATTAGTTTACATCTAATTCATAGGTAAATTGGTGGAGACATGAAATAATTTTGTTAAAGTGAAATTTTCATTGCATCTTCATATGTTATAACATTTCTTTAGATACAGAGAAGACATGGAAAATGTGCAGAAAAATATGGTGCTTGTCAACTGTAATGGAAAGCAGATTATTTCTTTGTAAATTACAATAAATTGGGGATTGTTCATTTGATAGAATAAATTATACTGTGTACTAAAACTACACAATACCTTAAAAGTATGTTCTGTGACTCTTTTGAGTCGCAGAATAATAATAGTCACTTTGAAGCATACCTTTGTCTGGCCAGATTTCTGAATCGATTATCAAAAAAAGTCATAAAATCATACGTGGACGTGTCTTCATGTTACTTTTCTTAGAGCTGCCCCTGGAATACTATCAAAATGACTGAATTTCACTCGCGTATCTTCAAACAGGGTGGCCAGTCTGATAATTTGATAGTGTGCAAGTCATGGGATTGTCACGGAATTTTATGTTCTGTGAGTAAACTCTATTTTTGCCCTTTTTTGATCAGAAGATGCCCTTTGGATTTTACGAAATACATAGTGTATTGTTGTAAAGTATCACTATTGTTTGGGGTTTCAAATACAAACTATGTAAATGTGAACGCTAAGTTTTCTAACCACATAATTGTAAGAAATGATACCATGCAAAATAAATTAATATACTTAAGGACTGTCATGGAAGTGTTTTGAGAAGTTCCAGAGATTGTCTATGAATTTGATGGCCATCCTGTTGAAAGTCAGTGTTACATGTGGATTTCTTGGAAAAATGTTCTCTGTATTGTCTGCTCTTGAAATTGGTGAAAAGTGAAGTGTGAAATATTTTGTAGTAAAATTTGATACAGTTAATATGAAGGGTGGAGATGAACAAAATGGAATGATATTTTCAGTATTTTGAGTAAAAGTTCTGAATAATAGAAATTTTCATAAAGGAAAAAGTGGGACATGTTGAGTCATAAAAATTTACATGTCAGTTACTCTGTAAATAATCCTGATATGTTCTTCCTTTCATGTTACATATCTTGAATAATAATTATTAACTATGAAAAATGCAGATTAAATATAAAGATAAATACTTTGTTGTTTTCAATTTTTTTTTATTTGAAATTATGAAAAGTTTCAACCTACCTACCCCACTTGTGGGGTAGGTTGAGACAGTATTGAATGCACCTCAATAGTTGCTAATTAGAACATTGAGAATTTATTTTCAAACACTACAGTTGAATTTAGCCAATACTGAAATTACCTCAGACAATACTATATATGGGCTTACATTGAATAAAATGCTTACAAGCTATGGCAAAGATGCACTGTAAATAAATGTATAACACTTATTCTGTTTGGGTTTTCAAAAGTGCCTCCAAATTGTAAAAGGAACACGTTCACATAATTGAATGAAGTGGCTCTTGCAAGATGACATCCTTTTCCTACTCATAGTGATAGTTGTGAATAATATTGTATAAAGCAATTTAGTCTTTTTCAGCCATCCCATTCCTCCAACTTTCATTGACAAGGTCAGTTCATTTTATTGATGCGAACTCTCCATGTCGATTTGTGAGTTTGTAAGGTTTTAAAGCCATAAAGCATTTTGGAGAAATTGATACAAAATCTAACTAAATCTTGCTCATCTGAGAAAAACTTGCATGAGTCACAATAGTCTTTTATTTCCAACTGAATTTTAGGTATCATTCTAATTTACTTTATTTTTAACATACACATCTAGCAAGAATCAGATTTCATATTTGTCATCTCAACAACACGCTAATACTTAGCCTTTTTACACAAGTTCAAACACCTTTCATTGTGACTGCATCAAAGGACCCTTTTATCTTTGGTTTTATCTATCTTTCAGACATTCACAAACTATTCTAGATCATACTGTATCTGCATTGAAAATGTGAATAAACATTTGTTTCCTTGGGTGTCACGTCTTTACCCATGTTTAATCTTCTCTCAACCTGCCCCATGTGCAATACCTAGACTAAAAGCTCCACACCAATCTCAATAAACAATTCCTAATGAATAGAACTCGTGGTAATTCAATAGTGACAGAAAACTAATTAGATGAATGATCACGTTGTTTGCCTTTGAACAAGTGTTTTTTCAGCAAAAAATTACTTCAGGAGTGTTAAAACATTGCTTCTGTAAAAAATTGCAAACTACACTAGCATACACAAAAGATTCAAGACATTGTGAATGAAAAATAAATGCATTCTTCTCAAAATGCCAACACAGAGCTACAAAATTCCCTTGATATGGTAATGTCTCAAGGTGCCTTGCTTCTCATTGTGCCCTACTTTCCCTTACATTATAAAGCTCTCTGTTTAATGTTTACTTTGGAGGACTTTTGGTCTATTTACTGATAAAGAAAAGAGTGGGGTGGGGCTAGATCAGCAAGTAGGATCAATTATTCTCATTTCTTTTACAAGGATTTGACGTAATCAAAAAAGCTTAGTTCTTGGAAATCCAGAGCTAAAGATTGAGCAAAGCTTCTTTGCATAGTACCAAATAATCCATCAACCTAAATTAATTAATCAAGAGAACAGTGAAATTTTGGTCCCTTTCTGATTCACTGACTTCTGAATTTCTCCCTTTGATAAATACTGTTTTAGGCATTCTTTATGTAAATTTGAGAATATGAATAAAATTCTTCCTTATGTTATGATACATTCCCTTAAATTTTCTAGTTAAACAAGAGTAAAAGTTGTTTCTATGAATCCTGTAATCTTGCTTTATGCAGAATTTTGTTGAGAAGTGTTGATTTCTAAAAGTTTATGCAGGTCTACGGAATTGTGGTGGCCTGTTTTATCTGATTGATTTAAGATTAAAAAAAAAAAGTTTAATACGTTGAGGTTTAATAAGATAATGTTTTATGATTTGAATGGAAAATAACTGGGACATGCCTATTTTCTGTCAACCGAAGTGTATAAATGTTATATTCTTTGTGTTTATATCAAGTGTGTTTGGAATGACATTCTTGCAAAGGAGATTATTTTTTTAAAATTCCGTTTTGAATGTCTTGTTCAATTTCTTCATGTGGCACAACATATTTTAACCTTAATGTAAAACGTGCAAGTGAAAAAGAAAGCAGGCCTTTATACCACAGAATTTTAGTTCAAATTATTTGAATATCCAAAGAAACAGTGTTTCATTTATCCTGTTACCATAATTTTTTTGGTGTATATGATTTAAGGGTGCTTCAATTTTGACATTATAGTAGATCATTGGTATCTGTGTTTAATTATTTTAAGACTATAGCTTAACTGATAGTGATGTAAACACACAAAATTTGTTACATGAAAGATGTGTTGGAAATAATCCTCTCACAGGTGAGATTATAAATTCCATTTTCCCATAGGTGTATGCAGCGCAGCCTAAAGTAAGAGTAGGGGCTAACTAAATTTGTGGGACCTCTCTTAATCCTTTTACTGACATATGGCATTTTACTAGTAAATAAAAAAACAAGGAGAATGAAATTATGATTTGAATGATAAAATGCTAGTGATTTTATGTTGAATAATTTGCTGGATTGCCAGAAGTCGTGGAGAGCCTCTTCCCTATACGTTACGTAATGAGTTTTTCAATTGTCAGGAAAAAAGGAAAATAAGGGATTGAACAAATTTAAGGAAATTCTTTATTTTGCAAGGCTTCAGGGCCTCCCAAAATTTCAAGGGGGTCGCTCCTCCCCCTCCTTGCTTTGCGCATACCTATCCCTTTTCCCGAAGGAGGTTTGCATAAAGGTTTCTTGTTACCAGAAATTGGTTAGAGAAACAATGCAAAGTCGTCCCCTGTTGTGATCGTAGTGCTCGAAATTTTGCACCAAGGAAAGGACTGATCAGCATCTTTCGCTGATAGGGAGTGGTCCATTGCAGAGAAGAAACCCCTGCGAGAAGTGGCAGTGACCTATCCCAAGGCTGAAAGAAATATCTCCTCCCTCCGAACAAAAGACGAATTCTAAAGTTTTATAGAGTTCATGATCCTAAAGTGTTAATGGAAGGCGACCGTAACCTATTGAAACTGTATCTACGCGATACAAATGTTAAATTATTTCAGCTAAATATTCAAAAATAACTTCTCTCGGTATGATCTTTACCCGAACCCTGTTGGAAAACATGCAATCGGTATCGAGCTGGCAAACCTGCTAAAGACCGACGTCGCTAGACGAATTACTTAACCGTGAAGTCACGGAAGGCGAGACACTAACGATGAGAGGTGACCGTCAGGGAACCCCGGTTACTAACGGCCTCAAACCCCCGATCGAATGGATAAAAGGCACTGACTGCCATGTGACGAAAGAAAAAGACAAGAACTTCAAGGAGGATTATTCTAGGTGCACTGGGTGCCTAAAAGGCATGTTGCAAAGACGCAACAAATTAAAGAAAAAAATTCCTCATCCAAACCTAGTTCTGTTCCATCGTCTGGGGCCCCTTCGGCTATTTACCTCTTCTCACTTCGGCTCAATTACCTAATTCCCTGATCCTATTCCTTGTACTACCACTCTCATTATTCATTCATCTCCCCCTCCCTCACCCAGTAACTGCTGGGACACGGTAGTTTCTTCGACCACGCACTCAAGGTAAAAAAATAAATAATTACAATCAGATGCAGCAGAAAAACAACCGTGCAGGAATATGCAAAAGATTCGAATAATTCATCATTATGTTCAATCCCTTTCAAATAAAATTGGAGCTTTCATTTCGCTTTAACGTGTGCTTTGCTCTTTAAAAGAGAAAAACGTAAAACAAACTTACTCTTTACTTTATTTCTAAACATCATAACGTAACCTGCTTTCTGTGTCTACTTCCGAAAAGCAAAAACATTTCACGAAGGGACTAAATCCTCAAAATTCAACATCTTACGTATATTAAAAAAAAAAAAAAAAATCGACGCAATGATGTTTGTTTCCGAAACTTCTTCTATTAAAATTCTCAGAATAGTCAATAAATAAATAAATAATCGGTTGGTTTAGACGCGTTTTCGGATTGTGTATTAAAAACTTGTGCACTTGCCTTTTTGGGCCCGTTAACTCATATTTTTAATGCCTCTCTATGCACGGGAATATCCATATACAGTATTTGAGTAACTCTCGAGTGTGCGTGCGTTCGATTTCCGCCACTCACGGCAAGACCCCTTTCCGTGCACCCATCGAGTCATACTAGGAGTCATTCGACGCGTCCCTGCCTCCTGATTGGAAAATGATTATTTGTTTTCGGATCCGGCCAAATGATTCTCAGAAAATTCCAAGAACGTGTTTTGTTGTGTTTTGGCGCTGTGATCTTGGTGAGTAGGCGGAATGTGGAATTGAACCAACGCCACCTAAATGGATATTTGTAGGTGGCGTTGATTAATCTCCAGTACCACAAAATACCAACGTAGATGAAGACGAAGAGAATGACGTAGATGAAGGCGAAGGGAAAGGCGAAAACAATGACGAAGGGCATGGCGAGAAAGACATAGAGGTAGACGGAGAGAAAGGCGCGGAGAAGAGGAAGACGTAGACACAGGAAGGTGTTGACGCAGAGGAAGACGAAGAAGTCTTATAAGACAAAGAATACGAGAATACTAAAACGAAGGATTTCCTTTCACGGAAAATAAACGAAATGAGTGCAAGACCTATTGAGTTGCCCGGATCAGACGGCCGTGGGTGCACGTCTCTGAGAAGAGCAAAGCGGTGTCATCGAGCAATCGCTGCGTCTGGGCTGCGGGGATCAGCGTTGTCTCATCAAAGGATATAGAGAAGACGATAATTTTTATATGAAAAATCTGGATAAGCCAAGTGACTCGGAGGTGTAACAGATAAATGTGTGTTTGCCGACAATGACGTGTGGTTTTCGAACTGATTTTAAAAATATGTACAACGACAAATTGAAAGAAAAACTTTTCGAAAATGTGCTCAACATCACAAAATAATTGAAAAATTTAAGGGGTAATTTCGCAAGGCTTAAAAGATATCTAAACTGAACAAAGAGAACTCTGAAACGAAGAAAGAAAAAAAAAAACAAAAAGAAAAGTCAAACACCCGAAGAACGTTTAAAGCGTCGGCGTCGTCACATTCAACTAGTTTACAGGTATTTTCAAAACAGGAAAACTTAAACCACTTTTCAAAAAAAGGCACAAAAATTAAATTCAAAATTATCGGCCAATTCCTCTTTTGTCAGTTTTTATTAAAAATATTAGAGATTATTATATTTATTCCCATCCCCATTTCCCAGGAAAAATGAAGCGTTTTCAGATTCCCAACATGGATATATAAAATCAAAATTTAAGGGAACTCTCATTTCTTCTTTTGTTAAAGATGTTGCTCCATCAATGGATCAAAATGAAGCGCCTATTGGAATATTTTTCGATCTTTCGTACATCGATTCGTATTTCGATAGATCTTTCGTATGCTTTTGACGTCATAGAGACGTCTAGAAGGCCGCCAAGCCGTTTGGCTGGAAAGTGTTAGGTCGCAAGTTCTGGTGTGCGCGAAAACGTTTCCTAAAGCCGGAAGTGTTTGGTTGATTTATGCAGTTGCCGAGGTTTGTGTTTCTTGCCACGGTTGTTTACAATGATGTTTGCTTCCGTTCTGTTTATTTATGTACTGGTTGCGCAAATTGTTCACAAATGTGACTATTCTATCAGACATATCAAGTCACTATCTTTTCATTTCGAAATTGGTTGGAAGTAAATATTATCATGACCTTAGCTAAGATCATGATAACGAGCACCCATGCAAAGGAGCTACTTTATAATAAAATGAAATTTATGAAAGATTTGGATCTTTTTGGCCTTTCATTGTATATGAAAAGTGACAGCTTAACGAATTTCGGGTCCCTATCTTTTTTTTAGTAGAAGAGACTCCCTCCCAGTGGCGGCTAGTCGGTTGCAAATTAAAAGGAGCGGCATATAAGCCCGAACTATCACATACATTTTATCTCTTCAAAATATTTCTTGAACGAGAAAAACTACAGCATGTACAACTGATTTGCAAGCATCTGGATTTTAATCCTTGTCTAAGACAACTTTTACGTTGATAACAGTAGATACAATTGTGCTCATGTGAAAGTAAGAATTAAAAAAAATATTTCCAGCAAAGAAAACAGTAATTTATGAAATCAAATGATAAGGGTCGATATTCTTAGCTAAGTTAATAGGCGTGGACTCTGTCGAACTAAACCCTAATAAAGTACGCTGCCCCCATCCAATTCCCAGTACCCCCACTCCCCACTCTTCCTCAAGCCACCACTGCCTTGCATGCACCAGCTATGAACGAACTCGTGAGAGTCCACGATACGGCCCAATGAAAAAACATTTTATCTTTTGCCAAGCGGACACCTAAAACTAAATTTGTTCTAAAAAATTTTGCTGGTTGCATATACAAATTAAACGAGTATATTTATTGAAAATATAATACTTACTGCAACTTTTCGCAAGGATGTTTTTATCTGGGGAGGGCGCCGCCCACGAGCCCTTAAGAAACCAGCCGCCATTGCTCCCTACGTATATTTTTATGAACTGTCAGCCTTTTAAATGTTTAAGAAAATTGTAATAATTATTATTATTATTGAGAGAAATATTACCTACATTAAACTTTAATAACAGGAAAAAATCCAGAATATTCATAAATAGTCCCAACATGTTAGTACTTTTTCACGGGTTAGGGGAACCTTTATCTTTAACTTAATCAAAATTTGATATAATTTAAAGTATTAATTTTTCAATGAATTAATTATAATAAATATATGATTATTTAGAAATATAAATCTTATAGTGTTTTTATCACATTAAACAATTTTTTAAAGTTAATTGGGTGGAAATCAAATTTCGATGGTTAAATTTCAATTATCAAGACATCTAAAAATCGCATTAAACAATTTTTTTAAAGTTAAATGTTCATGACACCTAAAAATCATTCTTGTGTTATCCCTCATGACTTTTTTGCGCAATAAATCTTCTATTTCCCTGTCCTCAATTTAATGAAATCAACAACAATTTCATTTCAATACGAGTTAGGCCTATGCCCATTCAAAGCTTAAGATTTGAATGTGCTAAATATTTGTAAATGAAAAAATATTTTGTTACAAGGAATTGTAGAGTTTTAAGTCACAAAGTAGGTCTACCATGAGTTCAGATTCCTATTAAAAAAAAATAAAAAGTTAACGTTTTCAAATAAATCGTTATATTTTCATTATCCTTTGCTTGCCAAGTTTGAATGAACATTTGGTTCCATTTGTTGCGATACAATTCGCACCTTGGATCTGATAATCCTGGTGACAGGAGTAAACCGTTGATTTGGTGAGCAACGTAATACGTATTTGGGCTTAGCTTTTACATAAATAAAGTTCTCTAGGTCCATAAAATCTTAGTGGCTCATAGATATATTGAATACAACAGAGCAATATTTCTCTTTTGTAAGTTATCTGAAAATGATCCCTATACGTAGCAATATACTGAATAAACAGTAATTTCTGCTACTCTTCCGCTTATTGCGGTTGTAAAAATGATCACACCGCCGTCTTCTCAGATGAACCAATGTGTTTGCTATGAAGAGTTACAGTTTTGCACAGCAGATTCTAGCCTTACTGGTTTATAATAAAAGAAATTGTGAGAACCTACAAATGGGTTTTATCGCTACTGGTATTTATTGCCCTGTCTGGCCTCCCATGAGGGGAAGTTTAGTCATTGTCAAATTTACCAAAAAGGTTTTAAAATTTCTTTAAAATCGTTTTGAAATTGAGAAGGCTATTTTTAGTCAATATTCATTCGTTCCTTACCGATCTAAGAAAATCAGAGCTCACATGTTTGTTACGGATAACACAGAAACTTCCATGAAGAACTATGTTCGGGGACGCAATCTAGAGAGAGAAAGTTTCGAGGGCTACGGGAAGGGGAGATCATGGAAGAAGGAAGGGTTAGGAGGGGGAAGGCAGAGGTTTTCCCTCAAATCGCGGAGCAAGTGCACATGTGATTTTGTATTAATTCTTGAAATGTCAACTTAAATTATTGTTTGTGTATATAGTAAGTAAAACGAATCTTATTGTATCGTAATAAACCTGAAGATGGGGGTCGTCAGTGTCATCCGTGAACAGCGAGTGTACTGGAATTCTAAGGACCTCCCGAGCCTACAACAGAGTTTCGAGTCTTGGAAATGCGTGTAAAATTGCGTTGATTTACAGTTACCAAAGAAAAAGAAAAATACAAAAACACAACTTCCTTGGGGACTATATTCTTCTGAGCCATCCTGATAATGGAATTATTTATTTATTGTTAATATTATGTGGATCATGCTAGTGCGTATTTTGGCACCCAAAGTCACACACACACACAAACACACACACACACATATATATACACACACATTTGAAAACACGGTGTACACAGTAAGGGATGCGACCACCAGATGACATGTGAGTGCATTGATGTCTAGAAGTCAACACTTGCAAATGTTAGTATTCTAAAGACTGTGTTCCGAGATGGATGTCACCAAAGGTGAACAGCGAGCATATGTAAAAATTGCATTTATGAGAGGCAGAAATGCTCGTGGGTGTCATGCCGAGCTACTAGAAGCATTGGGTGATACGGCGTTGCCCTAATGAACTATTGCACGTTGAGTGGAGGCCTTCAAACGTGGACACGTAGCAATTTTTGACTTGGTGCGCAGTGGACGTCCAGCGTCTGCTCACAAAGAGGTGCAAGTGGTTGTTATCGAACACTGTTTAGCAGATGAAAGACGTTGGACTGTCGGACTTAGCCGCATTTCCTGTTATGTCTGCATCGACAGTGTTTCTCATTTTGCAGAATTTCTTTAAGATGGGTAAGGTTTGCGCAAAGTGGGTGCCACATTCTTTAACATAGGTGCAAAAATGGATTTGATACGAGACATGCCGTGTCAATCTGGAGCGATTGCAACATGAAGGAAATAAGATGTTGAATCGCATTTTTGCAATTGATGAAACGTGAGCACAAGCGTATGAACCGGAACTAAAGGGGTAACCACATGAATGGAGTCGACGTGGTTTACCACGAAAACAAGTTTCGACAGAATCCATCACCCACCAAGGTCATGCTACGGAATAAACACTGGAAGATGAAACAGACGATGGTAGTGACAAATCAACAGATCACGAAGATCGTGAAGATCTTCACTAAACGCCATCTGTAGCACGGCTTCAACACGGTCATAGTCAGAGACACAACTGAACGATCTTGTAAGAGATCTAAATCTTTCAAAGAGGCAAGCGGAATTATGAATGTCTCCTCTTACAGAAAACAATTTGTTACGAGACACTAGTTTTACATTCCATTAACGACAGCTTGATATTTCCACTTTTTGCTCTATGACAGAGAATATTGTATGAAATATGGTATGTATAGTATATTGTAATGAATAAATGGCCTGCTTACAAAGTTTGGGAAGATTCGCAATCCGGAAAAAGGCGCCTATTTAGAGATTCCTCAAAGGGTAGTCTCAATGATATTCTTTTACAAAACGGAAAGGAGAAACCTTGAATACCAGTGGCCCATTCCCTTCAGTTGAAGGAAATCTACGAGGACATGAGACTACTCCTAAAGTATACTGGTTATTCGAATCACAAATGGAAGATCTGTGCTGATCTTCAAGTTATGGGACTTCATATAGGTATGCAGGTTACACGAAATATTGCGGTTTCTTGTGTCACTGGCATCGTAGGGAAAGAAAAGACAATTATGTAGTCAAAGAGTGGCCTTAGAGAGACATTTTCAATCCTGGTGGAAAAAATGTGTCACATGAACCTCTTGTTGACAAAGACAGTGTGCTGTTATCACCACTCCACCTAAATTTGTGCTTTATAAAGAATTGTGTGAAAGCAATGGACAAAGATGGCCAGAGTTTTTAATTTTTAGTATCTAAATTTCTATCTAAAGAAACAATTTTCATTGAACCTCAGATTCGGGACGTGAAAGATAACCCTTGACCAGTTGCTGACAGATACTGGTAAGACAGTTTGGCTGACATTGAAGGATTATGCGACAATTTCTTGGGAAAACGTAACGTCTGATAATTACAGGGAACTGACAGAACACATGCTGGACTATTAAAAGGCAATGACGTGAATCATGTCTCTGAAATTACATTCACTTCATTCCCATTTGGAGTTCTTCCCACGTAATCTTGTAATGAGTGACGAACATGGTGAGCGATTTCAAGATATCGCTGTCGTAGAAAGATGATAAAAGGAAGTTGGTCAACAAAACTTTTGGCGGATCACTGGTGAACACTCATACAAGAAGTTTCACCACCCACCTACAAACGGAAAGTTTCCAAAGAACGTTTTTAACTTGCAAGTACATTTCAAGATTTATTCAGGTTTCTGGTAGTTTTCATTTTGTGTTTTTTAATGCAAACAATAAATTATACAAACAATTCAATGTAGACAATTTTTGTTATACAAACAACATTTTTACATGATCTGTATATTAATGTAACTACAGATCCTCCTATATTTTTACTGACACGTTTACAAGTTTCTCGAAAGTGATGTTTGTGGCGTATGTTTTCCAAAGAAATTAGTTCATTGTCACAATCAGCGTATGTGATGTAGTAAAGAACACATACTTTCATCTCGCGGCAAGACACAAAGTTCAAATTTGTTGCACTGTGTTCTCACGTACACTATTTCTGGTCAATATTTGTCTGTACTCCCTCCCCGATATTATTTATCGATTACGAACTCAGTTTTCCGGAGGTGCCTCCAGTCGCCGGAATTTTCGTGGATGGTCGTGCCGCTAGAATCGCATAATCTGCAGCACTGCTTGATACGGTCGCGATCATGCGACATCTTACGAGCGAGAAAGTCGTAAAAAGTCGTGCCATATTCCATCTTGAAGATATTACCCACAGCCGCCACATTACGAAAACCCTAGTATACTGCTGACACTCGCGCCTCGCCACCGCTTCTCCTTTCTCCATCTTCCGCCAAGCTATACCTTGCGAATCGCTTACGCTGTAAGAATTTTGTAATATGATGCTGCCACGTAATTATGATGCTGCCTCGCCATACTCACCGTCCAATTAGGTATCCAGGGCCTCCTGGGATACTTCACGTTGACCACACATCCTCGTATACGTTCATTTCCACGGAACCTACCCAATACACGTGGCCCCCACCAGTTCGCCTCTACACTAACCACTTTCTCAGCATGCACGACACAGATATGTTCTATTCTAAATGTCCACCACTAGCAGCCTTTGATCTTCGTGCGTCGCACCACGCCATCAATCTGTAAGTCCGCTTCGACATCCCTCACCCGTTTCATCAGTTTCACCGTTTCCCACGCGGACGCGCGACTGTACTCGAATTTAAACATAGTGACACTTTAAGGTCACAAGCTGGAAGGAGAGGGGGACATTGTGTTCCAAACGGAAGCTCCAATACCAAAATGTTTAGTCTTAATGAAGCTCCCGATTGGATGACAGGTTCCCTCTCTCCATCCAGCTCGTGACCTGGAAGTGCCACTATTTAAATCGGAGTATACTCTAAGTTTCTCATCGTTTCAACATTACAATGACACTTCGCACTTCTCAGTCCGTTACGAGCCCTAGCGCCGCGTCGGTTATTCGTCTATTTTCGCAATTATATGAATGCTCTTTCGCAGCTCCTGAATTGCAGAATATTCGCCGCGTTCTTTCCCATTCCACTGGTCCGCGCGATTTTCCAGTTTGAACCGTTTTTCTTTCGTGGTCCCCGTGGACGACTGATGCGCACTAACAACCGCGTCAGTCGCTCGCCAATTTCTCGTAATTTCCATCCATTGCTTATTAATTTGTTTCTCAAGAGACCGTTAGGTCTTCCTTTACTATATATATATATATATATATATATATATATATATATATATATATATTGTAACGCCCCCACTTCGGGGAACGCCTTGTAGAATGCTCTTTCGAGCTTTAAATATCTCGGGGGGCAGGATCTTTTGGGGTATGAGAAAGTAGCATACCCAGTCACAAAATTAGATAAAACAATGATATATTCTGAAATATGGCACAAGAGACTCTTTACACTTGACACTCAAGTTGAAAATCAAATCAAAAGAACTTACAACACACACACACACACAAATCTTACTTAATGATTTGCTCGTTATGTTGAGTCTAATTACCTCCTAACACCCGTGGACGGATTTTTGCTAGGTTATTAAATTAAGTGAAATTGAACTTTCCCACACTCCTGGGATTGATTACCATTACACGTTATTTAGGATCTTATCGCTATTTTTTACATTGATAATTTTCCTCGTTAATAATTTTACACACAACAAATGAGGAACTCTAATAAAATATTTACACAATTTCTAAATTGAATTCAATTGAATGCATTACCGTCGTACAAGGTTAATTTACGTCGCCGTGACTCAAATCTAAGGTGATCTTGCAAAGTTTAATGTTCTTATTCTTCGCTATCACTCCCGTCCAAATTCCGGTCTCCCCACTCTGGTTTATTCAGATGCGGATTACCTTTGCAGCTGCCCAAGGCCCCGGGTTACGCACCGCCGTCGTGTCGTCGAGGTCGCCGCTCACCGCCGCCGCGCCGCCGCTCGCGTTTCCCAATGTCCTAGGAAGCCGTCTCCGTAGCCCGCTACCAAATTTCCGAACCAGTCTTCTATAGCTCTCGCCGCCAGATCCAGACACGCGCACGCGTATTTCTCAGTCTCTCGCGTGTGTTAATCAACGTGTCGCTCCACCAGCGCGTTGATTATCTAATACGGTTCACAGTCACGTTTACTACTCCACTCAATTCTCACTTATTTCAGCTCACGTTCTCACAGTCAACGTTCTCTTTAATTTATGCAGCCTCGTTACAATTTCAACTTGCTGCTTTTCGCCGCCTCAATGCTATAACGCTCTCCTCCACTACTGCTCGTGGTATCATTCACGACCCCGCGTCTTGACTACCGAAGTTACCTCTCACGTCGCCGTCTGATTCAAGAAGAGAGCAACTCTTCGCCGCTCCGCTGTATAAATGCGGCTCTGACGTCATAGTACCCCCATGCGTACCGCCCCTACGTCGAGAGTACCCCGCCGCCGCTTCTGGCCGCAACCGACAGGTAGCGACTTTTCCTTCTCGGGCTGCTTTTCCGGTGTTCTTACGTACTTTCCGTCACCGCCGAAGTTGCGTGGGTGCTGTGTAGGTTTGTGGCCAGGCCACGAACGTCACAAATATATATATATATATATATATATATATATATATATATATATATATATATATATATATATTGTGACGTTCGTGGCCTGGCCACTAACTTACACGGCGCCCACGCATCTATAGAAGGCGACGGGGCAAATAATAACATCGCAAGAGCAGCACGGAAGAGAGAAAAGGCGCGACCTGGAGGTGGCGGCCAGAAGCAGCGGCGGGGTAATTTCGACGGAGGGGCGGCGCGCATAGGGGTTCTATGACGTCAGGGCCGCATTTATACGGCGGGGCGGCGAAAAGCTGCCTTCTTCTCGATCCAGACGGCGACGTGCGAGGTACTAGTTCTTCTTGGTTCAGACGGCGGCGAGCGAGGTACTAGTTTTTCTAGAGCTAGGTGGCGACGAGCGAGGTATTCTTCTGTAGTAAAGACGCGGAGTCGTAGACATTATCACGAGTAATAGTGGAGGAGAACGTTGCAATATTGAGGCGGCGAGAAGTAGCAAGTTAACATTATAACGAGGCCGCATAAAGTAAAGTAAACGTGATTGTGAACAATATCATAGTCAACGCGCTGGTGGGAGCGACACGTGCTGTAACACACGCGAGGGACGGAGCAGTACGCGTGCATGTGTCCTGGATCTGGCGGCGAGAGCTTAGAAGACTGGTGCGAAAATCTGGTAACGGACTGCGGAGACGGCTTCGAGGACATCGGGAAACGCGAGTGGCGGCGCGGCTGGCGGTGTACAGCTACTTCGACACGACGGCGGTGCGTAACCCGGGGCCTTGGGCGGCGGCAAAGGTAATTTGTAACTGAGTAAACCAGAGTGGGAGACCGGATTTTAGAAGGAGTGAAATGAAGAACCAGATCATTAAAACTTTGTAAAATCACCTGAAATTTGTGTCACGACAGCATAAATTTACCTTGTATAGCGGTAATACTTGCAATAGAATTCAATCCAGAAACTGTGTAAATTTTATTAGAGTTCCTCATTTTATTGTATAAAATTTGCTAACGAGGAAAATATTTAATGTAAAGTAGCAATAAGATATTGAATAGCGTTTCATTGTAATTAATCCCAGGAGTATGGGAAAATTTAGTTTCCATTAAGTTCATAACTTAGCAAAACCGTGCACGGGTGATAGGAGAATCAGACTCGATATAGCGAGCACATTGTTAAGTAAATTTTGTGATGTGTTGTAAATTTTGATTTAATTCTGAATTTGAATGTTAAGTGTGAACAATTTCTCATGCCATATTACAGAATATACTGTCATTTTATCTAATTTTGTGTCTGGGTGTGTAACTTTCTCATACCCCAAAAGATCCTGCCCCCCGAGATATTCAAGCTCGAAAGAGCATTCTATCAGGGCGTTTCCACGAGTGGAGGCGTTACAATATATATATATATATATATATATATATATATATATATATATATATATATATATATATATATATATATATATATCGATAGTTTCCGTGTTTTTTCTGATCAATCCAGGCGGATGCCAGAGCAGTTACTTCACAAATGGGCCACGGACCGCGAGCTATCTTTCTTTCCTCTTCCTTATCCTATCCATCCCTTACTTACCCACACATTCACATGCACTACACAATCATATTTGTCGGGAGGCCAGTCGGGAGCTAAGAACTTGTCCCGGCCGGGGGGGTGCCCCGCTGGTGAGAGATACATGATTGGGGAAAATCCCCGCGAGCCGAATGGGCAATTTAGCGATTTTAACGAAAATACTATTTACGCCACTTATTTGAAGGTATTTTGCTCTACACGACGAAATAACAAATTTGCATCCTTTTTGGCTTTGTGTAAAGTACCTTTCAAAATCCAAATATCCTTTTTAAACACGCAGGAGATCGAGTTCATTCAGATCGATCGAGAAATAGCAATTTTGGAGAAAATTGTCGGGACGGTTTAGGCGCTAGCGTTCACTACAGACGTATAGATGTTTTGCAGTCAAAAGATTTTTAGGCATTAAGGACCTATCAGACGTGGATTCTGACTACACAACGTGTTAGAGGGTGTAATTCACTATACATAGGAACAAAGTGTATCAACTTAATAGGTACCACGGCCTGAAAAGAAGATTTTTTCTGTCGAAAAATCGCGATTTTCCCTGTTACAATACTTTCTTTATACTGCGTAAGCAGTATGCGAGAAAGTGGGAATCAGATCTTAAAAAATGTCAATTACAATTTTTGAAAAAAAAAAACGAGTAGTTTTCGCTTAATTTCTGTTTTAATTTAATGCATTGTATACAAAAGCAGTTTCTTAAAACGGCTATAAAAATTTTCTTCAAATTTTACTACGCATAGAGCATAAAAACGCAACAGACGCATGAAAAGAACGCAGGTCTCGGTTTCGTTCAACTTTATTAATAGTCAAAAACTGCAAGAATAAAAAAATCCTAGAAAGTGTATGCTGTTATGGCACCATTAGTTTGGTTACCTTTTTTCAGTCTACAACAGTATCTTTTCCTTTTTTAAAATTCTTACTTATCCTGTGCAGAGAATAGATAGAACAGAAGAAAACTATTTACCTGGATTTTTCATAGGATGTTCGCAAGTACAAGAAAATTTATTATGTGACCGAACAAAAATCTAGAATCCTAGAACTAGTACCACTTTTTCCTTCTTGCATCTTTGGAGGTTTTGAGGAACCACTACTTTGCTGGTAGTTCCATGTTGCCTTTTCTCGAGGCCTGTCGAACTGCGCCCGCACGCGGTACTTACCCGTCTGGGAAGACCGGCTCTCCTGCGAAAACGAGCATCTTCCCCTCACTCCACTCTCATTTCCCCTCCAAATCAAGGAAAGGGTGTACTCGCGCATACTGAAGTAAGAAATGTAAACACTGTGTGGGTTAGAAGTATCATGAAGAATGGATCGTATGAAAGGCTTCATACAAAAATGTTTGATACTTTTTATCAAACAAGGGAGATTGAAATTATGTTTGTATAATTTACTACTCATTACTTTACTTAATTTTTTTTACATTCTGCCGTGCTTAAACATTTTGACAAGGTTTAGGAATATGTTTAAATTTGAAAATTCTTTCGAATTGTTTTATTAAACCATTCAGTTATTTGTTGTATATAGCAATAATGTGAAATAAATTAACAAGTCTCTAGACGTTAACAATTCTTGCTTACAGGAGGACAACTCCTTTAACCGATGAGAAACAATGTCAGAAACTCCTAATCTGAACGGAGAAAGTTAATGCAATTATTGCGCTCTCAAGAAAACATGATTATGAAATCAAGATTCTTTAAATTCAGTATCATTAATTTTACTCTCAATTGACAATTTGAAATCTGACTGAGGTATTATTTTATTTTAATGGATAATTTATTTGATTTAGTTGATGAAATGGGAATTAATATTGGTTTGGGGGCAATAAATATCAATTGACTTCTCCAAGACTGTCATAGATCAGGTATACAGTGACGAATCGCCACTCCCAACATTTATACCACTTTTATTTTTAAATTTCGCGCCAATTGCTCTGGATGGATTGCCGCTGACTCTAGTAAACTAGATATCTTACCCGCGACCTTGCCATACATGCTTTAAATACTTCCTCCCTGAGATTGGCTCCAGGGAGTAGTCACCATGGCACTTGCTTTGGTTGTCCCACAGGACCGAATTTTCAGGATTTACATTCATCTGCGCAGCCCTTAGACTCTTACGTGACCTTGGTGCCAAGGCAGCGCTCCTGTATCCCGAAGGACCGTACGGAACGCAACCTGCTGTTGCCATTCCCACTGTGTTTCCGGCTTGAGGACAGGTGCTAGGAAATTGCCTGCCCATGTGAGCGTGGACCTGGCTCTCCACCCAAACTCCTACGTCGTATAGGCAGGAGAGAAAAGATTAGCTAAAATCGGAGTAGTCATTAATAGTGGGTGGGAAAATCCACCATGCCACGACACAAACTAGTTAAACATTCATGCCCAGGGGAATTCGAACCACCCGCGCTTGATGTTACTGCGATTGATGTTAAGGTTACAGAGGGCATGGGTGTTGGGTTACATAGGATATAAGTTATATAGGACATGGTATTTCTGGTAAAATATACATTTCTCAAACGTACTAAGTATACGTTTAAGCAGACAAAATTAACAATGTAGAAACCAAAAAATAAATGATTTATTTAACAAAAATTAATAATTTTACGAACTCCATTCTGTATTTATTACCGTGAAAAATATTTGGTCTCAAATACACCTCTCTTGTCTATAATTTGCACATAAGTAAATTAGTGACTACAAGTAATTACATTTTTAAATATCTTATATGCAATAATGGGTATAGAAATATTTAGATGTGAAAACATGACAATTTAACAATCTTTAACGTTAGTGTTTGAATACCTTAAAACATAGTATGTGTACTTCTAAGACTCATCAATTATTTTTCAGTAAATCTCCTCATTTGTTAATCTTTAGATCTTAGATGTCACCATTTCATACAAGTTATTAAAGGGCTTCTGAGAACGTTTTTATTAAAACCCTTGTATATTTTGATGTTATGAACATTTTCTTTTATCAAGAAAATTCTGAAATATATTAGAACTCCTCCTGTTTATTTGAATCATTTTCGTTTTCATTTGCTGAAACCAAATTATCGTGATAGCTCAATTCCCCACCTTCCAATGCCGGCTTAAGTTGGTGAGGTTCTACATCTAGTCGTTCCCCTCCAGGTTCGCCATTCAGCACATCCCTCAGGCGTTCAACCCTTCTGTCAGCCACGAGTGGTTGATGTTGAAGATGTTGATGTGAATGTTGGTGTGAATGCTGCGTGTTATGGTGTTGAGAATGATGTTCTCCATGATGTGGGTGGTGCTGGGTATGTAGTGGTTGTTGTTGTGGTTGTTGTTGTTGTTGTTGTTGTTGTTGTGAACTATGCGAGTTCTGTTGGTTGTATTCTGGTTCAGTGTTTTTATCCTCAACTTCAGTTTTATGAGATTTTGACTGTTGTTCCTGCTGGAGTTCATGTTGCATATGAGCTAATACTTGGCGGAGGCGATCTAAGTCCACTTTTATATTCTCTCTCTCTTCCACATGCTTGACGAAATCAGCAAGTGTTTCTCTATTTACTTTATGGTCTACTCCTTCCACTTCTCTAAGTAGCTCTTTCAAGGCTACTCGGTCAAGACGGGCTTCTTGGTTGTCTCCTCCATCCCACTCTGAAGGGTCTCGATCTGCAGCCTCCTCTTCACTATATTCTCCACTTCCTGCTAGCTGTTTAACCAAAATTAATAACTTTTCATTCATAACAGGATCACTAGCAGAAAAATTAGCATGCGAAATCATGCTTGTGTTGAACATTTTTCTCCCCAGTTTTGCTGCATTGGGAGATTCCATCATCCAATCCATTAGTTCTTGTCCATCTAACTGCCTCTGCCCCACATCTCCATCTCCCGATGAAACAAATGATGAGAGACCATTATTTTCTTCTCCAAAGTCACAAGTACTGCAGCTGCAGTTAGAAATAATCTGGACACTCTTTTGCATTTCTGAAGCATCTGGATCTTCTCCTTTGCAGGTTAGGGTAAGCTGCAACAAAAGTAATGGAGTTAAAAATAATCAAATAGCGTGTATGTCGTAGGACATTTACATTTTTCATTAATTTTATTTAATGAAGTTAGTTATTTTTCTTTAATATAACTAGTATTATTGCCACATTAGAGTAAATAACAATACGATTTTGACCTTAGATACATTAAAAATATTGGATATCATCAGCGGACAAATGTAAATAATTGTTCAAGTGAACTTTCGTAAAGCTTTAATAATTCTTAAATAAATGTTTTTTTTTTAAATTAAATACCCTTGGACTCGTGAAAACATTCCACACTTTGCAAATCATTATTTGAAATATGAAATTAGCTTCAAATTGAAACCCAACAACCAGTCCTAAAAGTGTGTGTTTCAGAATTATACTAGATACAGTACTGTGTATGAGAAAAATTTTAATATCGCCAAGCGTTTATTTACGCACAGAAATTATACTAATTAAATTAAATTGCAGAGAATATCAAATAGTCTGCTTTATTTTACATAGATTTCGTGATTCTTCTCGTTTCTAACCACCTGTGCTACAGATAATGGTTACCCGGGAGGGCTAAACTTCCAAGACTACTATAGAAGGCTCAAAAGAGGTCTTATTTTGTAGATTGTAGTAAAAGAAATCGAAATCAAATACACAAATCGGTTTTTAAAGAACTATGGCGTCTCGTTTCCGAGTTACGCACGATGGATATTTTTCTTCCTGAATATGTTTGAATAGGTCAGGAGTTTATTCTCTATCCACCACGGGGCTTACGAACTGGGTTTGGCTCGAGTTTTTTGTATAATGGCACGAAACCAGTATCTTTCCTTTGCGTGTTATATAAAGAGGTTAATCTTCTCATATTAGGATCCAGACGACATTTATAACCTGCATGTGAAGAAAAATTGAGGTCCTAATATCAAATATCTTTGATTTATAACACCGTATGATTATTTTATGGTCATCGTAGATAATATGATGATATGATTCAGTCGTGAAGTTTTAGAGCAACTCTATTATATTTTACATACTTCTGGAATGCAGTCTTTTACGATAAAATATTTTGGGAATCTGTTGAAAACCCTAGGGATTAGACTAATATGGATTTGAGAAGATATTTAATAAATAACTAACTGATTTTATGCCCTACTTCCATTATTCTCGCTTTTATTCTGATACGCTCAAATGACACGTACTAAGGCACAAAAAATCAATGAGGGGGACTCAACTATGAATGTTCTTGATCTTCTCGTTCATATTTTTGTGAAGAAATTTGTGTAGAGAACAAAAACTGCATGTTCGTTGCTTACCACGATGGGAATCGTCGAGATCAAATCCTAGTTATCAATATTTTATTGCTAAAGGGGAAAGACTGGGGGGGATCAGAAGGAATGTCAGGGAACGCACCAAAATCGCTCTTTTTAGAGATTGCGCGTTTAATGCTAAATATTTCGAAATATGATCAGTAGAATGTTTTTTTCTATGAAGAGTTGAATTTTGAATTTCTTATAGTTAGGGGATAACAATATGATATCTGAATCAGAAAACAACTGCGTCTCTCGAAATTTTGATCTGAGGTATCCCATTCCTTTCAGTATTACTCTACATTTGTTATGAACGGTGGAGCAGAATAACGGGCGATTTCAAAATAACTGGAAATAAACCACAAATTCTCCCAAATAGATATTCTGAGATCGATCTGAACGAAATCAATGCCATACGAGTTTGAAAAAGATACTTTGATTTGTGTAGGTACTACAATGCACACACAAAACTGAAATGAAATATTCTAGATTAAATTTTCTCACAAATTGCGTATATAAATGGTTAAAAAATAATTAATTCAAAGCCAAGTTTACTTACAAGTTACGGTACCCTGGGACATATTATACTTGTTCATACTCATTTATATTCATTACCCTACATTGTGCTACTTAAATGAGGGTTTCTAACAACAACAGTAGTAAAAAATTATTCAGTGCGTAATTAGCTTTTTAATTATGTATGTATGTATGTATTTGACATTTTAGGGTCGGCTTAATCCAACTTCTGCCAGCTAACGGTATTTTCTGGTCTAGGCCCTGTTTTTATTTATTATCCACACCTGGGGTTAAGGGAGACATGCGGCGGACGTGATGTATTCCCATCATCTCTCTTACGTGGCTTGCCCGAGCTTTTCTTTTCGTCACACAGCTTGTAGAAACTGAGACGATTTGAATTAGAAAGCTACATGATCATTTGCCCCAGACGGGAATCGAACCCGGGACCGCCTCGCAGAAACTAGCACACTGTTCATGAGTCATTCGAGGGGATAAGTTTTTAACTAAATTAATTAAATATAAATAATGCCTTGGACCGTCTTGCAATCAATGAATATGTATTCGGCACAAGCTGAAAAAACTTTTTCCTCCCATAATTTAATTTGATTCTACAACCATTCTTTATTTCATTCTTCAAGCATGATGATGGAATTGCTCAACATGCAAAATATTTGAAACTATACTTCGCCAAACTGCTTTCTCATGTTTTCCTCACCTGCACTTTCCCTGTTTCGCTCCCTTGTCAACACGTACTCCCGCTACCAGATCTCTTTTTTTGTTGCGGTCTTCATACTCTTCAATAATCAATCATTTTATTAGCTCAATGATTCGATATTTTTCATTCCTTGTTTGAAAATAACTGAATCCATTAAATGAAATGTAAACCTTAATGTATATTTCCGTTTAGCATGCAATGGAAATGAGAGAAATAACTTACATTTTTCCATATTAAAACAGATGGTTGGCACGAATCACAGTAGGGTTTAATAAGCTCTCCTGGAGCACTTGGTAACGTTCTTGGTATACTGTAACTAAAGCATGTTCCAACACATACATTGTTGTCAATCTCCACGGAGTTACATCCAGGATATGTAACTACTTGCTTAATAGGAGTAATTTTGCACCATGAATGTTTATCAGGATACAAAACAATATTATGAACCTGGAACAAGAAAACAGAACAATGAAACACACATGAGACAGGCATGGAAGAAATATGTTTATAATTAAAATTACAGATAAAATCTTTAATTAATTAAGGATAATTAAAATTCCCTAAATATGAAACTTAGGGCACAGATTAGACAGATGTCACAGCTCAGAGTCGGGAAATATTAGTGTAATAAAACGAGTTTTGATGTGTAATAAAACGGGTTACCATGACGCATCTATATACAGAACGAGTTATTTCGAGTGGAACACTAGTGGTGCTAAATAGCACATACTTTCTTGTCCGTATTTTCACGCAAAAAATCCTAAAATTTTCAAAAAATTGTACTACATGATCTTATTTCAAAATCTATCTTTAAGAACCTGATTTCATTAAGGGAAAAAATCTATCTTAATATTTGTAATTGTAGAAGACGCCGAAAATATTTTGAATTTTTGTAAGTTTCGGAAAATTAGGGTTTTCAACGAAAATGAGACCTGCACCATTCTCTTAAATGTCCTTCACACTATCCAACCACAAAATTTCATCAAAAACGAAGGAGCCTTTTTTTTGGAAAATCCCAGGGGCTTCATGTAAAGTACCCCCAAAATTAAAATATCGGTTTCAAATTCAAAGGGCCGTGACATCAGCCATATTGATTGGGGAATATCCATTTTGGAGAACATCGGCTAAACGGTATAGCCGCTTTCGTTGTTCACAGACGGACGGACAGACGGGCGGATAGACGGACGGACAGACGGACGGACGGACAGACGGACGGACAGACGGACGGACAGACAGACGGACAGACAGACGGATAGACGGACGGACGGGCGGACGGACCGGCAGACAGACAGACATTTTGCCGTCATTCCATTTTTCGGTATCAAAGACCCATCGTAAATAAATTCTAGCTACACGACATGTTGGAGGATTTTTTTTCTAAATTTAGGAACTGCATTTATCCACTTTTTCGTTACCAGGGCTCTGTAGTAATGGTATTTCAGCCGAAAATTCGCCGTTTTTCGCGCAGCATTACATAACGTTCTCTCTACTCCGTAGCAAGAAAGTAAAAGCAGCATATTGCTCATAATATTAGCTATAAATAATTTCTTTACCGATTAGGCATGAATCATAGATTCCTGTAGAAAAAGTGTTTGTATTTTTCCAATTTCGTCGCAGCAACCAGACTTTTTGCTCATTTCCTAGACTCGATAGCTGTTGAAGACTCAGGAGAGGGTTCGTGTCATTTGTGAACAGCGAGTGCTCTGCAATTCTGACGGCCAGCTGGCGCGGTCGTAAAATGCACCGCGATTCCATCAGTTAACAAATTTGCTTCTTTCGTCGTTTGTATTTTAAAAGATTTTTTCTTCAGCAATATTTCGAAAGGCAATACTCGAAACATCTCCATCGTTTCGACTCATATTAAATTCACCTTTCTGGGCTTCTAGAAGAGAAATCGTCAAGAAAAGGATGTGCCCAAGTGAAGCGTGTCTCCACAAAATGTCATAAGAAACACTTGTTCATCTAATTGCGCTGAAGACAGTGGTCTGTGTTTTTTTTCACCTGAAATGACTAGCCATGTATTTTTTCTTTTACAAGTTCACTGATTTTTTCAAGCGGCAAATTGAGAAAGGAAAGGCACTTTCTCAATGTGTCAAAAACTGTATCGAATGTTACTTTATTTTATTAACAAGAATAAAATTTATTTTACTAACAAAAACAAAACATGATAAATATATGTGGCAATATTACACTGCAAAAGTGAAGCATTCCCAACCCTATTTATTTTCTATAATACTATTAATCACTTAATGATACACGGAAGGAAAATAATACACGTATGACTAGATTGTTTACAAAAAGTAAAATAAAATTATTCATTGATTACTTGATGCAGGAGTCATGGGAAGCGGTTTATAATGCTGTTGATACAAACGACAAATATGGTTCTTTTTTTCAACTCTTTCATTTCATTTTAACATTTGCTTTCCTCTTCAAAAAAGAAAATTAAATATTTCACGGAAAAGCAATTCTTGGATAACACAAGGGATTAGAACATCTTGTAAAAACAAGCGAATTCTTTCTTTCATTTCTAAACGTCATAACGTATCTCAAGATTTCCTTATCTACTTTAAAAAATACAAAACATTGTTACGAAAAGTCATAAGGCAGGCTAAATCATGAAACACGATCAGAATATTTTGAACTCAAAAAACAAAACAAAAGCAATGTGGAATATAATAAAAAATACGACCAAATCAACTATAAACCCTGCAGAGAATGTTGTTTTAAAATATAACGATATATATGTGAACGATCCGGCAACAGTGGCTAGTCTCTTTAACCAATACTTTTCGAGAATTGCTGCCGATCTCACTCAGGGTCTTCAGCCACAAAATTCAATAATAGACAGTTCACCCAAAATTTTAGACACGATGTTCGTTTCCGAAACTTCTTCCTATGAAATTCTCAAAATAATCGGTAAACTAAAAAATAAATATTCGTCCGGTTTAGATGAATTTCCGGATGCTTTGTTAAAGACCTGTGCGTATGCCATTATACACCCGTTAACTCTCATATTTAAATCATCTTTATGCACCGGAACGTTTCCAGATATTTTCAAAACAGCTAAAATTAAGCCGCTCTTCAAAAAAGGCAACAAAAATGAAATTCAAAATTATCGGCCCATTTCTCTTCGATCAGTTTTTTTCAAAAATATTAGAGAGACTTTTTTACGTACGAATGGAAACCTTTCTCACTAAACACGACGCGCTTTCAGATTGCCAACATGGATTTAGAAAATCAAAATCAACGGAAACAGCTATATTTTCTTTTCTTAAAGATGTCGCCTCATCATTGGATCAAAACGAGGCACCTATTGGATTATTTTTAGATATCTCAAAAGCTTTTGACGTCATTGATCATGACATTTTACTTTCAAAATTACCTTCATATGGAATCCATGATATTGCTCTAGATTGGTTATGTTCGTACCTTAAACAACGATCTCAGAGAGTTGAAATACCTTACTGGAATGATGGAACATTACGTACGCACCTTTCCGACTCTTTGCCCATTGCACGTGGAGTTCCTCAAGGATCGGTTTTATGCCCTATTCTGTTCCTACTTTACGTAAACGATATGCCCTCGACGATTCGAAACGGAAGAACGGTTCTCTTTGCAGATGACACGAACATCCTTTGCAATAAAGAAACCGTAAATAGTACAATATCAGATATTTCAAATTGGTTCCGAAATAACAAATTAATAGTAAACGAAAAGAAAACGGTTTTAATGCAGTTTTCCATTTCAAATAAACAATTCTGTGCTCCATTGAAAATGAACGGTGTACCATTGACTGATTTTAAGGCAACAAAATTTTTAGGTCTCTCAATTCAGTCAAACCTTAAATGGAACGTCCATTTAAATGAATTGAACACAAAATTAAGTTCATTATGCTACGCGTTCAGAATTCTTTCAAATACAGTCAGCCTTCATACTGCTCGTTGTGTATATTTCGCGAATGTTCATTCCCGCCTGAGATATGGCATACTATTCTGGGGAAATACATCTTATAGCTCCCAGACTTTTAGATTACAAAAACGAATTGTACGAATAATAACTAAATCCCACCCACGTGATTCATGTAAGCCTCTCTTCATTAATCTAGAAATTTTACCATTACCTTGTCTGTTTATTTACGAATCAGTTGTTTTTGTCAAAAATGACTTGCTTAAGAGCGGGAATATATTTTCAGAAAATGCCGATGTCTATTACTATAACACTCGACGTAGAAATCATATTCATCAGGTGACAGTATCAACAGCTCAATACAAAAAATTCACATACAATACATGTACATTATTTTACAACACTTTGCCAGACGACATTAAACGATTAAATTCGATAGAAAAGTTTAAATCCCAAGTGAAATCGTTTCTGCTGCATAACTGTTTCTATACAATTAGAGACTATACTGAGCATCACAAGAAAAGAAACATTAATTTTAACAATGATACATAATGCATTATTTACCATTTGGACTGTATAAATGTGTATAAAGAACCTGTAACAACTATTGTACTACAGCTTCCGGGTCAATGACCCCCATCTCGATCAGGTTTTTCGTCCAGTTTCCCTGATCCATTGAGCAAATGCTGAGATGGCCCCTTGTTTTGCTTCTGGACATAAATGTAATTTCATTTTCTGTGCACGTCTTCTAGAATTCAGTGGGAAATACAATTATTCAAATTATCGTTTCCATGTTGTCGCGGCAGAAAGTATTATTCCGAAGGACAACATGGATAAGAGCCAAAATTTATTGCTTATTTATCCTTGAAAACAGATTTTATTACATGGGAGGGTTTTTTTTATTTAAGTAGTATATGACTTAGTGTAGGGATCACATAATTTTGAAAATGTGCACACAATTAATTTTTCCCCATAGCACGTCATACGCAGTTTGAACTGTTTTTTGACGTAAAATAAATAAATAAATAAAATAAATAAATAAAAAGGACATTTTGACTTACTCAACATATAAATATATAAATAAGTTGCTCTACGGTGGTTTTGACAAACTAAACCCCTTTTCAAGAGATATCTAAAATGTTAATAATGTCTAAATCTTTATTTCGGACACGTACAAAATTGTTAGGTTCCTACTTTATATATTTCTACAACATTAACATTCCACTTTTAGATTAAGAAAATTTCGTGTAAGATCTTTAGATGACAAAAATTTTCAATAATAAAAATTATTTTGTGTATTTTACTATAAAACATATTTTCCATGAATAGCTAGAACATATTTTCCACAAAGAAAATAAAACCCCAACTTTGTAACATCTGAAGGTAATTTTTGTAATGTTTAACGACTTTAGAACACACAAAGTATCTTCAAAATCCATACCTTTTGACTCTGAAGCTGTTCCAATGTTTCATCCCTGGCAATGTTACCTTTCCATACTTTAGAGATTGTTAGATCAATTACAAATTGATATTGAAGGATCTGCCACACAAATTTAATTTATACTTGGTGGGAGTCAGTGACTTAATATTCTCCTTGTGTCGTGTCTTGTATTGTTCTACTGATGCTTTACTGAAGATAGTACAATATCATTGCCGAATATTCAGTTGCGATTTTCTCTCGCAGACGCCATTAAATGCAAAATAACAATGATATTAATACAACATTTTGATAAACAACTTCTTTGTGATTGCGTCATGGAATATTATAAGACGTTTCAAATGCATATGATAAGAATTCACACACAAATGGCCACATTTAGTCTATTTTTAACACTCTTCCCACTACTCAGCATAAAAATATTTTATTTTATCAATGTATTTGAAGTCTAATTGTTGCAAATTAAAATGAGATCTTCTACTTTGAAATATTGTGATTTGTATTATCTTTCGTGAGAAACTTTAGAGTATAAAGAACTGGTAGTAAAAGAACTGGTTAAGAGCACAAGTCTCAGAAATGGCCTTTCTGAGTTCGGTAAAAATGCGTTCAAGACTCCATAGGATAAAGATAGACAACATAAGAAAAGAACTGAATATCTTGTCGTTAACATCCAGGATCGAAGATAAAAGAGACGAATGAAAGAAATATGTTCAAAGAGTGACAAATGCTAGATTGACAAAAGTAACTTCTCCCCCTTTCATTTTTTACTGTTTTCTGAATAAATAAATCAAATTAAGTTAATATTAAATTAGAAACTTGGAGGGGAGAGTATTCCTATACCTCCGAGAAGCAAGTGAGTGGAAGCGCTGGAACAGGCGCAAGCCTTAAACCAGAAGTCAGAAGAAGATAGAAGAATATTGTAGTTCACCTGTCATCCTCACGTATAGTATAACTACGATTTTGTGAAGTAAATGTTTTCCTTTTGGGCGTATCCGGGAACCATAGTCCATGCAAAAATAAATTCAACGTCTAAATAGTCCACGTTTATCTCTAATATTTAAATAATTATGTTCTACTATTTCTGAATTGCTTTGTTTCTTAATACCAACACGTGGTTCAGTTAACATTTCAATATCATATTAATACAGGATACATAATATAGAAAATTATAACTTATATCTAAAAATTCAACATAATACTGCAAATTACAACATAATATTCCAAATCTATAACATAATACTAAGCTTGTGGGGCCACAGCATATACTTTCTAGCATTATTTCTAACTTTTGCGATTTTCGAAAATTCAGAGAGACCAACGTGCCCCATTCGTTTAAGCGTCCTTTGTTCTATTCGTGAACAAAAAATAAAGAAAAAATTTAGAGCGGTTATTGAGAAAAATATTTGTTTATAACTTCAATTAACTTCGTGCAGAAATTGCACGAAATCTACTAGCTTTCTTCAAAAAATTGTTCATGATCTTTTAAAAAATCTTAGTTTTTAGAACAGATTTTAAGACAAAAACCTCTTCAAACATTTTAGCAATTTTTCAAAATACAGATTTCGCCGGAAATGGGGCTAGCGCATCTTTTTACCGTTCTTTGATACATACGAAAAGAAAATGTGAAGAAAAAAATACAGTCGTTTTTGAGACAATTATTGATTAAAAATGTCCTAAATTTCACGAAAACTACTCATATTTTCGAAAAATTGTACATGATCTTATTTCCTGATGTCTTTCGTCAACAGACTTTATTAAGGAAAAATCTCCATCTTCAATATTGTATTTATATGACACGGAAAAAATTGAACTTTTGCAATGTTAAAAAATCAGGAATTTTAAGGAAAATGAGACATACGCCGTTGTTTTAAGCAATACTATCAGAGGACAAAGTTTAATAAAACAATTGGAGTAATTTTTTGAGAACATTTTGAAAATGTAAATTAGGCATCATGTAAACCCCCACAAATTAAAATATAGGTTTAAAACTCATAGGGCTTTGCGCATGCTTTGCACATGCAGAGAGCGTCTGAGCAGTGTCTTCCCTTGGTCATTGAGTAACCTCGCATTTTGAACCCTCCCAAGAATATGAGCTTGATAATGTTCTTCTAGGCCTCCATCCAGATTTGGGAAAGGAACATGTGATGTCAGACTTGATTTGATGCTCTTGTGTAGAGTACCGTCAGTAAATGATTGCTACTCTTTCCTTCTTAGCAGGGCTTTTGATTTCGGGAACCCGATTTATACTTTATCAGGCACATCATAAACCCCAGTTTCGTTTGGTTTTATATTTCCTTCATGGAACACTCTACTTTGGCCTCGAACTTGTACCAAGTAGGTTACTCTCACTTGAAATTACCTACCCCTTCCACCATCGAACCAGTTTTTCCCCCACTGGCGGAAAACACTCCTCAGACGCTCTCAGCATCGGGTCAAAAAGTCATGTAGGCTTTGATATTAGCCGATCGATTTGAAGGAATTCAAATAGGAATAGGAATTCTTTAATAGATAAAAGAAATAATATTTGAATTTAATGACATGCCAAAAGGATTTTATTTCAAAAAGTATGTCAAGTATTTTCAAAAAGTATGTCAAGTATTTTCAAAAAGTATGTTCAAAATGTAAATAAAATAATGAAGTTAGCAAAAATAAAAAAGTATAACTGTGTTAATAAAAAAGAAAGTTGATTTATTTAATAATAGACTCTTAATAATAGACTCCGCAGAAAAACTATTTTATTTTTTAATAGAGTAAATTTTCAGAGAATACCTAGTCCGTACTGGATGGGACGCCGGCCTACGTAAGTATTACTCAATTATACAAGAACGTGGGAATTGGGCATTCATCAAAATTAGAATAATAATTAAATGGTTTAGAATTTTAAATATTTTCAAACAAAAATATAACTTTTAAATTAGCACAACGTTGGCACATTGTGTCCATAAATTCCCTCATACAAACAGTCAACTCCAGTTAAAGTTAACTTCTGGGGACAAACATTTTTGGTTCATATTATCAGAGGTTCACCATATCAGAAGATGTCAAAATTAAATAGAATTTCTTCACAATTATTACTTTTATTAATGTAGAAGTACAGTAAAATACATTAACAGCACCAACTGAAAATTTCAATAACTTTATTTGACTCTAAAAAATCAATTATTTTTAATAGTTTGCTTCGTATATTTTTCATTAGTAATTTCTCTAGATCCATTTCGAGTTCGTATTTTCTCCATACTTGATTCTGCATTGTCCACTGTCTCTAACAAGGGACCTTTCAACAGCTTCAGGTCGAAATCTGGCCTCATATTTTTTCTATAGATAAATGTTCACTATTTCTATAAGCTTTGAAAAAATTAGCAACCGGCTCGCACTGGATGTTTCAGAAAAAATAAGAAAGTTCCACACTTTTCACGACGGAATCGTTAGCGTGGGGTTTGTGCTGTCCTGCATACAGTAAGAGAATGTCCGCCGAGGGAACAAACGCTCTATGGGGTCGCGCTTCAATTCAGGTTAGCGATACACAGCTAATGACATTGCATAAACTTATCGATTGTCATAATAATTGCGACGAATCCCCAGTAACTAACTGACGAATAAATAAAGTGAATCTACAGCTTTATCGACCGGGCCACGATGTTTCCCGAAATAATGTACTTTTTCCACTCAACAAATTGTCAGACTACCGGTAAGTAGATATCCTAGCGAGCAATAACAGCACAAACGTGAGTCGTTCGCGGTCACATTGCTTGCTGCTGCAAGTGTTGTCCACGGTGTTAGCGAATACAGAGCGGCTAATACTGACAAAATACTTTATTTTTTCAGTAACTTCCAGTGCGCTACGGCAGCTAATTTTTTCACATCGTATATAAATAGTGAATATCTTTCAATAGAAAAAATCAGGACAGATTTCGACCTGTACCTGTTGAAAGGTCCCTTGTAAGTATCGTACTGCAATTTTCACACCCTTCAATGTTTCTTGCACTGTTGGAACACAGTCCCACTCTCCGAATGCCCTTTTACGTGCCTCATAACCAATGAGATCTTTTTGGTAGCGGCATAGCGCAAACGGTTCATGAAACTGATCGCTGAATGGAACATTCCCGGCCCACTACCTCCATCTCAGGGGGGACTTCGAGGATTATATTTGGCAGACGATATTTTTTCCAAGCTGCCTAGTGTTGGAATTTGTGACACTGAGGCGATATATTTTTCCAGGAGCAAATTAATTTCTGAGACGTATTATTTCCGACGTTCACTGTAACCGAGGTTCAGTGTTCACTATTACCGAATCTTTCTATGCTTATTTGTAATGTAAGTGAAATGAGGTCATTGACTTAGGTTCACTGTAACCGAGAGTTCACTATATCAGAGTTCACTATAACCGGAGTTGGCTGTATATTGAAAACGCTTGAGTGCGGCCGCGTGATTGCGTGGTGTTGGGGTAAAAACGTGTTAACTCATGGACCTGAGTTCGACTCTCGGCGCGGATAAAAAAATTGCTGGTTCAAAACATTAATTGCAAGTTCACGTATTATTATAATATTGCGGAAACGTTAAAAATAATGCAAGAAAATAGTATTGTGCTGTTGTAGTAAACAGTATCACTAGTTAATTTGCGAATAGTATTCGTGGCTTGGGTATCGCGTAACACAGATACGAGTGTGAGCTACCAAGATGTCTGTTCGTAACAAGCAGGTTACTGATTAAACTTCCCAGATGGGAGATTGAAAAGGCATGGAATACTAATAGACAGGGATCTCTTCAGTTGCTTCTTAAAATTTCTTAATTTAAAAAAACAACAACCTGAAGTAACTGTGCAGTAACTTCAGAAATGTCGTTTGAAGAATATGTTAACTTGATATGTAATAAAAGAATTCTAAAACTTCTACTGTCTAAAAAAGTTTAAGGGACCTACTTTAAGAGAAAAGATATAAAACAATAAGACTGTATTCAACTGTTAGAAGAATTTAAAAAAAATGTACGTCTTCAGTTTTTCGCAAATATCTAGAAATAATTGAGTAAACCAGAAAAATGGATTAGACATTTCTGAAAACCCATAACATTAGACATTTCTGAATGTAATGTGATTTATTCCATTAGTGCAATTAGACTTTGATCAATTGAAGGTTTAAATTGTAACTGGATGTCTCGAGAGTAAGCAACAGTGCAATCTAATTTTTACAGCTCCCCACAGCAACAACGGTGGGAGCAAAGATGATCGTAGCAAACACGACTTGCCGCGGTCAGTCAGGGCGGAGCGTCCAGAAGAGGGCTGGTGGGTAGGTGAGGCAGGCGGGGAGGTGGGGCAGGTGGAGGTGAATCGAGGAAGGATGAAGAAATGGATAGGATGGAGCTGAGCGGATGGGACAGGGCACGGTGGGATTGGACGGGTCAGTGCTGGGGATGCCTCAGTGGGTCATGGCAAAGTGAGGTAGGGTGGAGTAGAGCAGGTTAGAGCAGGACACGGTATGGTTCGATAGGACAGAACAAGATAAAATGGGACAGAATAGGATAGAATATGGAGGGGTAGGTATAGATCATGCATAAATTTCATTAATTTTTTCCATCCTATTTACCGGAGCAATACAGGTTACTCGCAGATTACTAGATAAAAATACTCCAATATTCAGGTCGTAAATTTGTGAGGGTTCTCAAACCACCCTCTTGTATATGCCTGCTGGCGCTGAATGGAGCTAATACGCAGACATTCATGTAGAATTCGAATGTCCTCTAAGATACCTGCAAACACGAGAAACTACAATTCCACAATAAAAATTGCAGGCACATGAAATGCCTTGCCAGACAGGAAAAAAATGAAATACGATATTATGATTTCTGTGCACTAAAAGCATTCTATGACTTTTTGACAATCATTTCAAAGTAAGACGATGCAGTTTTCGTTTTCCCGTACCAATATTTAAAAATATGCCTTTTGGGTACACTTTGACGCCACTCAGAAGGTTAAAAACACACAATTTCACCGTCATGTACAGAGCACGTTATGTACAAACTGCCAAAGTGTGCTTGAAAGTGGCTTGATAATAAAATAATTAAATATTAATTATGAATTTAAGATGAAATCCCATCAATTATTTTTTCCAATTTAGGTTAAATAAATTAAATTAATTTTCAAAATGAAAGTGTATATAGTTCGAAAATACAGAGGGGAGAGCAGGGTGTTGACCCTAATCCCTCCTCCCCAAATCTACGCTACTACATGCATTTGTTTTACGAAATCTCAGCTGGATAATGGCTTGTTAATTCTGACCGAAAAAAATATCAATCGCCCAATCAGCAATGGGTAATCTGGATAGCACAGAGGTGTCCAACTTACAAGGCATCAAAGGCCACATCTAAAACCTTTATTGTGGTAGCCATATTTTCATTACTCGGGCGACCCACACCTGACTTCCCGTATTGTTGATCGTGGCAGTTTGCCCGGCTGCTCTGAAAATGTGGGGGATGGAACCATGCGTGATATCACGCCGTGCCATGCATAACATTGTGAGAAACATTGGGATGATTTTGAATTTATTAGAAAACAATTCCTTAACTCTAAACTTAACCCATTACTTTGTCGCTATGGAGTAGAGACAAAGTTATGTAATGCAGCGCGAGAAAACGGCGAATTTTCGACAGAAAAACTCTTAATACAGGGTCCTGGCAACAAAAAAGTGGATAAATCCAGTTGCTAAATTGAGAAAAAAAATCTTCTATCATGTGGTGTAGCCAGAATCCATGTTTTGTGGGTCCTCGATACCGAAAAATCGAATGTAGGCAAAATGTCTGTCCGTCTGCGAACAACACTAGCGGCTAAACAGTTGAGTCAATTTTCTCCGAAATTGATATTCCCCAATCCATGTGAGTGATGTGGCTCCTTGAATTTGCAATCGATATTTCAATTTTGGTGGTACGTTACATGAAGCGCCTGGGACATTTTCCAAATTTTCAAAAAAGGGCTCCATAATGTTTGATCAAATTTCGTTGTTGGATAGTATAAAACACGTTTAAGAGAATGTTGCAGGTCTCACGTTCGTCGAAAACTCTGATTTTTCGAAAATTGCAGGAGTTCAAAAAAATTTCGGAGTCTTCCTACAGCTAAAATGTTAAAGATCGAGATTTTTTCCTTTAATGAATTTTGTTTCTTAACAATAGAATTTGAAATGAGGTCACGTACAATTTTTCGAAACTTTAAGTACTTTTCGCGTAATTTTGCGTGAAAATACGGGCGAGAAACTACGTGCTGCTTTACCATCCCTAGTTTTTACATTAAGGGAGTATTGACCCCGGCAAGAAGCGTGCGCTACGCGCACAATGTTCTCGCCTGACATGGATACAAGGGCTCTCATTTTGTCTAACAACGTTTTGCGATCCACAATGAGTTGTGCCGCCAGTTGGACAACCCAAGGATAGCATAACAGCACATTTCCCAAAAAGAAGGCGGTCTTTCAGATGCAGTCCCTGGAGGGTGTTTACTGTTAGTAGCTTATTTCTGCCGTGCGAGAATTCCATCTGTGAATATGCAGAAGATAAACCTAGGGTGCAAAATACCTTGCCTAACGCAAATAAATTTAAAAAATCCTATGTTCTGGGAAGGGAGAATTATAGTCTGTGCAAAACCTTAAGAAGTCTTCACCTTTCTTACAAACTACCGCTAAAGATGAGGGATGAGGCCCTCCTGTCCACAACTCAATGTTGAGTAATTCATCAATTTTTCTGTCTACGTTTTCTACTACGCTGCAGAGGAGAGTATAGGGTTTCTTGAATACGGGGACACCCGATTCTGTTAGCTCTATCTGGGCTTTGATGTTTTGTATGCTAGCTGTACTATCTTCCGAAAACACTGTGGAAAACTTTTGCTGTAATTCGCCTGCCTATTACGTTCAGATCCTCTTTGGTTAACCTCAAAGATTTCTCTACCAATGCGGGTACAAAACCATAAGCCAATCGTGACTCATTAGCGGAACAGATAGCTTCTTCTCGACACCAGTGTGGCAAGTGGCAATGTTTTTGACTCAGTCTTCATACATTCAGCCACATTTACACTTACCTGACCAACAACTGCTAAGCACCTTCCAGATGCAGCCCGTAAGGACGTACTTAGTCGTGCTTAAATCCATATATCTCCCTTAGTCTAATAACTGATACCACGGCGGCACCGGTAGCTACTTCGCATTTCACTCTCTTATCGTCTACATAATTGTTTTCATTAATTGGAAACTGGTGTGGTTGACTTCTACCTTGTTTATTTCATTTTACGCACGTCACAGTGACATTCTTCCGTTTTACTGACAATTTCTCCCGTTTTAGTGCACTTTCTGCGTGTTGGTTCCTTGTCCGCACACCAACAGCAAATATCCACTTCCCCGCAATCACGGCAGATGTCGTCCTTTGCCCTACAGGAATGTAAGTGTGGTGGCCCGCAGGCTTGGTGTTTTCATTTGCTTGCGTAGTAGTGTGGTTTCCTCCCTTCTTCCGACCGCGCCTCGAACACTGCACGAACCAGGAGCGGCACGCTCACCTTCAAGTCGAAAAACTGGGCTTGAGATGAGTCGCCAATTACATAGACGCTGCACCAGCTGAGGTGACTCAAGCTCAACTGATGTCACTGCAGTGCCTCTGACTGGTTGCTTTACGGTTCGAGTCCCGGCGGTCGCAGAATGTTCGACACTAGCTACAGCGTACAATAGCTAGGTCGAATTCAGCCGCTGCCTGGAGGACAATTCTAGTAACCGGATGCCAAAAACGGTAGTTTTCAGTGGCTTCTCCGATTAACGCCACGTGAATGACGGAGCAGTACCTTAAGAAAACGGGCCGCTCGCGATCTTTTCTTCCTTTTCCTTGCCCTTTCCTCACCCCTTACTGACATACACTGATGTGCACTACACTACCATACATGCCGGGAGACCAGTCGGGAGCTTAGAGTTTGTCCCAGCTGGGGCGGTGCCCCGATAATGAGAGATATCTATCGCCCGGAAACATGAAATAATCAGACAATTCATTGACGCTACAGTTTTCACGCCCATGTTGAAAGTCATTTCTGTTTTGGAAAGCAGTTTGCACAGCACTTTCTCATCGTGGAGATCACACACTAACTGGGCGCGAAGTGCGTTGTCGAGGAAAGTGCCGAAGTGCCAATGTGCATGCCGTTTAAACTCCACGCAGAATTCGTATATCGACTCCGTTCTGAAACTTCTTGTCAGAAGCGGGATTCAAGGGGTGGGGCAAAGGGGGTAAACTGCCCCCCCCCCAATGTTGAGACAAATTTTTTAAAAATATTTCATTTCGCGAATCTTTAAATTTATATCATAAACGATTTATATTTTTCTATATTTTGAGAAGAAATTTAATAAAAATTTAGGGAACAATAATTTTACTAAGCCGAGCTAATGAGATACATTAATAAATTGGTGAACTTTCATTCCGTATTATAAAACGTGCTCTTGTCAGTGTTACTGTGAATATCCCGTAATAATAAATCATCTTTCAATTATATTGCTTTTAAACGTTATTAACTAAGAAATTTTACATTTTCGTGCCTAAAATCACGAGTCATAACACTCGAATTAACATATATTATGATTAAATAAATTATTTCCATTACAAATTGTCAAGCGGTCTTAAGTATTTCAAATGACGAAAAATAAGTGTTTCTCACGAAACAACATTTCGCGGCTCTGCCGTACGATAAGATAAAGTGTTTTTTCCAGCATTCCTTGTAATCTATGGAAACGTAATCGGCAAACTAAAAAATGTAGGCCAATGTCCATGTTGTAAAATGATTTACTTTACCAGACCTTCAATAAATGAAGAAATTTGTCAACGCTGCGAAACGTACGGAGTAAAAAAAAAGGTCACCAACTGACTAACTTATCTGTGATCCGGCAGTTCTAGCGTGAACATTAAGTGAGTTAGACCAAAAAATTGCGCGTTTACAATTTTTGAAAAAGTGAGAAAGTGAAAATATACGAATGATGTTGAGTAAAATGTCTGCTAATGTTATATAATGAAAGTGTGTTTTTCTATTGTAATGTAAGATATAATATAACTAATGCATGCCCTATTTGTTTGATGCTAGGTGTACACTGAGAAAAAAAACGAACATGTTATCTCCACTGAATATTTTCTGTTATATTCAATGTGATAATAAATTAACTCTTCTGTTATTATAAATGCGAATCTGTTGTTTTAATTATAATATCATTTCCATTATTATAAGAAAAAAGTTTAATTGTTTTTTGGACACCAGAACAATTTTCATTGCATATTTATAATAAACACTAAAATAAAAGCATAGAGCTGTTACAGCCATTTTCAATGTTTTTTAACTACAGCTCAGCTATCGAAACTAGTGGTGCTACAGAATGGCACTCACTTTGTCGTACTAGTTACTTTTCTAATTTCTTTGGACTGGGTCAGCTTTACAATCTTGCCCCAACCTGTCGGCCACAATCTGTCACCGCCCAAAGTACATTTTTTTCAAACAATTTCTCAATTCTTCGGTTTCGTAATGATAGATCTGAAGTATTGCTTTAAGAATATTGAAGAAGAGTAAAATCTCTTCCTATGAGGAAATTCTTATTGAAAACTTTTGGAGCTATTTTTAAGAAAATAGAGTTTAAGCGTTACTATGAATGCGAAATTTGAAACTCTTTTTCACAGAAATCTTCTGAATTTTTAGAGAACTTCATTTGAAGCTCTTCCACTCACAAATGCAATAATGTATATCAAAGAAATAATGTATATATATATATATATATATATATATATATATATATATATATATATATATATATATACATATATATATATATATATATATATATACATATATATATATATATATATATATATATATATATATATATATATATATTGATACATTAATAAATTGGTGAACTTTCATTCCGTATTATAAAACGTGCTCTTGTCAGTGTTACTGTGAATATCCTGTAATAATAAATCATCTTTCAATTATATTGCTTTTAAACGTTATTAACTAAGAAATTTTACATTTTCGTGCCTAAAATCACGAGTCATAACACTCGAATTAACATATATATATATATATATATATATATATATATATATATATATATATAAGTATAAAATATGTATATTAAAGACGTAAATGATATTTAAAAATTTACATATGTGTAATTTTTGAAAACAAACAAACAAAAGAAGCAGCAAAATGACTTTTATGTCATCTTAAACAGTACAATTATCACTATCCGTACGAAAATTTTGAAGAAAAAATTTGGAGCCGTTTTTCAGAAAATGGCATTTGAGCGTTTCTGAAAATGCGGAATTTTGACTTCGTTTTAACAGAAAACTTTTGAGTTTTCGAGAAACTTTATGACATCATTTAAAGCACTTTTACTCTTAATGCAATAATGTGAACAAATCGCTGCTAATGGAAGTATTATCGACGCGAGATACAAGTCAAAATATATATTTTTTATAATTTTTGAAAAAACAAAAGCATAATGGCATGTATGTCATCTCGTTCTCGTAAGGTACATGTATAACTATCCCTACCAAAAGATTTAAGAAAAAAATTGGCGCCGTTTTTGAGAAAATGTTCTTTTTGTTATTCCTTAAAATGGCACATATCGCACGCATTGTTGCGCGAAAACTACTAAAAGTTTCAAAAAAAAGTACATGACCTTAAAGAAATAACTAATTAAGGACAACAAATTTCATTTGAAAGAAAAATCTCTATCATCAGTTTTGCTGTTGTAGGAAGTTGCTGAAAAAAAACAAACTTTTGTAATCATCGAAGATTCAAAGTTAACAGTGAAAATTGGACCTACACCACCTTTATAAATGTAGCTTACTCTATTCGCACAAGATATTTAAAGAATGTAATTGGAGTCATTTTTGAGAAAATTTCGAAAATGTCGCAGGGGTTTCATGTAAAGTAACTCAAAATTTAATGTTTTTCAAAATCGCAGAGCTTTGACTCGGGCAAGGTTTTCTTCAATTTGGTAAAAATCTTAGGAATGGTTTTGGGCGCTAGTGTTGTTCACACACACCAGACGAAGAACGTTTTGCCGTCAATCGCTTTTGCGAAAACAAGGACCCACAAAACATGGATTCTGGCTACTCCACATGTTAGACGATTTTCTTCTAAATTGAGCAACTGTATTTATACAATTTTTCGTTATCAGTGCCCGGTAATTAGTGTGGTTCTGCCGAAAATTCGCCGTTTTTTGGCGCAGCATTACAGAACTTTCTCTCTACTACGAAAGCGGTAGCGAGAAAGTAAACATGTTTTATGATGGTATAAATTATTTTTTTATTTTTCATATTTTTTCAATCAGATAAATAGTGTTAAGTTGACGAAAAAAATTAAAATAAAAAACACGTTTATGGCTGTAGAGGGATATGGGTGGTGGGACGGGGCCAAGAAAACTTTTAAAAATCTTATTTTAGTGTTAGAGTTACAGTGTAACTACTCAAATGTCATTTAGTTTAGGGGAACTTTTTATTATTTTATGCGGGGAGACCCTTTGCCCCCCAATGAAAGAGCCGAAATCCCGCCTATGTTTCTTGTGGAACCAGAACTCAGAATTGCACTTCTCCGGCATATAATTTTCTAGAAAAGTCAACTTCAGCAGTTCTATATTTACTCGCTGGGTTTTGCAGGCGCGATACCTTTGTAATATTTCATAACTATTCTCCCCGTATTACTATTATGAAAAATTATATGTTGTTTTTAACGACACTGTTAACGATGAGAAATTGTTCAAAAAGTTCGACATACATATCCAAAGTTTCCTCGTACGTGAATTCCCCACAAGCACGATGTATGAAGCCTAAGCAGGCACTGTGTTTTGCTAGTCTTTTACATTGTCTCTAATACTTGTGCAACACAGAACTAGTTCTACACACTAGTCGTCAGAATACTGTGTCCTTTAATAACAATATGTAGTAAGTTCTGATAACGGATATATTTACTCAGATACACACTATGCTAACGGTCACAGTATACACCTGCACAGCCCGATCGGTCTCATACCGCCCAAGGCAAATGATCTCACTTCCGGCAACCCCTGCTCTGGGTCTGGGTGCCATCAGAAACCTACCAGGAATAATTATAGTATAAGGTAAGTCTGTGACATTGGAACTTTCACTTGTTTCATAGCATTAATTTGACAAAATTAAAATAATTTTAAACCGAAATGTTCAATTTGTTTCATCGTTAACACTTTTGGTCCAATAACATTGTTTTGAACTCTTACGAACAAGAAACTTCCGAAAATTTCTATTATTATTATTATTATTATTATTATTATTATTATTATTATTATTATTACAACTTAATTGTCTCACCTTATGTTCTCGATGAGTAGTGTGTACTTGATTTAAACTTAACAGGAGCATAATCCAAAATATGAAAGATGATTCCATCATGTTGTTCCTTCAATCTGTAAAAAAACAAGGGCATATTAAAGTATAGGCAAATGGGTACTGGAATCTACATGCGACAAACCCATAAATAGCATAAATTGAAATTGTAATGCACCGTGAGTTCCATATTCCCGACGCTTAAATAACGCTCCTTACACTCGACGGTTAAGCAATTTTCGAAAATTCAGAGTTCGAAAATAATACCTGCGTTATTTCTTAAGTGTTCTTTGCTCTATCCGTGCGAAGCATTTAAAGAAAAAATACGGAACCATTTTTTAATAAATTACATTAATTTCAAGCAGAAAAGACGCTAAAACTACTCGTTTAAAAATATATGAACTTATTGAAAGATCTAATTTCTTAGAACAGATTTTATTTAACAAAAAATCTCTGTCATCAACATTGTAGTTTTGCAATGCTAATTTTTTGCAATTTTGAAAATAAAATAATAGAAATTTTGAAAGAATCCTCTTTTTCGTTACCAGGGACCAACAATACGTTTTTCTGTCAAACAATCGCCGATTTCCGCCAGAGTATAACAATCATTTTTCTTTACCACATAAGCGTAGTAAGGTGAGAAACTAAAAAATGTTTCCATTCTACTCCTACATTTACAAAATGAATTATGTACCGCAATAGAACGCCCTTGAATTTATCAAAAAATATGAAGTCCGCTAATGAACTAATTTACATGTACGTACGAAACGTTATCTTGCAAAAATCAGTTCATAGAAGTCCATTTTTGTAATCGAATAATATCATGCATAAAATTAGATAGCAGCAGTTACTGTTTGATGATGAAATTATAGTTCTCCCACTAGTGCGAATTATCCACATTTCTTACAAGTTAAAACTTCACAGGAAGGTACTCCAAAGTAATGACAGTTTGTTTTAAAGAAATTAAAGCTCTTATCTTTTCCCACTCTCTCTCTCTCTCTCTCTCTCTCTCTCTCTCTCTCTCTCTCTCTCTCTCTTTCTCTTTCGCGAAGTAATTTCGTTGGCGTTGATTTTCAGACATTTGCTCTCCTAGAAAAAATTGACAAGTTACAATATTATGATTATTTTCTTACAAAATTCTTTGGGCAAAGATGTAGGGTTCCATTTCAAATGCTATTTCTAGAATGGGGTCAATGTATCATTAGAAATAATTCTCTTAAATACTTCACGACTGTTGGCAATTAAGTGTAATGATGTTTTTCTGTGTTGCAGACGAGAGGGGAGAAAGCCTTGTAAGCCCAAGTAACGTCTTAATTAGTCACTGGAACTGCAAGCGAGCATTTTAGATAATCAATTTGTTGTAAGTTCGCCAATATCAATTATTGACAGGTGTGCCTGCTTTCTTTCTGTACATTAATATAAAATTGACATTACATACATACATTTATTTGAACTGCAATTGGGTATGACCCGGTGGCAGTTAAATAACAATAATTACAACAACAACAACAACAACAATGTGAATGTGAATGTAACAATGTGAATGTGAGTGTAACAATCTGAATGAGAACAACGTGAATATAAAATTACATTTGTTACAACATTTTGCAGAAATTTTTTAATGTAATTGGTTCGTATTGCTTATACTGAATTGGTACATATTCTCAATGATAGAATTTGCCATTAAACCGACATTACTCTTAACTATGCAATAGTCCCTAGGTTGTGTCATAGTTCGTCATTAATTAGCTGGTACGCTGACAATCACCTGGACAGAACAAACAAAACTCGGTTATGGCAACGAATATTAGGACTTCCACTCGATTATGCTCGCACGTAGTGGATCTCTTGAGAGTAAACTTTCAATTTATTAGAATATAGGTATCTTCAATTAACCAAATTTTAAAGTATGTGGGAACGGAATTTGAGAAACTTTTCTTGTTCATACTGCCTCTTCCTTCGCTGTTAAGCAAGTGATCAGTATTACATGCTGCAAACCAACCTACAACTACCTACCTGATGACCTACCAACCTACATGATGAAACGAGATATAACAGCACATACTTTCACGCATTATTTCTAATTGTTGCAATTTGCAAAAATTTCGGAGAGTTCGATGAGAATGTAGCTTACCCCATTCTTTCAAGGGTATTTTCTTCTACACGTGGGAAAAATCGAAGAAAATAATTGGAGCTGCTTTTGAGATTTTGTAAAAATAAATATCATTAATTCAAGCAAAAATTTCGTGAACACTACTCATTTTTTCAAAATATTCTACCTTACTTTTTTTTAAAGATCTGCTTTTCCGACAGTTTTCATTCAAGACAAAAGTCTCTATATTCAATACTGTACTACTTTTCTAATGTTAATTTTTTGCATTTTTTGAAAATACCGCCGGAAGCGGGACCAGCACCAATTTTCTTTCCGTTCTTTGATACATACGAGGAGAAAATTTAAAGAAAATATTTGGCCCAATTAAAAAAAAATAACCATTTCTCATATTTCAAGCAAAATTATGCGAAAAGTCTTTACAAAAAATTTTACATGACATTATTTTAACATCTGTCTTTAAATCACAGATTTCATTCGGGAAAAAAGTCACGTCATTTTCACGAGTTCTTTACGCAATCTGAGTATAAAGTTTAATTCAAAAATTTGGAGCCGTTTTTGAGAAAAGTTTGAAAATGTTGAGGCTTTATGTAAAGACCTTAAAAGATCAAAATGATTACAATCCTTTCTCTTCTTAAGAAGTAAGGCAAAAAATCACATTTTCTCAATAACGACTCCAAAGTTTTTCTTTGAATTTTTTCAACGGCTAGAACAAAGGATATTAAAAATGGCGCAGGACTCAATTTTGTCGAACTCTGAATTTTAGAATATTGCAGGAGTTAGACATAATGCGAGAAATTCTGTGCTAAGCACCACTAGTTTCGAAACACAACAGAGAATATAGCCTTCTGGGAGAACAGTGGTTGAGTGGTTCAAATGGCGCCAGACGTCTCATCTCTGTGTTCACGCATTTGCCAGTTTGCTGAGTTACTCCTCGGACCAGAGCCTGTAGTCTGAAAATGAATTTGTACTTAAACTACAGAAGTAAAAATACTAACAGTACAGAACAAATTAATGGTCTGGTGTTTCACATGAATGGTACATTTGTTCTGATTATTTGGCAGTTTTGTACTTCCAAGATTGCGAACCAATACCTTTGAAATTCTTTTTTTGAACAGGATTCTTTTCGAGGGATGGGATTATTGATAGCATAATATGGAGAATTCTTTTTTCGTCATGTATGCATTATATGCAATGACAGTATCAGTAACGGATAGAAGTCCATACAGTACGTGCGAGTACGTTAAGTGATGCCTCGGACAGAAATTAATCTACAAATTTTATTCGTAGTCTACATCCAGAATCTAATTAAACAGTGACCATCCAAGGGATACGATTGCATGATTCTTCTGCTTAACTGGTAAAGTTTGAAGATCTGGTTGATTACTGAAGCCCCTACAATTATGCGATATTTGAAAATTTTGTTTTGTATATATTCAATTACAGTAAAAGACCGGTATATAATAGGCCTTACTTCGTAAGAAGATGAAGTTATTTTTGTAGGCCGAAAACGGTATTTTCGAAAGAAAAACTTATTCCGGGCCCTGGTTTCGAAAATATGGAGAAATCTCTATAAATATTGTTCCTATATAGTAAATTACTTCTTCTAACACGTCGTGTAGTCAGAATCCATATTTGGGGGTCCTTGAACCGAAATATCGATTGACTGCAAAACGTCGGTTTACCTGTCCGTCCGTCTGTTTGTAGTCAACGCTGGCACCTAAACCGTTCAAACAATAATCTCCAAAATTGATATTTTCCAATCGATCTGAAAAAACGGAAGGTCCTAGGAAATTGGAAAGGATATTTTGATTTTTGAGAACACTTTACATGATGCCTCAACATGTTCAAAATTTTCTTAAAAATGGCTACATTTTTAATTAAAATTCCTCCTCGGATAGCGTAGAGAACACCTAGAAGAAAGTTGCAGGTCTCATTTTCGTGGAAACCCCTGATTCTCCGTAAATTGCAAAGTTCAAATTTTTTTCGGCGTCATCCCACAACTATAATGTTGGAGATAGAGGTTATTTTGCTTAATAAAATCTGTTCTTCAAGCACAGATGTTAAAATACATAATTTTTGTCAATTATGATACCACGTACAATTTTTTGAAAATATGAGTAATTGTCTGTCATATACTATATGCAATTAAAATAAAATTTAAACAATTATTATCGTAAAAAACGGCACCAATTTTTTCCATAAATTTTCTCTTCTTAGGTAACAAAGGACGGTAAGGAAATTTGTATATGTTCCAATTTTGGTGAAATCTTAGAATTTTCGAAAACACAAAACAATTAACAATGTGAAAACAACATCGATTTGTTTTCTTCCTGCAATGAAATCCGTTTGCCAAAAAACGGGTTATGAACAATTTTCACAGATCTTAATGCATAAAAGGAGAACATTTAAAGAAAAAACTTCGAGCTGTTTTTGAGAAAAATATTATTTAAAAATTAACTTTATTTCATGCAAAATACGCAAAAACTACTCAGATCAACAAATCAAAAGCTATCTCTGAACAACAGATTTTATTAAGAGAAAACTTTATATTCATTATTGTAGTGGTAGAAAACCGCTGAAAAAATTGAACTTTTGCAACTTTCGAAAATTTAGAGATTTTAACGAAAATGAGACCTGCACAATTTTACAAGCATTCTGTACGCTATCCGAGAAAAAATATTAATCAAAAACTTTCCAGCCATTTTTGAAAAAAAATTGAAATTTTTGTTTAGGCTTCATGTAAAGTACCTCAAAAAAGTCAATATATCGTGTTCAAATTCAGAGGGCCTCAAGTTCCTTTAAATGGACCCAGTAACATCAATTTTGGAGAAGACCGGCTGAACGCTTTTGGCGCCATCGTTGACCACACACAGAAGGACAGACAGAAGATCGAACAGACAAACGTTTTGTCGTCAATTAATTTTTCGGCGAGGGTCCAGGAAACATAGATTCTTACTACACAACGTATTAGAGAAAGTAATTGAAGGATTTAAAAAAACAGCGTTAGTCCAAAAAGCAAGTTTGTGAGAAATGAGAATAGAACATTAATTTTTCTATTTCAGGAAGTTATATGGAATTTTATATTGTACAGAAATACTTTTTACTCAGCATGAAACATAAAATGCAGTTGTGAATAAATAAAACAGTGTGTTTCACAAGTTACAAGAAAAAGAAAAATGGACGTACGTTACTTTTGCTTGAAAATTGCAGATTACTTAAATATAACATTTCATATTATACATATATCAGCACAAGAAAGTACCAGGAATTTGCAGAAATTAAGCTACGTGTATTTTACTTTTTGCATTGTTATTCTTGCATATAATGAAAATAATTGAGTCTCCAACAAACAGTTTACTAAACTGTTTTTTAGATTAACTATAACCAGCAATAAAAACAATTAAAATACTGAATAGAATTGCTGGAAGCTGAAACAGAGATCATTCATCACATCCACTGCTATTATTTTCCTTTGTCCATGACGTGACCATGTCCATGTCGTTTTAGCGGAAACATTTTGGACATGTGATATTCTTCCACAGTTTTTGTTCTTCCCTATTTTCCTTCGATCGTTTTCTTTAGGACTAATGCATGTTAGGCCAAGTCGATATTATCCTCTGATCCTCCGATGCATAAAAGTTCACACTGCAAGATGGCTGCACTAACTCGATTTTCTCAAATTTGGGCTAATGCTGTTTTTTTAAGTACCCCTTGAATTTATTATATGTAGTAACAAGGTTTATCCACTTTTTCTTTACCAGGGCCCGACAATACTTTTTTCTGTCGAAAATTCGCCAAGTTCCGGCGCACAATTACAATACTTTCTCTTCTTATAAAATAAGGGCGAAAAAGTAGAAATCCTATCTTTAAATAAAGCCCAGTACAATTTTTTGAAAATTTTCACGCAATTTTGGATTGAAGTAAAGGAAATTTAGAAAATAATTAATCATAAACGGCTCCGAAGTTTTTCTGTATTTTTTTCTCGAATGCAGCAAAGAATGCTGGTAATAATTTCGCATGTCCCATTTTCGGTGAACTCTGCGTATTTTCGAAAAAATAGTTGTTAAAATTAGAATATTGATAATTGACATTTTCTTCTTAATGAAATCTATTCCTTAAAATTAGATCTGGAGATAATGTCAATGAAAATATCTGAAATTTTGAAAATTGCAAATGAAAATGTTAAAATTTGTTTTTAAAGTGTTGGGAAGTTTGAGTTTAAGTGAGGGGCTTCTGATGTAGGATTAATATGTTAGACGTGCTAAGCCCATGACCCTGACTTAGAACATCAGCATGAAAAAATGTTTGCTGGTTGAGAGCGTACCCGTTGCGTACCCGTTAGAAATAATTTGTGAAAGTACGTTCTGTTGAAGCGTATTTGTTGAAAATTATTACTATTTTGATTAAAATTACGCGAAAACGACATAGCTTTTCAAAAAGTGGAAGATATCACTACTTTAATATCTATTTTTGAAGAAGAAGAAATTTATTGACAAAAACAATTCTTTTTCCTAAAAATAGTTGAGGTGTCGACACTTTTTTTGAACTTTTGCACTTTCGAAAATATAGTGGTTTTACTGGAAAGTGGTCCTGCGCTATTTGTACAAGCGTATATTGCTTTATTTCAGCACACAATGTTTCAGCACACAATGGTTTGATACCATTTTTGAAAACAAATTGAAAATGTAAAGTCTTCGTGAATAGTGCCATTAAAATGTGGAAACATTTTTAATGCGATCATCGAGAAATGAACGATAAACGCCAAGGAGTTGGCATATATAATATATTTTGTCTGCTCTGGTGTAGAATATGGAGTGATTTGTTGGGAATCATATCGTAAAGCAAATATGAGAAGAATTCAAAAGAAAACTTGGAAGTTCATGGATTGGAAAATACTTTAAGGACGCCATGGGAACCACTCGAAACAATGAATGTGAGGCTGCGCTTTGTAAAAATTGTTCGTAGGCCAACTAGCTTGCCAGGAAATTCAGAATAGTTTAGAGAAGCCTACGTTTTTCAGTAGAGGGGACCATATTCACAAGAAGGCAAATAACAGACGTGGGGCATTTTCATTCAATAGAAGAGTAAGAGGTTGGAACAACTTGCCAGCATCAATTTTCAAAACTATTACTCGTCTAGTCAATTGTTTTATAAACTCGTTGGAATTTGTTCAGTAAACCAGATTAAGTAACTTAACAACCCTACATAGAGACAAGTAAAATTTAAACAATTTAAATTTTCGTGGAGTTTTGAGACGTATTTTTTTAAAATTGGTTATATAAGGTCGCATCAACATCTAGGTCATTAGCGACCACTATTGGTGTTAACGGTATGGTAACCATGAATATAAAGATGATAAGGGGTGAAAGGACGAACACAAACACAACCATGCCCGAGGACGGGACTCGAACCCGCGACCCCTTCGGTCCGAAATCACTACGACACTACTGCCTTAGCGATCTCGGCCACCGGGCCGACTTTGGGACGTACTGTGAAGTGAGATTAAGTGTAAACGTAGAACAGTGAAGTGCAGCCCAGAGGATGCAGCAGAATGCAGTTTTGTGTACGCCGGGTAGTCTAATGCTGTTCTGTACTAGACCGCACGGCGACTTAATATTATTACTATAGGCTTATTATTATTATTATCATTATTATTATTATTATTATTATTATTATTATTATTATTATTACTATTATTATTGTTGTTGTGATGTTGAATTATTCACGAATAAAAATGTTAGGTGACTTAAATACGAAATCTGCTTTAGGTTGATTAAGTGTTAAATCTACTCCGAAAGCCCAACATGTTTGTTTATAAAATATTTATTTCTAACATTTTGGGCTTCAACGCAACAGCCGATTTTTGCCAATTTCAGCCAAATTCGCCGGAATGTTTGTTAAAGTTACGCATATCATTTCCTCAAATGGTAATTTTTCAATTAATATAGACTTGTTTAAAATATGTCAAACAAATGAAATTAATACAGTTATAATGAGAATGTAATGTTAGTGTACGTGTTTATATTCGGCAATTTGAATCCGACGTTTTGAATATTAGCATAAAATTCAAATTCTGCAATTTTAAAAGAGGTTCCCTCCCGTAATTTTGAAATTTTACCAATCTCAGTATCTCCGACATTTGATTTGTCTCCTTGTGTTATTTGCTAGAATCTACTATATTCAAATTGGAATTTTAACATCAAGGTCGAATAGAAAGACTCTCAGAATGCGTATGTATAAGTGCATCTATTTAGTTTCAATGTTTTGTTATGAAGTTATTGAATCGATTCCTTTTGTGCTCCGTCACAAGCCACACCGTCTCGCTTATGAACCCTCCCTGGCTTTCCCTCATGGGTGCCCGCTGTCTAGCTGCAGGCCACACGTTCGCGCCGCCTCTCTGGCATACCTGTTGCTGCGTAACAAGTTCGCCTTGCTCTCCGACAGGTTTTTCTGCACTTTCTTCAACGTAACAAATAAGAATACCATGGCCTTATTCAGCTCACGTATCGGAGTCTAGATACCTGCCGAGCAGTCTTGCCTGATCCCTCCCTGATACATTGCAAGACAAGCGTATCACACGAACCTTTTCAGAGAGTTGTTCTCTGTGTTTGCAATGTTTAATGAATGTCATTGAAATAGTCGTAAACCGGAAACTGCGAGCACTGACGCCAGTGAAAATATTATGAAAGTGCATATTAATAGCATTAAGAACTTATGCGGAAATCCGGGTTGCCGCGTAAGAACCCTTGCCACCAACCTCTTTCCAGGGAGCGAGCTCAACGAGGTCAATGAACTCCCCTGAGCTGGACGGACAGTGAACAGCCGGTGAGCTGTTATTATTAGGCGTGTGTTTCCATTCTGGGCTTTCAGAGCCCGTGTGTGTAGTAAAGTTTTCATGGTTTTGGTCGCCTCGCTCTCTGATTTCACGACGCGATGCCGGCTTACGTTGAAAGCAAAGAACACAATTAACATGTAATTTGCACTGGGAAGGTGTGCATTAAATATTGGAGTAAGAAATAAAATCAAAAAATATGTTTTCAATACATTTAATGGTAATTGTTTGATTATGAAAATTATTTTTTTATGTCAATACTGAAGTTTATTAAGAAAATACACATTAAGCGATGGTTTTAATTTATCTGGGTCTTTTCTAGTAGAGTTTTAAATTCTCGTTCCAAGGCTATGGTATGCCGCTTTACCTGAAATAATTTAATTTCTTTCTTAGGTGATAGGGCTTGTATTCAAAATGATGAATACAAATATAGTATAAAAATCTGCAGTTGATGTTGCTATACGAATCTTTTCGCCCTTGCGTAGCTGGGTTGGAAGATACAAAAGACGTTTCTGCCATTTAGTGCAAAACATGTTTCGAGTGTAAACAGTTTGAGTAGTGAATCACACATGCACTTGTAGTAGTAAAAATATATTCAAGAGGAAAATTAGAAAAAAATAAAAAAATATAACGATGCGAAGAGAAAGTAGATATTTCAGCAAAGGATAACCACATCAGTAGCAAACAATTCAGTTATTCATCACTATATTGGTTGTTAACTTTAAATCTCAATCTTATACCAAACTCACTAAACGAACAAAATAATTAACAAAGTAATGAAATAACAAATCACAATTAACAAAACCAATCCAAGAAGAATCTTTACTGCGGTTTATCCTACATATTTCCTTCTGGACGAATATGATTTGTTTGTTTCGGGGCATGAATCGGTAAAACACCTTAATTTCAATATTCTTCCCCTTATCCACAGCTCTATAACGCACAATCTCATAATATCAGATCGTTTTAAAGGAATCTGTAAGATGAAGAAACAGTATAACGAAAGCCTAATAATAAGTTAGATTCCATGCTACAAAATGATTAATATCCCGTTTATAATACTCTGCTAATGTAGTACAATAATGAAACTTACACTTTGTTAATGAGACAACGTATTATGTTAATAATGCATTAACGTTTTATGTTAACAGTAATTTATTACACTGCAACTGGGTCCGTGGAAAAGGGCGCATGACACCTTTTGTAACCATATTAATTATATTTTGAAACCCATAATATGTGTAAATAAGTAACTAGGAGAGCAATATGTCTTATTACAGTGTGCCAATTGACATTTATCCGATGTCAGATTGTTCAATAATTGAGTCTTGGAAAGCCGTTGACTCAGAAAGATATTTTTGTTTATAAGCACTCGATTCAATTTTACTTCATGAAACATTGTCATGCGATCAACAATTTGGTGTCTTCGTGGAGTTATTACGCAGTTGGGTAGCACTGCACTCAGTTGGGCAGCAATATACTACAGAGCATATTGTCGCATGCCGAACACCTAGGAATAAGGTTTCTTAAATCAAAAGTTACGTTTACCCATTTCACACTTCTTACATATTTTCCAAGATACATCTGCTTCCGCTCTTGCTCTCAGGTCATAAGTTACCAAATTAAATCGACTATCTTCCTTTGAACATTTTCTTTATTCGCGTTCGGTACCTTGCAAAATATTGATAGCTTTCTTCACACCATCATCATCACAATTTTCCGACGATTTTAAAATTATTTTCCAGATTTATTACACCCTTCTTCACTCTTTTTGTGTTTTGGGATACGTATTTGTATACATTTTAAAAATATTCCGCCAAATAATTGTATAATTTGTATTTTTTTAGTATGAACTACGGTTATCGATGTTACTCAACTTATTTTAAATCTTTGCAGCAATCAGAGTTTGCAACAATAAAAGTGAGAAAACTAATTAATTTATTCCAAATTTTGAGTTGTCCTTTCAATTATCCTTCTAAAAGATAGTTAATCGTTTGTTATATGATGTTATTTCATAATTTAAATAATTAACTGTGGGGGTTTCAATTTACTCCTTGGTTAAGGGTTGTAACCCATATGTTTCTAAGCATGTGTTACACCATAAAAACGCAAATAATAACTTTCAATACCGAAAGAAGTTAAAAAATATAAAAAACCATTGAAACTTTATTCTTTCCAGTTTTAGTGCAAGATTTCATTATATTAAGAACATGGCAACTGGAGGACAGTGTCTAAACGTCCCATATTCTAAATGAGAACGCAAAAACATCCTCTTCTCACATATATGAGGAAATACGAGCAATACGTTTCCTTTTTCACATGGCGCATGTCCTCTTTATTCGGAAATACACATATTAAATGTTTAAATATGTAAAATACATTAAATGAGTAAAACTGTTGGTGATTTTTGTACATTTTTAGGAGTGACTTTTAGATTTCTCTACTAATATCCAAAGTTAAAGTTAAACAAGCACAAAAAGAAATATTTTGAATAAAAATACTTGTTGAGATAGCAAACGATTAATAGAGTAACACCACCAAAATCAAGATAAGTTATTTGTAAATTTTATAGATTGATAGTTTAGGTTGTGGAAAAGATTTGGAGGATGCACTTTAGAACAAAAGTTGATAACGACATAAATGAGAGAGAAAAAATACTTCCCTGGATATGCTCAAATCAATTTCTGAATGAGTTCAGGGCTTATTGTGGGGATTTGGGAGAATATACACAAGAAACAATAACTCACGGTAAACAATGATGCAACCTAAAAAACAAAAACAAATTACTCCCATTTGTTTGAAGTCAACCCTCATTATTTTATAGAAATGACGATATCCGATACATTTCCTTCATTACTCGTACGAGGTAAAATATTGACATTTTGTACTATAATTTTTTTTAGTTTTTCTGATAATTGCATTTCACTTTCTTGTATACGTACGAACATACGGAGTAATATACGTAGTATAGAAAACGTTATATAATGCTGCGCGAAAAAACGGCGGATTTTCGGCGGAAAAAATTCTTTGCTGGGCTCTGGTGACGAAAAATTGCATAAAACCAGTTGCTAAATTAAGAGGAAAAATACTCTAACAAGTGGTGTAGCCAGAATTCCTCTTTTGTGGGCCCTTGATGCCGAAAACCTAATTTGAAGCAAAACGTCCGTCCATCCGTCCAACTGTCTGTCTCCGGCCGTCCGTCTGTCTGTGAACACTACTAGCGCCTAAACCATTGACACGATCTTTTCCAAATTGAAGAATCCCCTGCCCACCTGGCTCTAGTTGAAGATTTGAAATTTTGAAATACTTTCTTTAAAATTTAGGGGTACTTTACATGAAGTCCCCCGGACATTTTCAAAATAGAGTATAATACACTTATCAAGCTGGCTGGCATAGGTCGCATTTTCACGGTTAACTCTGAATTTTCGATAATTGCAAAAGTTTGAATTTTTTCGGCGTTTCCTACAATTAAAAAATTGAAGACAGAGATTTTTCCTTCAAATAAAATTTCTTGTCCATAAATAGTTCTTTCATTAAAGCCAGAAAGATTTTTCGAAAATTTTAGTAGTTTTCCTGAAATAGTGCGTGCAATATTTGAAGTTTTTAAAAATAACTAAAACAAGATTTTCTCAAAAACGGATGCAAATTTTTTCTTTAAATTTTTGGGCGGGTACCCAAATGTACCCTATACGTATGCCAAATGTACCCTATACGATGACATAAACGCCATATTACTCTATTCTTTTCGAATATAGAAAATTACAAAAATTAATTTTTTTTGTCTTGTTTCTCACGACGGTAATATTTACATTAGAGGCGATTTCTTCACGTAATTGTATTTATCAGTTCATGAGCTTTAAATAATGACAAGTAAAGTTTCTGGAAAACTCAACAGTTTTTTGTTAAAATGAGCTTAAAATTCCGCATTTTCAGAAACGCTCAAACGTTATTTTCTCAAAAATGGCTCCAAATTTTTTCTTCAAAGTTTTGGACAGATATTAGGTAATTTCACTGTTTAATATGACATAAAGTTCATTTTGATGTATTGTTTTTTCAAAAATTACACAAATGTAATGTCTTTGAAATATCTCTCACGCCGTTAATATGCACATTTCAATGGATTTGTATACATTATTGAATTTGTGAGTGGAAGTTCTCCAAATTACTTCAAATGAATTTTTTCGAAAACTCAATAGATTCCTGTGAAAAAGAGCTTCAAATTTCGCATTTACAGTAAAGCTTAACGCCATTTTCTTAGAAACGGCTCCAAATTTTTCAATGAAAATTGCTATTTAGGAAAAGGTTTTAGCCTTCTTTAATATTTTTAAAATAATATTTCGGTTCCACCATTTGGATATCGAAAAGTTGAGAAAATGTCAAAAAATGTATTTTGAGCGGCGATAGATGGCAGCTGATGGGGCAAGACCGTAAAGCCAATCCACACTAAGGAAATTAGAAAAATTTGCAACGAGAAAGTCTGTGCCATTCTGTAGCACCTCTAGTTAAAACTGATACCAATTATAAAAATATATATCCCCCTCCCGAGACGTCACAAAGCTGTTTGAAGATTATACAATACTAAATATTGTATATTAATTACAGAAGTCCATATTGTCGTGTTTATTACCATGAATGAACAAGAGGTACACGTTTCAGTTGCGTAACGCATTATTATTTGGATTTTGGCGAATGAAAGTTTGAAACCATGAGAAATTTTGAAGCGTTTGCGTGGTTAATTTGGTGGTGAGACCAATGCCTCAAGCCTGTAAATGGTACAAGTTGTTCAAATGGCGACCGTAAAAGCGTTTCCAACCTCACTGATGCTCGGCGTCCACGGACGAGCATTACGTTGGAAAACATTTGGAGAGTGGAACGCATTATTCGTGATGACAGACGAATAACTGTTCATGATGTGGGTGGAAAAAAATTTCATTATCTTATGGAAGTGTGCAAACAATCATCAGAAACGACTTAAAACATCGGAAAATCTGTGCGAGATGAGTACCGAAACTTTTGAATGCAAATCTGAAGACTGCAAGGATGGAAGCATTTCAAAGATTCTTGGATCATTATGGTGCAGAAGGAGACTCAGTTGTAAGACGTATTCTCACATGTGATGAAACGTGGGTTCACCACTACTCTCCTGAAACGAAGAGGTCCAATATGAAATGGTGATAAAAATACGAATCAACGCCAGTCAAAACAACTTTGTCTGCCCGTAAAGTCCTAAGTACTGTCTTCTAGGACGCCAAAGGAGTGGAGTACGTTGGTTTCCTACACGAGCAACGAACAGTTAATGTAGCTTACTATTGTGAGCTCCTGGGGAAGGTTAAAGATGCCTACTAGTCGCAAAGACGCAGGATTGAATGTGCAGTATTTTCCACTTTCATGATAAAGCAAGGCCCCATACTGCAGCTGTCACCCAATCAATATTGAAAGAATTACACTGGGAAGTGTTGGAGCATCCTTAGAGCCCAGACTTGGCGTCTTCGGACCACCATCTTTTTTAGATCAGTTAAGGAGGACTTGTAATAACTTATAGAAAACTGCAAGTAACCGTTACTTGCCCAATTGACATTATCTTTGAATAAGCATAGCGCGGAGAATTACGCGGACCTAATGACAGATTCTTCCCTTTCTCCCTGCTGACGAAGACTGTTCGAGGATGCCCTTCACAAGCTCTTCTATTTCCCAACGTTTCGGTGTTTATCTTTGTTTAATATATGTCCGGTTTCCAAATTAGTATTAAGAAAATGACATTAAAAATGATGTATTTAGGTATTGTAGTTAATTGAAATTGATTAATTGAAATGGTCATCTCGTGGCACAGAGCGAAGTCGCTCACCTTTCACCAAGGAGGTGCTGGTTCGATTCCCGTCGAAACTCATATGAGATTTGTTCCAACAAAAGGAGTTTGGCATCTTCACAAGGGCTAGTCCAACCCCTGTGAAGTGTCCTAAACCCTACCCCTATCCTTTATTTCTTCCCAATTCTGGCCGCTGAGTAGCGACGCAGGAGCGCGTGGTGGGAGGTGCGTAGGCGGAGATGCTACCCGGCGGTCCTCTTGACAACTGACTGCGCCGAGACGTGACGGACATTATATTAATAGAGGATTACTCCAGAATTTAAAAAAAGCGCTGTAATTAATGGAGGATTACTCCGAAAGCGCAAACCGCTCATCGCATTCCAAGGGGCCTGGACACGCGTAGCGTCAATTGTAGACGCAACAAATTTTAAAAAATTCGGCAACTGTATGACGGAAACCTGTCAAGACAGAAAAAGTTTAAAGGAATCATGTATTCCGTCTGTTTACTGTATAATATTTTTCCCGATGAATCTGTTATTGTAGGTAAATATTGTAAATGACTCTATAAATTCAATTAATATAATTTCAGTTGATGGAAGGAAGCATAACTTTTAAATGATGAATAATGACAACTCGCGGAGCACAATTTATTGTCGGAAGTAAAGAATTTGTATGGATATATCTATAAATTTACATTGCATTCCTTAAGATGTTTGCAGACATTTTCAACAATTATTTTCAATGAGAATTAATAAGAAGAATGTATATCTCACTTCCTTTACTAATTTTTTATTTGAGCGGAACTTCAATTTCCTTAGAAGGAAGTCCAACTGTGTTGGGAAAAATAAATATGGTGGATATCAAGTTAACCAATATATATAAGGACTAATTCTGAAACATGGCGTTTAGGATAAAATTTTATTATGGTTTCAAAAGGAACGTACATATTAATTCTAAGTATTGTACAATGTATAAAATATTTATTTACAGCCTACAGCAACAACATACCATCGTGTAATGAGCAAATATGGGAATTTGCGACCGCAAAGTGATATATTAGTTTAGGGGAAGATAACGTCAAAATTTTCCATTATTCATTCGATAATTTGTACAAAATACTGTATATAGGACATGAAGGGAAGAAACAATGAAACTTTGAAAATAAGCTCTTAAGTCAATTTTAAACATCTTTTGTGTGCTAAACTCCTTCGATATTTCTAATGGTTGAGCAACAATAAGCACTCAAAAATTGGTTTGAAAAAGATATATATGTGGTGTAAATTAACATAAATAAAAAAGCACACAATTTACGCAATTCAACCGTTTTTATCTGTTTTTTTTTTGAACAAATATATTCATTTCTTCTGTTAAAGATAAACAATTTACAGGCATATGGCGTGCTTATATGTTACTGAAATACAAATTTTTGCATAGAAAGCCTTTTTTCAAACCACCTTTTAAGTGCTTTTTGAGGTTCAACCATTCGAAATATTGAAGGAGTTTATTAGAAAAAAATATGCTTAAAATTGACTTAAGATCTTATTTTCAAAGTTTCGTTGTTTTCTCTCTGAACACCCAGTATGTTGTCCAACGTTTTGAAATTTGAATGTATTCGTTCGTATTTCAGATATTAATTTCAAAGGCAAACTGTTAACATTTTACTGAAATGAAAATAATGAGCCGCAGTATTCACACGTTCAATTTTTGAGTGAGCTCACTTAATTAGTTTGTAATATTTTCTTTAAGAATTAAACACCAAAAAGAACAACACTTTGCATACTCCGAGGTATTTTTCTGTTTCTTCTATTACTAAAAATCGAAAAGGAATTCGAACTTTCAATTGTATTGCGCGGCATTCAAACGGAAGCTTCAAGAACAATTTTTCATTCATATTCATGAGTTTTGGCATTCAAAAGGGAGCTTCATGAACAATAAGAATTTTCAATTCTTAAGAACCTACACTTAAAAACCAGATTTTGTGAAACATGCAAACACATCATCCCATTTTAAATCGTATAATGGCAAATAGTGGAACAGGTATCAAATAGTTTCATTAAGCCGATTTTCTCAATATTCTCGATCTGCCAACTCTGATACCTGAAGCTCCTAAAATGAAGACATATTTTATTTATTGGCATACGATAGCATGACGAAACCGAAAATTTGGTAAAAATGATATAAACATTCGTTTTGAAAATCAATTACCTTCTCTGGCGCTAAGCTTATATACGCAGAAAGTGCCCATCTGGGCCCCCCTTCCGTGACCTCTCCAATTGGGTGAGGGCCGACTGATGCGTCATCCATGGTAGAAACCTGGACAAAATCGAACGAACTTATCAAAAACTATTTTAAAATGTGTTAATAAAAGTACACATAATGTGATTTCAAAAAATGAAATACTGACTTAAGTTAAATGAATAACGCAACTAGAAACATGACTTGTTCAAAACAAAATGAAATATATATTTAACCTTATTTATTTTTGTTGCGTTCTCTACATGTACGAATTACAATCTCATTCCTTCTTAGGACACGCATGACGCAGGGGTGGCGCCAGATTTTATTTTTCGAAAAAGGAAGATCACATTCATAAACATTATCTCAAACAAGACACAAAAATAATTTTCTTCTCCCGTCTTAAATGTGTTTCTATTATCCCCAGGATGAAAATGAAGTAATGCAGGTGATTGCATTTCGGTATAAATCACTAATTTTTTGCTAAACAAGCGCTTATGAAAATGTAACACATGCTTGGATATAAGCAAATAGTTACAATGAAAACGTGTACAATTCAGGAGCTTTACTTCAGCAAGACGCAATTGCCTGCGTCACTATAGACCGGCTTGAGCTGTGTTCAGAGCTGGAATGTCTCTCAAATTATGTCGGTATATTCTTACATCAATATCACGGATTATTTTGCATTGGATAAAGTAGTGTCAAACCTCAGTGCTTCGTAATTTCTCGCAAAATAACAGAAATGCAAGTATACTTTAAAAATAAGCGAAACCAATTTATAGTTATACACTCAGTGTGATGCAAAGGAAATTGGTTCAGAAGAGAGAAGGAATACATTGTATGGCGACAAAGGGCAATAAACAAGAACTAGTGGTACTAAAATAGCACGTACATTCTCCTTATTTTCACACACAATTATGTGAAAATTACTTAAATGTTCGAAAATTTGTATATGACCTTATCTCAAAATCTATCTTTAAGGAACAGATTTCATTAAGGAAAAAATCGATCTTCATAATTGTAGTTGTAGCAAGACGCCGAAAAATTTTTGAATATTTGCAATTTTCGATAAATCAGTTTTCAACGAAAATGAGATTTGCACCATTCTCTTAAGCGTCCTCTACGCTATCCGTGGACAAAGTTTAATAAACAAATTACGAGCCATTTTAAAGTAAATTTTGAAAATTGATTTGAGGTTTCATGTAAAGAACCCCCAAAATTAAGTATCCATTTCAATTTCGTAGTTTTCTCGAGTTTCTTTAAATCTATCGAAGAATATCAATTCTGGAAAAAAAATTGTGTGAACAGTTTAGATGGTTGCGTCGACCACTAGCGGATATTTCGCCGTCAATCGATTATTCGGTGTCAAGGACCGACAAAACATGGATTCAGAATACCTAATGTATTAGGGGAAATAATTTACAATTTATGAGAACAAGACTTATCCAATTTTTCGTTACCGGGGCCCGGCAATAAGAGTTTTTCTCTCGAAAATTCGCCGCCACCAACTCTGAAAACAAGTTTCGTCTGAGGTAACTGAATTCTCCAATTACAATGATGTCCCATTCCAGGAAATTGAAGGGGGTAATTATCTCTCTTCAACAAAATGGATCAGAATGCTCTTTTGGAAACGATATGTACGAAGGTGGAACAATGCAAACGACACGAATTTCTCGGAAGCGCGGTATTTATAAATGTGGGGTGTTAGGGTCACCCCACACGACTGCTTTTAGGATTAAGGGTACTATGAACATGAACTTGGTAAGAATTTTAAACAGTGGAAAACAGAAATATACGTCTGGTAATTTTCAATTCGAAAATATGGGCAACTTTTAATATTTCTGCACTATTACATTACCGCTAACGGATGTACATGTAAATCCGTTCAGAGTATCTACTTCAATATTTTACCGCTAGTTTCAATCAATCATAGCTCTAATCAGGATTGATCACTAGATTTTACTTTATCATCTAATACATATTTAGTAGTAAAGCGAAAGGATTGTAATGCAGTGGAAAGTGGCGATTTTTCGATAGAAAATCAGATAAAGTGGACCCCTAATATCAAACTGAGGATAAATCTTGCTCCTAGTAAATTACTTCCTCTAAAACGTTATGAAGTCACAAAACACGTTTTGTGGGTCCTGGATACCGAAACATTTTCTTCCTTAATGAAATCTGCTCTTGAAAACTACATCTTGATATAATCCCCACTAATATTTCTGAAATTTTTAAAATTGCAAATCCAAAAGTTCAAATTTGTTTTTAAATCAAAGAACCTGAGATCGAGTCCTAGCATTAACAAACGTACTAGTTCGAAACACTGTTGCAGTTTCATATAACATTACAATATTGCCTAGCCGTTATGATTAATGGAGAAATTATGTGCTGCTATGGCACTACTAATTTAACCTTCTCTCCTACTACGTACTTACGTAGTTAAGAGAATGTAGAGAAAGTATTGTAATGCTGCAAAGGAAAGTGCCGGTTCTATGCCAGAAAAAACTGGTGTTAGGGATCCTGATATCGAAAATGAATATATGTAGAGAAAACATCCTCTAACGGGTTCTATAGTCAGAATTTACGTTATATATCCTTGATAATGAAAAATTGGTTTACGGCAAAACGTCAATCTGTTTGCGTGTCAACGCTATTGCCTAAATCGTTGAGACAAGTTTCTATAACTTTTTTGATAAATAAACTAGTTTTATCTCAAATTCACATTCCTAGATCGATTTGGCGGAACTTGAGGACCTGCGAATTTGAAACGGATATTTTGATTTTTCGGGGTACTTTTCATGAAGACTTAATACGTTTTTCAAAATATTCTCAAAAATGACTCCATAGTTTTGTATTAATGTTTTTCTGAGGTGCAGCAAATGTGCTTAAAATAGCAGAAATCACTTTACGTTGATGTATCTGAATTTTCGAAATGTCTACATTTTTCGGTGTCTTCCTACAAATACCATAGTAATGATAGAGATAGGTTAGTTAATGAAATCCCTTCTAAAAGTTATATCGTGGGAAAGGTTGCGTTTACCTTGAGGTTGCTGTTGTAGAGGTAAACTGGACGATAAGCTAAACCTAAGAACCTGAGTGAAGAAAAACTGCTGGTTCAAAAAATAAAATACATTGAGCAGCTAGAAATGTTTAGTGTTGTTGCACTACTTGATTATATATTTACATGTCGAATGCTGCTATTCTACGACCTCCATACTTTAGCCGTCAAACTTAGTCTCGCTTCTCAGAAATCGTGTATTGGTAATCAAATACACAAGAACGTGATGATGTTTGCAGCGCAGAAGTAATCTTCAACATTTCTTTTCGCCCATTGTCTTGTTGCTTTCTGCACTCTATCGACAAACTTTCATCCCTCTGTCAGGGACGGGGAATTCGGAACCTGTTTATGAAATGCCGCCCGCTCAGGCTTTCTACGAATCCTCTTTTGGGATGTGGTGTGATAAAATTGTAGTAATTGTTTGCAATAAATTGAGTTCAATTAAAAATTTTGGATTTAGAGGGGGTTCTGTCTCTTTAACTCCTCCCTTCCCGATTCGTCTGTAGCTACGATACGACTATTCACTCTCTCTTCGGCTCCTAGAAAACAACATAAAATATTACGTACATATTTTATATTTCGTATAATTCACGTACTGTATGGTGCTAACTAGTGTCCAAATTACTTTCGCAGGTCTTGAACGTTTGTTCAGCCATTATGCATAACTTATAAGGCCTGATCGGCGTAATTTTCGGCGAAAATTTGAAAATGACGCAATTTTAAACACTATAATGAATTTTTATTGTACATATTTTCCATTTTACTTTCTCGCATACTACTTACTAAATTCATATTCTCTTATCGATCTGGCTGATGACGCAGCCACTTGAATTTGAAAAAACTGTTCTGATTGAGGTACTTTACATGAAGTTGGTTCTTTACATGAAGCCATAATTACATTTTCAAACTTTTCTCAAAATGGCTGAATTTTTCTCTAATTTTTGCACGAATAGAGCAAAGCATGCGGATAAAAATGGCGCAGATCCGAATTTCCTTGAATTGTCTGAATTTTCTGAAATTGCAAAAGTTTGTTTTTCCGCGGCTTCCTTCAACTAAACTATTGAAGATAGAGATTTGTTTCTTGAAGAATGATTTTCTTCAAAAATTGATCTTCAAATAAACTCATGTTCAATTTTTAAAAGAATTTAGTAGTTTTCGCGTAAAATAAGGCTATTTTAAAAACAAGATTTTCTCGAAAACGGTTCCAAAATTTTTCTTAAATTTCTTAAATGATTATATAAATGAACAGATGAAAAGCAATGAAACAAATTTTTTAAGATGGTTTTCAAATTATTTATTGATTTTGTACATGAATTTATTTACTTTACGGCCTAAAACAGTTAAAAACTGTGTGTGGCGTGCTAAGAGAAGACGTCAGTTTGTTCACGTTTTCTTAAATTCTGGGTTCTCTTCCCTAACACTTATACAAGTTGGATTATGAATACTAGCGGAAACGAGCGTTTTTGGCAAGAATTGACAAAAATATTAACTCCCGTGAAATTAAATCGCATTGTAAAGGCAAATCAGCGTCGGATTTTTCCTACTATTCCTCATCGTTTCCTTCGTGAAGGAATTGACATAATGCCGCGAAAACATGGAGAACGTTTATTTGAGTTACTATATTCCCCTAATGAACTGTAGAAAACATGCGTTGTTAGTGAAGTTACATTTTTTTCCTAAAGTATTTATTTCCATCCTTTATTTCTAGACGTTTTCCTAAAGCATCCGATTTATCTTCTATTGGAAGAAATCGAAAACCACAAAGGACCGTTTTAAAGAGCAGGTCATCCAAACAGCAAAGAACACAATTAAATAATTCAAGATAATAAGAATAAAAATTGATCGTAAGCAAAGGCGGTAAACAAAACTGTACTAGTCACATTTTCGGCGAACTCTCTATTTGTGAAAATTAGAAAAAATTAATATTTCAAAAATACAATACTGAAGATGATTTGTCTTCAATTAAACCTGTTCTAAAAAATCAGATATGTAAAAATATGCCACGTACAATTTTTTGAATATGAACAATTTCGCACCTTACTTCCTAAGAAGATAAAGTATTGTAATCGTCCGGCAATTTGTGCCAGAAAAAACTCATTACCAGGTAACAAAAAAGTAGATAAATCTTGTTCCTACTTGTAAATTACATCCTCTAACACGTTGTGAAGTCAGAATTCATGTTTTCTCCAAAAATTGATTGACGGTAAAACGTCTGTCCGTTTTTCTCTGTGTCTGTCTAAATGTTCATTTGTCTACTGTCCGTCTTTCTGTCTGTGATCATCGTTAGCGACTAAACCGTTCAAACTACATTTTTCCAACATTGATATTCCCCGATCGATCTTAACGAATACGTGGCCCTGCGTGCTTTGAAAGGGATTTTTTTGTTTGGCGTGGGTTTTTAAGATGCCTCAACATTTTCAAAATTTTCTCAAATATGGCTTCAAATATTTTTGATTGAGCTTTATTCACAGATAGAACAAAAAACTCTTAAAAATTGCGTATGTCTTATTTTAGTTGAAATCCCAGATTTCTCGAAAATTGCAAACATTTACCCTTTTTTCGGCGTCTTCCTACAACTACAGTATGGAAGAAAGATATTTTTCTGAGTGAAGTCTGTTGTTCACAGACATCTTGAATTTTGGTCATGTAATATTTCGAAAATATGAGTAACTTTTGCGTAATGTTTCGTGAAATATAGATAATTTTTATACAATTAGTTTCTCAAAGTCAACATAATTTTTTTTTTTAATTTTCTCTTCGTATGTATCATAGGACGGTAAGAATAATGTGGTCGTATCTGCGGGAACACTATTTTCGAAAATTGCAAAAAATTTACAGTGCAAAAGTACAATATTAAAAACAGATTTTTGTCTTAAATGTAGCCTGTTCTAAAAATATAATATTTAAAAAAGTTCATGAAAAATTGTTTGAAGTAACGAGTAGTTTTAGCGGAATTTCTGCTTGAATTTAATGCAATTTATAAACAAATAGATTCCTGAAAAAGGCTGGACATTTTTTATTTATGTTTTTCCACGGATAGAGCAAAGACACTTAAAAATGGCGCAGGGCTAATTTTTGCTGAAATCTCTGAATTTGCGAAAATTACTGAAGTTAGAAATATTGGGAGTATGTGATGTGATAGCATGTGATAGTATAGTGATGTATAAATTATGTGATGTAGCACCACTAGTTTTCTCTTCAAATCATGATTTCAGCAATAATTCGTATTCCACCAATGTATCTGTGCATCGTAACCCTTTGTATAATGTGTAACAATTAGAAACAAATCTCAACCAGTAGATAATACACAAGGGAGAAGAAAAGTTGCATTGGATTTGCATTAGCCGATGCATATGAGAATCAATGAATATTCCCAGAAAACAATCAGTCAAATAAATTGAGCAAGCCCTTCGAATCGTTGTCCTCCGTTAACGCAACCCGCTTGACGTTCGTGCTTTAACACACTCCGTGTTGCAGCAACCCCTGCAATTGCCAGTGACTAATATTAGCAAAGAAAGGAGTATCGGGAGAAGAAAGGATGAGGCGAAGAAAAATAACGTTGAGACGGAAAAGAAGAGAGTCGAAGAAGAAGGAGGAGAAGAAGAAGAAAGTGGCGGAGAAGTGAAAGCGAAGAAGAGGAAGACGAAGGAGGAGACGCAGAAGAAAGTGACGAAGACATCGAAAGAGATGAAGGTGATAAAAAAGGAGACGAAATACGGATAGAAGGAGAAAAAGAATAAGTCGAACGTGAAAAAGACAAGGAGACGGAACCGAAGGATGAAAACGGTGAGCAGGACAGTGTATACTGATTTATTGTTGTTTCCGGGCACGTCAACTGCTGTGGTCATTAGGTCCGTTAGTTTAGCGGTGGTCCTGGAGGTAGCGGTTTTCCTCCCCCGCTGGGTAGGGAGATCTGGCATTGACCTACACTGTCGGCTTGCGGGGAGGGGGACTTTCCCCGGACGCATCCACTCCTCGCAGTAAGTCACCGCCCCAGCTGGGACAAGCTCTGGTCTCCCGACAAGTGAGTGTAGTATATGTATGTTTAAGTGTGTGTAAGGGGAGAGGGCACGACGTATGTATGTTTAAGTGTGTGTAAGAGGAGAGAAAGATCGCGTATGGTTCGTGGCCCGTTTGTTCGGGTACTTCTCCAACATTCATCTGGTAGGAACCACGGAAACTACCGATCAGAGCAGTCGATTCGATCTATCTAGCTCGTGTCGAAAATTCTGCAATCGTCGGGCTTCTGACCCTAGTATCTTCTGGTCAGTGTCGCCACAGAGACGATGTTGACTGGCTCTGTGCTAACTGTGCCGCTGAAGATAGTGTAGAAGGCGGCGGGATACAGAAGGAGATGGACAAGAAGGAGGAAGGAAGACACCTTAACTTTGACCATTAGTTTGTATTCTGTATTTACGTATTAAATCATGTTTTCTGCATATTCTAATTTCTCGCTAATGAGACGCCGGTACAGGGTGGTCATGACTAATTTAAAATAACAGCAAAAATTGATTTTAAGTGCTACAATTATGCTATAATCATAGTCGGCTGCAGAGGTCGGCAGTGAGGGCCTATGGCCTTTCATGAATGTGTAAAGAATTACAAAAAATATTTTAAAATATCTAAAGATCCCTCAAAACTATATTTTATTTCTGAATTCATTTAACCCGCCATGCCGTTGTTGCTCCGTCCATTAGTTACACGTAGTGCTTCATTCATAAAATGTTTGGTCCCGGTACGCGCCCTAAACTAATTATCATTTAATAAAAATAGTTTTATATTAATTATATAATTTAATAATTATTCCTGAGGTACCAGAACGCCGTTCCGTCGCGTTCCGCCAGAAATCAAGTTTTGGGAACAGTCATACTCCCGTGTTAGATTTCAAATAACAGCTGCAAATGTAGCATTTTGACTGCATTATAGATCAAAGTCGTACATTATATTTTTAAATATTTTCTTACTTCCTCTACTACGCTTACAGATTTTATATCGTATAAAACGGCATGTAAATTGGCATAACAAGAAACATGCATTCGGCGACGCCAAAAGCACTTGCAGAAAATCACACCCAGCTCCCCAACTGATGTTACACGCACAAAACCCAACCCTTTCTTTTTAATCACTGTCTACCGCCAATTCATCTCTCACACAGCCCAGATCGGCTAAATATAGTCGCCGAAATAAAATTCCTGAAGTTAAATGTGGTCACTGTCGTGTTAGAAAATGTCTGATACGTTGTGCTGCTGCAATCAATGGCTTATCATAATGATGTATCCCTCAGAAATGGAAAGAAAGGCTAGTGATTGTACAGCAGAGTCACATAGCAAGAATGTAAATGTGTATTAAAATTGTTAAATATGTTAATATTATTGATGTTAAAAGAGAAAATAATATTTTTTCTAACAATGCGAGTGAAAATCAACGAATTTTACGTATCGGAAATACAAAAAGCCACCTACATTTACACAAGTGATCAGCAGGTTGTTTTACTCTCGATAAGATGAATAAATTGGCTTTAAGTTTAGCCTATTCAATATTCTGTACGAGTTCCAAAATAAATGTTTTTGGGGAGGTTAAGACACCTACCATGGCGAAACGCAGTGAATTAACATTCTACCTTTCCAGTTAAACACAAATCGTTGAGACTCCATTCATCACATTAGTGATACTAATTTGTATTTAGATTCATGACTTATTCTGCAATTAAGTGTGGAAAGTTTATACAAAAATTACTTAATTTTGCATTCATTAAATCCATATTGACCTAAAATAAAATACTTTACAAACACTGTATAAGTTTACATCGTAATTCTTCATAGCATTTCACAACACTTACTGCACTACAATGAACTGAAATGTCTTTCTTACACGTACGTTTTACACCACTTCACAACACAACACTCCACAATAATTAAAACTAAATTTGTGATAAAAAACAATTTTTCAAAAAGTAGTTTTATTGATAATTTTTCACGCAACTTTCTGTCTACGAAGATTTCTAATTCTAATTATTTTTTACTTTCTCGCTACCGCTTACGCTATAGAGAGAAAGTTACGTAATGCTGCGCGAAAAAACGGCGAATTTTCGGCAGAAAAACTTATTATAGGTCCCTGGCAACGAAAAAGTGGATAGATCCAGATGCTAAATTTAAGAAAGTTCTAACACGAGGTGTAGCCAGAAGATGTTTTGTGAGTCCTTGGTACCGAAAAATCGAATGACGGCAAAACGTCTGCCTGCCGTCTGCCTGCCCGTCCGTCTACCGGGAGCGGTAGCTCAGTGCATCAACCGCAGCGCCTCTGACCGGGAGGTCCTAGGTTCGAGTCCTGACGGCGGCAGGATTTTCAGCTAGGTCGAATTCAGTCGCTGTCTGGAGGAGAATTCTAGCGGCCGGCTGCTCTGATCGGTAGTTTTCCGTGGTTTCTCCGATGAACACCAGGCGAATGCCGGAGCAGTACCCTAACAAACAGGCCACGGACCGCGCGCGATCTGTCCTTCCTCTTCCTTGTCCTATCCTCTCCCCTTACACACACACTTACACTAACATGCACTACACTACCACATATTCCGGGAGACCGGTCGGGAGCTTAGAGCTTGTCTCGACTGGGGCAGTGCCCCGCTGGTGGGAGAGTCCTGGTTAGGGGGAAACCCCACTAGCCAACGGTAGGTCGGCGCCGGATCTCGCCATCCAGCGGGGAAAGATCACCGCCGTATATCTGTTGGCTATCCGGGACAAGCCGCGTCGATCTGCAGTACTGCTCAGCAGTACTCTCTGAGGAAGGCCACAATTTGTTGGCCGAAACGTCAGCTACGAGCAGATTACGGTTGCTTGTTACAACCCATTGTTGTAACGCCGCACTTGTAACAGAAGGCGATAATGACTGCTGCCTTTCGTTCACGTTAATGTAAACTAATAATTTTATTTACGACTAAAATACGCATCGTGCATCGTTGGTATATTAATGGAGATGGTGACTACACTGAATTCAATGACAGAAAGCTGTTTTAAACATTTGAATTAAAAAATATGTGTATTTTTCACGCTTCGTCTCATTAAGAATTTTTCAAATGGTAGTTGAAGTGCAAGATATAAATTGTCATATTATAATATTACATAGCTATTAACAATATTGCGAGAAAGTACGTACTGCTATACAACCACTAGTTTGTACTTGCAGAGCAAAATATCAATTTTTAACATGAAAATATCCGCCGGAGATGCACCCGCTAAGCTATTAATATAATAAGAATAGTATATGTTCTAATAAATATTTATTAAAAGGAATAGGCAATTGGGTGGGGGAGGCTGATTGGAACAAAATGTGGTTTTGAGCAATTTGCATATCTTTGATCCCGGTGAATAAGCTGGTACGTGTACTACTGAATTCTACTAATTATGCTATACGCTTGTGTAAAAATAGATAAATTTAATTCCCTCTAGTTACTGAGTAACGTAGTACATTCACCGTACGTAAATTTCGTCAAATCATTATCTCTGAGAAGGTAGCTGGAAATCTCTGACAACTTGCCCAAGAAGCAATTCGAGATCATTGACTAACTTAAAATAAGCTGATATTTCTGTTTATTATTTTCGTTAAAAGATTAGTCCAAATAAACTCAGAATGCCAAGATAATTTTCTCTGGTGTAAGATTTAGTTTTTAAAATTATCATAAAATCATTAATTCAATTCAAAAATCAGTACCATTCACCGGAGGTCAAAGGTGTATAATTTTATGTAAAAAATGAACGTGTAAATAGTCGTTATTTTGCAGCCAATGTTTGCATTCAGATCAGGAAAAAGTTGCATTAACGTTTGCAAAGTTGTAGAAACTCGCTTCTCATTGAAAATGATTGGCAATGTCATTTCAATCTAAACTAGATCCCTTTATGGCGATCTTTTACTTTCTCGCCCTTACATCATAAGAAGAGAAAGTATAGTAATCATTGCAAATTTTCAACAGAACTCTTATTGTCGGAGCCTGGTAACAAAAAAGGGATAAATGATGTTCCTGTATATAGTAAATTACTTCCTCTAACATATGGTATGTCCAGAATAATGTTTTGTGGGTCCTGCATATCGACAAATTGATTGACGGCACAACGACTGTATGTTCGGCCTTCTGTGGTAAAAGCTAGCTTTTAAATCGTTCAGCCGAATCTTCTTCTCCGATCGAACTGGAAATATTGGGAGTCTCAAACGAATATTTTGATTTTTGAGAATACTTTACTTGAAGCCTCAAAAATATTTTCAAAATTTTCTTAAAACTGGCACAATTTATTTTTATTAAACGTTGTTCTCAAAAAGGACGCTTAAGAGAATGGTGCATATCTCATGTCCGATGAAATGCCAGATTTTTTCAAAATTGCCTAGGTGCAATTTTATTTGGTGTTTTTCTACAACTACAATATTGAAGACATATTTTTTACCTTACCTTATCTAATTTAGAAATAATAAAAGTATGTGCATAAATAATAAAAGTACGTAGCACTACTTGTTTACTTTCTCGTCTTTACCTAGTAAGTACAGGAAGTGTAATTGTGCGTCAGAAAACGGAGAATTTTCGGCACAAAAACTAATTGCCCAGCCCTGGTAACGAAAAATGGATAAATCATGTTTTTATACAGGAGACCTCCGCTAATCCGAACCCCGCAAATTCGAAATTTTGGATAATCCGAACAAAATTCTGTATGGAGGAAATATAAACAAAATAAGTAAAATGGTTATTCGTAGTGTAAACAAAGGATTTTATAATTACTGTAGAACTGAACAACTTAATTTAAGCAAGTAGTCGAAATGAAACGTTTATTGCACTGGTGCGGTGTTTATCACATGTTTATGTAGCAGTAATTTTCTCTTAGAGGAACTTGCAAATTCGGTTATATTTTGCCGTGAGGAACTGAATCTGCTTGATGATGCGATGCGATAATGCGATCGCTACGCTATGTTGCCATTTTCTCACGTCCGCGTAGCAGGCTCCGTTGCATTGTGGATGGTAATTCTATAAATGTTTTTCTATATGTACGGTACATTTTTTGGGATAATCCGAACAGGCCACACCCCCATTTAGTTCGAAATCCCTTGGTTCTACTATATGTAGTAAATTACTTCCTCTAACACATGGTGTAGTCATAATCCATGTTTTTGGGGTTCTTGATACCTCTCTCTCTACAAGCGTTTTTCAAGCACCGAACGTTGCCGATCAGATCATAAAATCTATTCAGAGAGACTAAATGAAAGTTCTAGTAGTAATTACAGAAGTAATCATTCGCTAGATTCATTCAAAATATATATGTTCGTAATATATCCAATGCTGTATACAAGGAGCCAGCGCTCAAGTCAATAGTACCGTGTAAGATGGATCCTGGAGGAGAGCGAGGTTAAGGGAACATACACCCCAATACAGCAATGAGACAAGAATCTGAAAATTTCATTTTTATCGAGTTACGCATGGGGTCGACAAAACATGAGCAAGTACGTGGTTGACGTTACTTCTGCTACACATACATCTGCCCATTCTCGATACCGACGGTTATCAACTCCACGAAGCATGGGGGAGTGGGGTGACAATTAATGGTGAAAGTCCGACGTTAATATAAACGCATTGAATAGCTTTGTAAGAAAGATGATTTCAGTAATATATATTGCGAACTCGCATCTGAAATGTTCCATTTCGATTAATATGTTAAAATATAACGAAATATGTAGTAATAAGTGAAATATGTAATTATAAGAAAACATTAAAAATATGTAAAATAGAAACAGTCCTAATTCATTCAGAATATCTTGTTAAGACCAAAAAAATATTATGAAAATATTATAATCTTGTCCCCGTAAAAAGGTGTATACATGAATATTCGTTCCCTAGTCCGTTTAATCTTTCTGAAGAAATGGGAGGGGGTAGAACATCGTAATTGTTCTACTTTTAAATGTTCAAAATCACACCAATTTTTTCATCTTCACTTTTTCTTTCATAAATCTCCAGGGCTTCTTTCAGGCACTATTGAAACTGAAATTTCTTTAGAAATATTTAGTTTAACGACAAAACTAAAATTCTTACAATCCAATAAATGTGAAACGAAATAATTAATTTAAATTCGTTTGATATTCGGTTATCATTCGTTATGATTATTGCATTGCAGGTTCTGCAAGAAAGCGTGCACCTTCCACGAAAAAAAATCAAAATGGGCCGACAGTCGACTGAACAATCACTGCCATTTCAGCATTTCAGACATTGAAAGCATGTTATTTTGTGGTATGTGATGAGCACTTTGGCCAAACAATAACGAGCTAGTCTGTCGTCGCGCACGAGTTGAAACGCTGGCCACTTGCGGTGTAAAACACGTTTAACTTGCGGTAACGCATCAGTTAATCAGTGCTCTGAACCCTCTCCGACGCATCGGCCATTCTTGAATAAACTAGATATTCTTCAACAACCAAATGCAGACGAAGAGAAAAAGAATTAAGGAATGTTAAAGAATGATATTCACCCGCACCACGACCTAGATATGTACTACATAAATTTAGATTCTTAATTATTTACATTCATAAAAGGTAAATGTACATCGTTTCTCTTCTAAAATAATACATGACGTTTGGAAGCTGCCCTGATACCGTTGCATTGTCATTCATGAAAATTTATAAGGTAAATATGCGTATTGTATTGCTGGTATCTTGCTTATTAACGTAACATTTCCTTAAATATGTAGTCTTTTTTTTTCTTTCCAAAATTTTAGTATTTTGTATGGAATTATGCCTTGAAATGTTCCAACTCTATTAAAATCAGTTTTATATTTTAAATCCTAGTAATATGTAAACAAATACTTAGAAAAAATTATTCGTTTCACAATCACAACCAAAAAGTTTGAATCAAAAGCTCTTCAGGTGCAAGTGCATCAAATGGTTTTGTTTCAGCTAAACTATATCTTCAAGATCCTTCACAGTGTATGGAAACTAAGAAAACTCTAAAAACACTAACAAACCCAGTAAAAGCACGCAATAATCAGCACGCACACAAAAACTATTTGGTGTTATAAAGACCGAGAATTTTGGTTGTTATAACCGATTATTGTTTTAAACTATTGTGTAAGTTTAGCCACATAGTGCAAATTTAGTACAAAGATATTAAATAGATGTTAGAAAATCAGAATTGTTGGAAAATAATATTTATCATTAATTGTAAATACTGAAGAAAAAATTGTATAAAATAAAACAAAACTCTAGCTTCAATATTAATGGTGTAAAAGAGGTACGAAAGAAATTCTACTGCAATTTTCGGAATTCTACAGGGTTAAATGAAAATCATATCTAGGGTCAATTATTAAGCTATCTTTTTTTTATTATTTTTATTTTCTTATATCGCGAAGTAAGCGCTTTACAAGATTGTATTTGAACTATAACCTAAGCTATCTATGAGAGAGACAATTTAAAAACAAAAATTTCGAGGCGAGTTTGAAAAAATCCTGTTTGCGTATTTTTTACTGTCTCGCCTACAAAATACTGACGCAGTAAAGAGAAAATATTTTAACCCTGTAGTTGATTCTGATGTCGAAAACGTAGATAAATCATCTTTCTATACGTAGTAAATTACTTCCTCGAACACGTGTACTCAGAACCCACATTTTGTGGGGTTTTAATATCGAAGAATTGCTTTATTTAAAAAATCTGTGTCTTTCCTTCTGCCTGATCCTCTGTGGCCAACGCCAGTGCCTACATCGTTCTGATGGTTTTCTCCAAAAATGATGTTCCCTGATCGATGTGGACGAACTCGAGGACCTGCGAATTTGAAAAGGATATTTATAATTGTGGAGGCACGTGATATGAATCCTCAGCATTTTCAAAATTTCTCCAAAAATGGAGTCAAATTTTTGGTTTAACGAAGTTTGGTTTAACGAAGTTTGGTTTAACAAAGGACGCTTAAAACTGGCACAGGTCTCATTTCTGTTTTTACAAGTACTCTCTCCGTTTTCGAAAATTGCAAAAGTTCAAAGTCTTCCTATTACTACAATATTGAAGAGATATTTTTTCTGCAATGAAATCTGACATCTTAAAACATAACTATAAATGACGTCACGTAGAATTTTTTTGAAACTATGAGTAATTTCGTGTGAATTGATTGATTGATGATTCCGGAACTGCTAAGGTCAATAGACCGGTAAGCGCCATTCAAGTTGTTTTTATCGCGGGAGATGACGGTGTTCTTCCCCTACTGGCTGGCGTGAGTAGTAAGTAAGGAGTGGTGGATAGGAGATAAAGGGGAAGGAAAGATTGTGCGCGGTCCATTTGTTAGAGCACTGCCCCGGCATTTGCCTAGTTTTGATCGGAGAAACCACAGAAAGCTACTGATCAGAGCATCCGGTCGCTAGAATTCCCCTCTAGTCAGCGGCTGAATTCGACCTAGCTATGAAGCTAGTGTGAAAAATCCTGTCATCGTTGGAACTTGAACCCTAGGATCTACTGGTGAGGCACTACAGTGACATCAATTGATGTCCTGAGCCACCTAAACCGGTTTCGCGATTGAGGTGCTGCTTACTTCATGCGTAGCTAGCCCATCTTTTCCTGTTACCCGATTTGAGTATACATGATCTCGCTTCTCTCTTTCCCAAAGTAATTTGACTACTATTGCTGAAACTTCCGCATTTCTTTGGTTTCAGAACTTGACAACTATTTTATACATAAGATACAACCGTTTGGAACTAATCTATCGGTTTCGGACTAATCTATCTGAGTGACGTTCACATTTCATTCAAATAATTTTTATTATTTTTTTACTTTAATACACAGTGTAAATCCCATGATAGTGGAGAGATGCAAAGGTTTATTTCTGGACGCGAAGTGAATAAGTGATTATGTCAAAATTTCTGTACTTCTCACGGTAAGAATTTTAAAGTTTGCATAATTATGTAAAATGGGAGTGTTTCAAAATAAATCAAAAAAAGTTTGTTAAAATGTACTCCAATGTTAATAATTTCTCACTATTACCGAGCTGATCTAATTAATGTCTATAAGTACTGAAATTTTAGATTTGACCAATTAATCGTTCACCGCCCGTTTGCCAAAGATTTGACTAACCATGCGTACGACCATGCGTATTTCAAAACAATGAGTAACCCATTTTCATAATCATTACTATTAAAGCAAGAGTTTCCGAAGTACAAAAAACTGGAAAATAATTCAATTTGCTCTGACTTTAAGAAAACAAATACAGAAAGAAAAAATCAGACAAAGAAAATTCAGCGAAACTGATGTGAAAGCCTGTATGTTCTTTTACTTTCTCTTTACTCTGCATTTACGTAGTAAAGAGAAAATATTGTAATGCTGCGGCAAAAATCGGCGATTTGACGACATAAAAACATTTATTGTAGTGTTCTAGTATCGAAAAAGTGAATAAATCGTGTACCTGAAAAAAGTTACTTTTTATAAAACACTGTGTCATCAGAATTCACGTTTTGTGGGACCTTGATATTGGAAAATCGATTGACGTTGACGGCGAAACATCTGTCTGTACGTCTGTCGGTGGTCAACGAGAGCGCTTTAATTGCTCTGACGATTTTCTCCAAAATTTATATTCTCTGATCGATCTGAATGAAATCGAGACCCCACGAGTTTGGGACGGATATTTTGACTTTTGCGGGTACTTTACGCAAAACCTCAACTCAAATTTTCTAAAAAGTAGCTCCGAATTTTTTGATTAAACGTTTTCCTCGGATAAAAGATGCTTTCAATTTTTTGCACGGACAGAAAAAACTTCAATGTTCAAGACGCTTCAATGAATGTCGTAATGGCACACTTTCCTTGAATTTTGGTGAATTTTAAAAATTACAAAAGTTGGAAATGTGCGAGAAAGTATGGGGTGTTGTAGTACCACTATTTAAGATCTGTGGCGAGACGTAAGAATAAATAAGCTACCTACAATTCCAATATGAGGAATTAACTTCTTTTGGATAATAGACATCCAATACAATTTGTATTATATAAATGGGGTTATCACACCACCGCAATCCATTGGATCTGAAAAATGTATCACCTTTATTTAAATGACTGTTCCCCTATTTGAATTAACTGTGCGTACGTATATAAGGTTTAGAATTACTTAATCCTTATGGTTGCCAAATCTGAAGATGGATAGAAAAACATCCCAATAGCTTCGTTTCGTGTCAACACATCACGTTGGCATTTATTTATTTCTTTATTTATTTCACGTCAAAAAAACAGTTAAAAACTGCGTATGACGTGCTATGGGGAAAAGTGAATTGTGTGCACATTTTCAAAATTCTGTGATCCCTACACTAAGTCATATACTACTTAAATTTTGAATTTTATACACTACGTTGAAAACATTGGCTATTTAATTGAATTTGGCCAAATTTTGAGTTACCCACTCATTCAGTGAACGTAAAGACTTATTATCGAGAGTGAAGCCACGGGCCATCTTTGCATTCGTACAAGACATTGCTGAAAAAACGCACGAAAGCCACACTGGAAATAATTTACTTAGAACCAATAGCAAATTCAAAATCACAGTTATTGAACAAAATGCATATTATATACGCAAATTAATAATTATTATCAACATGACATAAATGTGTCTGACCGTTAATATAGGACTATTTCCTTTTATCGTTTTGAAAGTTAATTGCAATTTATAATAAAATGGATAATTAAAATATCATCTAATCGACATTTACCGTTTATTCTGCAATCGCATGGGGACTATTCACAAACTTATGCATATTTAAGGAATCACTATTCCCCCTAACATATATATTTTTGCCTCACACCATTTCTTTGTTTTCCAATTATGTTGTTCTTATTGTTCTTATAACCTATTTCTAAATCTTATTTGACATTTGTCTAACAAAATGGGTACAACGTGACGGTGCCTCATTGACACTAACGCCCTCTGCAAAATGCGAAGAAGGATTCCTTTAAAGGATTTTTGGACAGTTACAATGTAATGCGAATTTACTCTGCCCAATTCAATTGTCTGGTATGTAATGAAAATGATAATTTGGAATAGTCATCTTTGTCGATTCGTTACCGATCCCTATTATTCAAAATTTGCGAAAAGCATAATAGGAATACAGGCTTTGAAATTTCTAATTTTTGATTGACTCGAATTTAGCATTATTCAGTTTATTTGTTTTTGTTACAAAAGTACAAACCTACTTCTACCAGTAACCGAGGGATAAAAGCTATTTTTATTGTTGTCAAGGAAGACAAGAGGCAATCTCATTGTTAACAAGGAAGAGAAGGAAGACAAGAGGTATTCACTATAGGTATTAAAGTAATGTGGAAGAAAAGCTGGATGGAGGTAGAGTGATTGACTCAAATGTAGTTTTCAGTACTTATTATAGATATCAGATAAATTACAAACAAAATTAAAAGTTTACTTCAACTAACATAAAAAGAAACAATTATGAGGTTTACAATCGCAATAATTTAATTCATTTTAATAATAAAATTTACTTTTTCGTTTTCTTGAGCCAGTATAGTCTCTAAAAGTTTCGCAGAAAATATTTAAATTGTCTATTAAATATGCAATATTTTTACCTTTAAAATTGTTAAATTATTGTATCCTTAAATTATTATCAAGGCGTACATGTGTTCTACCTGAAGTGTTGATGGTATGGTGTTGTTATTGAAATCTGAAAAATGACACTCCTACTATGGGTTAATGAAATTGTTTTAAATGAATCCCCCATCGAGTATGTAAATAAATGTTTCCAAAAGAAAGATTGTTGGATTTCTCTTTTGCAACTAACATTATCTATCTGTGAAGAGCACGGTCTTTTTTATTTCTGTCTGAAGAGGGCATTTACGAATCGCAAGAAAAACTGGCGGCAAAGTTGTTTCTTGCGGGACTCCACATTCACACGGGTTAGTTTCCCAAAGATTAATAACAACTTTTTTTTCAGAATAGTTTTTCAACTTTTTGAGATTGACCTCTAAGATATGAAGCTATCCAGTCTAAGAAAACGCATGACTTCAATGTGAAGGTTGCTTTAATAGAAAAATTTTATGATCTGCGATCGAATGCTTTCGAGAGATTAACGTCATTAGACGTTAAAGGGTTGTACAGTTGCCACAGTTAGTGTAACTTTATGGGAAGAAATCTTCCACATGGCTTTGATGGTTGAACGGTTCATGTCATACATGACTTCATGGCTTTGAACCCGGTCGGTGTAGCATTGTTAAGAGCAAGAACATCTTTCGGAAGGGACAAAAGGTTGGTTTAGGTCCCATATTGCGGATTTGGGATTGCATAACACTTGCCCCATGTCGCAAAATTGAGGAAAATTGAGTAAATAACACGTTAATGTATCGCTTTATTTCTATTATCTCGTTCGTTTCTAGGTAGCAATTTAACGATACACCTGCCCTCTGTCACACGCTCGCTAGTACTGCGAATGGTGTGCAATGAAATTCACGACTGGAATGGAGATCGCTAGATCGCTAGCGGTAAACGTTTTCGGCTAATGCCGTAGATAACTGAAATAATAAGGTAATTTCTGTGGATTTCTATTTTTTGAGTCTGAGCTGACAATTCAACTTTCTACACACCGGCATTTACATTTTAAGCGTCAACCTTTTGAATCAGTCTGGCAAATTTTTCTTAGCGGTGGAAACCACCACTTCAATTGCTCTAGACGTGAGATCCAGGAAATTATCGGTATCCCGATCATTTGGAAAGGATTCGCCATCGTCAGCGAGCGCAGGCGGTCAGTGGCGGCGAGCTGGAGGATAGCAGCGGCGCTGCAGCGGAAGGCCAAGTAGGCACGGAGGCAGTGGTCATACGGGGCGGGGCTCGATGGGAGGAGCGAGGTGGTGTGGAGCGGGGCGGGGAGAAGACGGGAGGGATCAGGCGGGAGGGCGGGGGCGATGCAGTGACGGCCTCCGCCGCGGACGCCTTAACGGTACGCGTGACCCGGCACGGCGGCGCGGGCCCCTGCGGCGCCCCGCGAGACGTCGGAGCCCCCCCCCGCCTCGGCCCCCCCGTTCCCTCACGCTCTTTCCCCCCACCCGACCCCTTTGACTCCCTCCCTGCCAGCCAGCTGCCGGAGCTACTGCCTCTTGGCCCTATGCTTCCTGGAATTCGAAGGCGGCACCGGCTCTCGGCCTTTGACAGAGCACCCGGCGCAGCATGAAATATGCATTTTCATTCATTCTCCATTTTGTCAATCGTGATTTTCCATTCGACATCGAAATCTCACACTTTGGCAATTTTATACGTATCGACAGCCTCAATGTATTTTCGTCACCGAGATTATTGCTGCAGCTAAATTTCTTCAGTCTGAAACATTTCATAGTCTTGTAGTTCAAGATACTCGTCTTATCCACTGTATTTTGTTAAATTTATATTGATCTAAAACATATTTGCAAGAAAATTTGTTAAAAGATTGTGACCTTTCGGTCTGTTTTCCTAATTTTTTATTCGTTCGCCATGGGCTCATTATAAAGGCTCCATCAAATCCATATACAAACAAATATAAGTTCAATTAAAAATATATTAAATTTACACTTTTTGAGTCTTTCAGCCATAAAATGTCTTCTTCCAAGAAAATTTTAAAATCTTGAGACCACCACATTCGAAGCCATAAATCGAACATTCAGTTAAATGCTTCATTGTTTACAGTTCTCGCACTTGCACGGAGAACTATAACTAAATCATAATTTTTTCATTAAATAATTTTAACTTTCATTTCATTAATTATCTAATAACTCAACAACTCATTGTATATTAGTTTTGATTTTTATGTAAACATTTATTTTAACAGGGTTCTAGATTACCATGTTTCTGTTCTCGAATATTGTTCTGACCCATCTGTAATTTATTTTATCATATCTATCTATTAAGAATGTCTCTTGTCTCCAGAGAATTATAGACAATATTATACGAGTAAGAAAGAGTTGTAATTGTATCGAAAAACTTACCCTTACCTATGACTACTTTTGAATCCTCAGATTCTACGAGTATCACGTTCTTCCGTAGAACTGAAAGCATTTCTGCACATCTATTGACTGTTTTATCACTAGGGGTGGATTTTAATGAAATATCATTTCTTTTCCTTTTCACTTTAGAACAATGATTTTTAGTAGAGGCATTAATTTAACATTAATGATAAAGGGAAATGACCCTTTACTATGTGACATGTTTTTTGCATTTTTCTTTGATTCCGACTAGTCGTATTTTACCTTTTCCCGTCATTTTAAAGCATTTTTCGCTGATTTAATCGATTTTAATATCATCTTAATGGTATTTGCTTCAAATAACACTTACAACAAATGTTCCCTAGTCGATTTCCTCGCTCAGAAATTGTAATGTCAACCGTTGTATGTAATCTAAGGTTCCTGTGACGCCTATCAGCGGTATAGGTTTTACAAACGTAAACAATAAAATACAGTTTTAAATATTGTTATTTACTCCTCACAATTAGTCCAGTAATTAAAACGTAGATGATAGGATGAGTTTGCATAAAATTGCGTTATATATCTAAAAAGTAATAAATATTTTTAAGTTCAGTACACCACAGAATTGATAGTAATATTTTCCGAGAAGTTTTATCTAGAACTTGATCAGCACACATTTGTAATTTAAATATGTTCCTTACTTAAACTGTCAGAGGTTTCCCGTTTATAATTATTTTGCTCACAGTGTATTGCAAATTATTTAGTATGATGTTTTCTGTTGTAGCTGTAAAGAGTATCGAAAAATAGGTATTATAAATATGTAAACATATGAAAAATTAACAAATATTGCCATATTTAAATTCACACTGTATTAGTTATTTCATTAGTGTCATAATGTGAAGTGGTTTTAAATAAAAATACAAATATGTTTTTCAATTTGGGTCTTCTATTATACAAAAAAATCATTTAGCCAATGCTTTAGTCAATGCTCATTTAGTTTCGTAGCAAACTCTTATTAGCTTTTCGTTTTTATGACTTCTGTTTTGGTAGGCGAATAGAAACGTACAGTATGTGCTGCTCATCTACTGTCTCGCCATTTAACCGAATCGAAGGCTCCAAAGAACAATCCTATACTACTACTCTTATTTGTTAGTCGTGGTAGTGCTATTTGTTACTGTAGCATCACTTCCTGTTGAATACCTTAATTAAATAAAGTGGTATAAAACATTTCGAAACACTTCTATTCCACTATATACAAATATTGATAGTTTATTAACTTTTATACCTTCGCAAACCTTCAACCTGAGGTTCTCATTTCTTTCTGTTTTAAAAATTTGTTGTTATACTGTCATTAATAGAAATTATTTCGTAAGTAAATACGCTGGAGAATTCTTAAGCTTTCCAATCTTCACTACTCATTTATGAAATTGTTTTAATCTCTCCGCATGATTGCACTGCAAAACACGTCCGTTAATTCCGTAGTAATTCATTTCCTATTTGACAACGGCAGAAGACCTATTTTCATTTTGATGACGATACTTCAGTCTGCTTTTACACAAAGTTTCGTTAAATTTGGATTTTGTTATCTTTAACAAACCGATAAAATTATTTTGTTTCTTCGGGATAATGCCTTCTTTGCAATAATGCTGTTTGAGATTTCTGTAGAAAAATCGTTGTATTTTGTACAATAAATAACAAACAAAATAAACTAAATTGTTTCGATGTGAAGGGAATATAATTATTAAATTAGTATAATAAAATAAATTCTTCTGAAAAGTAATTCTTTTCCCAAAAATACTTATTTTTCATACACGATTGGGAAACTCTAATAGTACCAAATAATAATAATAATAATAATAATAATAATAATAATAATAATAATAATAATAATAAATTAATAATAACAATAATAATTATGTTTATCTTCTTTCCATTTATGTCTTCAAATAGGATCTAAAGAGAAAACTAGCAAAACCGTATTGTCAAAAATATACGTTAGAGACAACAGTTTTTAAGAAAGAAACATTTTTAAATTAAATATATTTCAAATATTAGTTTTGTATAGAAAAATTAATTTTATATTTCAAACATTTTCCTTGAGAATTGTTGAAATATAATGAATGTGACAACGCAAAAAAGAAGAATCTAAACAAAATAATTACAGATGTTAGGAATGACTTGGAAGCTTATAATTTTGGGTAAAAGCATCTCATTTCATTTAGAAACAAATGGGCTTCATTTACATCGCCGAGGAACCAAAATTACCATTACATTCGGCAACATTCTTTGATTCATATCCTCGCGCTTTAACAATTAAACGTTTGACTTGACATATAAAATGATTAAACATTATTGGAAGAGAACTCAAGTATACATTTATACAAGTACAAATTTATGTTTTAATAAAGCTCTAAGACTGCAGGAATTGTGAACTCCCTGTTGTATTTTGTGGATTGCATACATTATTTTGTGTAAAATGATAGTGTTTACAAAATATTTGTGATTATAATTTTAGTGTCAATGCTGTAGCGTCATCTGTTCGATGGATATTTCAATAATTTAGCTTTATATGGATAAATCACGTGCTTGGTAGGAGCCAAATAATACTTTCCTCGCAGGAGACATCTGGCCATGGTCACCGCCCTCCCCCGAAAATTCGCTCCCTGCCCACAAGAGGAAGCATTTACATTTCTTCCCAAACACGCTAGGATGTTCTAAAGTATTACAGTCATTTCAATTTGTCTCAAATGCAACTAACTCGTTAAAATCGTTTCGAAACACAGTCTCATGCAGTACCGAGGACTTCATTTTCCATTCAACAGAACACAAAGAACGAACCATCGTACCGCACCACGTCTACAAAGTGCATAATAATTTCTAGAAAAATCAAATAAATGAGAGCAAAAGCCGTTAGTGTTACTGTTACATTGTTTATTCTAGGTTTTGTAGACTAAAAAGTTATCATTGAATTAATGTTTCGTTTCGCAAAATGTCAATTCGCTAATGATTGTTGGCATAATAATAATAATAATAATAAAAATAATAATAATAATAATAATAATAATAATGAGGATTATTATTATTATTATTATTATTATTATTATTATTATTATTATTATTATTATTATTATTATTATTATTATTATTTAGTATTGGGAATATATTATCGCTGCCACATTTCTGGAGGTACCTGGTGCAATACCTGGATTTCAATTAAAGTGTAGCAACAACAGAATTAAAATTTGTAATTTTCCTTCTAATGTTTGATGTTGATACTTTTTTTCATTCATTTATTACGTTACCTAATATAACTTTAGAGTCTCACACCTGAGAGCAATAGCCCTTTCCAGGTATGTCACCTAATGAATTTTATATATGAAGTGGTGAACCCGTCATTAGATTCATGAAAAAGATATTCGCCAGCAATGTATGATTTCTTATCAGCAAAGAAATCTTTGCAATGTCAATTGATTTTTGAAACGGGTGAAGGAAGAGAAATACCGGTGATTGTAGAATTGCTTCAAAAACATTGTAATGTGACTTATCTTGCGGCACATATTGCGACTACTAAAACTTATTTATTTGAACATTATTTTTCATCGTTTCAAAAGACTCGTCATCGAAAGCAATCTTTCAGTAAAGAAAGTTTAGTTTAGCCTCAGAAAGTTTAGAGCCCTAGTTCCGGTTCACAGATAAAATGTTTGACAAAGCTTAAGTAGCATGTCATTGAAACTTGTTTTCGATGGTCATGAAGTCAACACAAGAGAGATCATAACTCATCCCTACCGTTTTCTAGAATAACTCTCACACTCTCGAATCTCCGTTTTGGAAAATGTAGATTGAAAGGGCTACAAGCTGAGATTCAATATTAAATTTAATATCGTAAGCGTGTGACAGTTTATTTTTGTGTTCAATGATGACAACACTCTAATGGGAAAAAGCGTTTTATCAATAATGCTTCAGACTTAAAATTATCTCGAAAGAGTTTATGTTACGTGCTATATTGCATGGGACAAATTACGCTTCGGGTCTGATCATATTTGTAAAACTGTTTAAGGTTTTAGATAAATCCGAAGAAAGAGGATGTAATTAAAGCAATGCAAAAGACAGTGTCACCATGATATAATATACGTTTAAATCAACTGTTTTTGGCTCTTCCGTCAACGACTTGCACTCAATTAAAGACTATTAACTTGTATTACGTGACTATGAGCTATTATAATATTCATTTTACAAGCAAAAACTACTATATGTACCCCTTAATAACTTATATTACAGATATAGCTACACATTCTCAATTATGTTAGTTTTCTACATCTCCTTCGTTCTTCGCTCAGGCGAGAACGATCCATTGAATACGACTCAGAGACGTAGCTTTCCTTGTCCTTAACGATGCCACTTGGGCGACGCAATGTGTCAAGTGGTTGGCCATGGAGCAGCAACGGAAGAATGAGACAGCGTTACATCGTCTGCGCTAGATGCGGAATGTCTGTGGCTCGCACAGAAGAGGAGGAAAAAACAAGTGGAAACTTTTCACAAATGTGGAGAAACATTTTCATAAATGCCAGCAATATATTCACTAATTTCTCTGACAACTGTAAGGTATATTGAATCAACAGAGTTTATTTTAAAATGTGAAAAAAAGAAGATTTTTAACAAATTCTGTTGTTTTTATTTTTATTTTAATATTTTACATTTTGTTGCAATTACAAACACGAGTGTGACCTTGGATGCTTTAACGTATGCTTATTTGATATTATTTAAAAATTCTATATTTACATTACCAGTTATTTAACAGTATTCGGCTCAGCAATTACAGAATTTTGTCAATTAATGTTTCGTGAGAGAGTTGTTTAATTTTAGTTTGCGCAATATTCTATTTTCATATAGGTACAGTAGTAGGGTATGAAATAATTTGGAAGTTTGTGGGAAAGAAGGATCATAATTTCTTCGCTACCTTTTTTCACTTTCCAAAGTTGCAATAGCGTAATTTTTATGTGTGACATGCACATTATGAGGTCATACATCTTTTTTTTACGAAATGTAAATAAATAATAAAGAAATACTTTTGATATTAATTATTAACAATGGTATCAATATTGGTTTATTTCGTCATTCCGAAAAATGGACCGCATGCGTCCACTTCAACGCGATCTCTTCTCTGGGATTTCACCACCTTAACCTTAAATGTTGCTGCATCTTGCATTCGTCGAATGTAAAGTGTTCCAATAAATCATATTATTAACTCTATTAACTTATTTACATGGGCAAAGATAATACACGTGTTTTCAAGCTTTATATCTTACTGAAATAAAATAACCACCTATGACACGAAGGTTTCTAACGCCACGTGATGGACTAGGGCATTAGAAAGTTGGAGATCCGGAAGAACAACTGGTTCTGTAGAGATATTGAACTGAATGTGTTTTTTCTTACAATACAACAGTGTAACACAAATCTAACTCAGTCCAAATGAAAAAAAAAAAAATTCAAATTCATGAAATGAATTTTTGTATTAATTTGACACGCGCTTTGCGAATACTAATTTCGAGTGTATCTTTCATTCCAAAGATCAATTAAATATCGGATTTGACAACCCCTCAGGAGATAATTTAACATAGTTAACTTAATCTCTGAAACTATTAGGCCATCTGTCAATTTCAACAATTCTCTCATTGTTGATTTTTGACATTTATGATAGTTGAATCATAATCGCATGTTGCGAGATTATAAAAAAACGAAATAGAGTTAGACATCCAATCACCAGTTTTTGCATGAAAGAAATTTTCGACAGAATTTCTTTGATGGGGGAGATCACTTTCTAGTTATGTAGTGAAGCCAGTTGGAAAATATAAGCAACATTGGAGTAAAACACTACAAACATTTCTGCAAAGGTAAGGCAGCCATGCTGTTTAGAACAGACGTTAAATGCAGAAATCCAAGATTCACAAAATTATTGCAACAATCCATGCCATGTTGACAAACATAGACATCCTCCAGGGTTAAAATGCAAGCAATATTTCGACAGTTATTAATGTATTGGCAGGCGTGTTAGAGTGAATATCGCACCTTTACACCCTCTCATTCTTTGACACGAACATTAAATCGGTATTCATCAGATACGATTTAACACCACATCAGCGTGCGAAAGAGAAGAAGCGCCCACCTGCCATCCCAGTAGTCAACGAGACAGTGACACCTACACTCCAAAAGCGTTGCGTGATGCCAGAAGTGGCAGTCTTACCAGTTTCAATATGGGACGCAATAGAGAGTGATCTCGCCGTTATCTGTGGCCCCAGCGGCTGCGCACACCTCGCCGCTGCAACACATTCACAGAGACTGGCGATTGAACACGAAAAAGACGCCAGAATAAACACAAGAACGGGTTTTTGAGGTGCTGTACCCAAAGAGTTTCATTTGTAAAGACACTCTACTAGGAAGAAGTAACGGCTACTTACCTCACGCTCCTACGCTGGCCGCGGCGACAGGAGGGGAACTTCTCTTCGCTTTGTGTTCCGACGACTGAATGGTGGGAGGATCTGATATTTGAAACGACGCAAACGACGGTTCACCTGTACGTGAACCTTCAAGACATCTTCTATACAGAAATGATCACAAAATAACCGCACTTTTACTTCATGCTGATTTTTAATTGAAACACCAGCAAAATTAACTCAATTCAGATTATTATTAAATAATTTATTTACAATACCATTACATATTTAAAGGTTGCTCGTACACCGAAAATTACTAGCAAGTTGATCCGGGCATGATCCAATTTTCTCCCGTCTATATTTGCTTCCTGCCTTCTCGCGAATGTTTCTTCACGAAGACGGGAGTTTTCTTCTCGAATCTCTGAAAGCTGGCTATAAATACTATCTCTAAACGGGATCTACATCTGTTTCATTTAAGTCTCTGTTCACATACTGAGCTAAAGAACACAACGTTATTTTCACTGGTGGAAAGAAGACGAGTCAAATATAATATTTACAGTGTGAGAGAAATAACATTCTACTAATATCATTGTCTTCTGGGTTTGTTGATTTCTTTATTTCCGAAATGTAAAATGAATTAAACGTCAACACAAGCGTCAACAATAGCAACCACAACAACAATAATAATAATAGTAATAATAGTATTAATAATAATAATAATAATAATAATAATAATAATAATAATAATAATAATAATAATAATAATAATAATAATAATAATATGTTGCAAGCCGGTCTGAATAGCCGAGATCGCTTAGCAATTTTGTTATATCTCGTTTACTCTGCATTCGATTATAGAAACTCACTCTATCAGAAAATGTTTCTTGAATTGCGTTTACCGTCAATACCGTTTTTGCAATTAGAATGAAGACTCCAAATTTTACAATAATTGGAATAAAATACGTTATTTATTATTTTACCAAACCCAAAGTTCCGTGTTATTGATTAATGGACTTTTTAAATTATTTTCACAGATAACTCTCTTTTAACATACGACAATATAGATTGCAATAAGCAAGATGTTACATTAATGTCCAGTTCTCTATCAAGTACTCAAGTGTCATTTTCTGCATCTCACCAACTATATGAATGTAAATTACATTGAATTTTCTTTTTTTATGTCAGACATAAACACGGCATATTTTTTCTCTTCTTTCTTGGAATGTTACATTACTTAATATTTGTAATTTAAAAAAATAGATTGATTCTATTTATTCACATATGTTTTAATACCCTATTCCGGGCGTTTCGAGACCTAGAATTTGGTAAGAAAAGAAGGACCCATCTCGATCAGGTTTTTCGTCCAGTTTCCCTGATCCATTGGGCAAATGCTGAGATGACCCCTTGTGTTGCTTCTGGACATAAATGTAACTTCATTTTCTGTGCACGTCTCTAGAATTCTATGGGAAATACAATTATTCAAGTTATCGTTTCCATGTTGTCGCGGCAGGAAGTATTATTCCGAAGGACAACATGGATAAGAGCCCAAAATTTATTGCTTATTTAACCTTGAAAATAAATTTTATTACATGGGAGTTGTTTCTTTTTTTTTCAGAATTCAAGTAATATATGACTTAGAGTAGGAATCACAGAATTTTGAAAATGTGCACACAATTCACTTTTCTCCATAGCACGTCATACGCAGTTTTTACTGTTTTTTGACGTAAAATAAATAAAAATAAATAAATAAATAATAAAAGTTATTACTTTTTCGCATTTAGATCGTAAGAAGAAAGAATATTGTAATCGTGAGCCGGAAAACGGCGAAATTTCGACAGAAAATCTCTTATGCCTGGTAACCAAAAAAATGGATAAATTTTGTTCCTATGTATAGTATATTACTTCCTCTAACACGTGGTATATCCAGAATTCATGTTTTGTGAGCCCTTGATTCCAAAAAATCTATTGACGGTAAAACGTCTGTCTGTTTGCCCGTCTGTCCGTCTGCGGTCAACGCTAGCGCCTAGAGCAGGGTTGTCCAACTGGCGAACCACGGGCCGCATGCGCCCTGTCGAGGTCAACGCCCCCTTAAAGTAACACCCCCTACATGAGAATGATGAAAAATCGTGAAATTTCGTGTTTTTCAATTTTTATTGGCTCGTGTGATCTGTTTTATTCTCTTTTGAATGTGAACGTAGAATTCAGGTATGGATCACCCAAGTATTATAAATATGGCCCGCAACCATATTAAAGGTTTTCGTTGTGGCTTCTGGATCTAACCGAACTCAAGGCTTTGGGAGTTTTAAATGGATATTTTGGTTCGAGGATACTTCACATGAAGCCTCGAAAAAATTTACAAAATTTTTTCAAAAATAGGTCCAAGTTTTTTGGTTAAACTTTGTACTCGGATAGCATAAAGGACGCTTAAGAGAATGGTGTAGGCAAAAGTGCAATTTTTCGGGACGTTTTCCTAGAACTTCAATATTGAAGATAAAGATATTATGAAGTCTGTTCCTTAAAAGCAGATCTTCAAAAATAGGTCATGTTCAACTTTTCGAAAATATGAGAAGTTTTCATGTAATTTGGCGCAAAATATTGTCAATTCTAAAAGAATTCTGACACTTTTTTCTCAAAAACTTCTACAAATTTTTTCCGCAGATAGAAGAAGGGACGCTTCATAAGAATGGCGCGGGACTAATTTTCTTTGAACTCTAAATTTTCGAAAATTGCAAATTTATAAATAATGTGAGAAATTATGGTATGTGTTGTTGTGGCACCACAAGTCTTCTTTAAGTTTTCTCCTCGTATGGGTCAAGGGACGGTAAAAAATTTGGTGCTAGACTAATTTTCGGAGAACTATTTGTTTTTTCGAAAATTATAAAAAGTTAACATTTCAAAACTACAAAACTGATGATAACGACTTTTGCTTTAAAGTCTGTTATAAAACTGGGTGTATACACGTGGACCTGAGTTAGATTCTCGGTGCGGAAAACATTTTTGGTGATTGAAAATACTTTTGCAAGTTTATGTAGTATATTATAGCGAAGCAGATAGAATGCGAGAAAGTATGTGCTGTTGTAGCACCACTAATTTTTTTCTTAATTGTAGTGTTCGTGATCAAAAAAAGACTCATTCAGACTCAATCAAGACTCAATCAGACTCAATCAGAATCAGACGTTTTAAAAAAGACTCAATATGCCTGTAACAAATAATGTACTTCCGGGTCAATGACCATCTCGATCAGGTTTTTGTCCAGTTTCCCTGATCCATTGAGCAAATGCTGAGATGGCCCCTTGATTTGCTTCTGGACGTAAATGTAGCTTCACTATGCGCACGTTTTGTTGAACTTTTCTTTGCTTGTAGTGGTAGTAGAGCTTAGGATGAGTTTCTATTTTGTTAACAATACAGAAAAATCAAGTCTGTTCGTTTCTTTACCGTTAAAAATAAGTTTCTATAATTTGGCAACGAAAATATCTAGTTTTTGAAATGTTAATCTCTCGCTTTTTAAATTTGTTATTATTATTATTATTATTATTATTATTATTATTATTAATCTTTCAACTATTAATAGTTAAATTGTTGGGAAGGGATTCTGAAACTCAAGAAAGCGTGATTTTCTCCCCCATACGTCACATACAGTTTTTGACTGTTTTGACTAAATAAATCAATAAATAAATAAATAAACACTAACACATGAACCGTACAGGAAGTTTTTCTTTAAACTTACAGTGCTAATGGATTTATTTCCTATCTCACCCGCCATTAATATCTACATTATAGGTGTATCTGGTAATTTCAGGGATTTTGAAGCACAACAGCTTGAAATTATCTCGTATGGAATTTTTCGAATTTTCAAATCTTTCATTGAATTCATACATTTTTTAAAATGCATTTTTTATTTTTTTTTTATTTTTTACATTTCTTCCTTGACCCGACAATTTAAAAATTTGAAAAAAAATCCATTATAGTCTCTGAATTGTTCTACTTAAGTATGATATGTTTGAAAGTGGGACTGTGAGAAGATTCTGAGAAATTATATACAACAGAAATTTCGACTGGCTATTTTGCTGCAGCATCTGTCAAAGCGTCACCTCCCAAGCACGTGCCAATCATCCGTTGACGATTATTCTTCGTATAGTTAACGTCAACAGAGCTGTAAGTAGAAATATCCATTCACATCTTAAAATATGCCGGATATATATATATATATATATATATATATATATATATATATATATATATATATATATATATAATTTGATTACCGATTAAATTTCAAGTAAAATATTTTTTTTTAAATCACACTGGACAATGAAAACTCCTTGCGTTATATTTTATTTTTGTCTCGTTAAGACAACAGAAGACTGCAAACGACAGGTAATGAAAGCAGAATGCGAACTAACTCAGTCAGTTTCTCTAATATCAGGTTATATATTATTATAGATTAGGGTGAACATGCCCTACTCAGCTGTGTACATTTTATTCATCTCTGCCACTGACCAATATATTTGCCGCATTAACAATTTTGGAAGATCTCTTGAAAAAACTTCACTTGACTCGTCACGAGAAGGAATTTTGGAAACCTTTTTTCGATAAATATAACATTTTTTAAATTTATTATTACAGTAAACAGTCAGTTTTCAACGTCACAAGATTATTGTAACCAACTTCGGTGGGTCATCAATTGATGTCAATGGCAGGATTTTCGACCATCTACATTCCTGGCTCGAATTCAGTCGCTGTCAGAAGGAAAATTCTAGCGGCCGGCTGCTCTGATCGGTAGTTTTCAATGGTTTCTCGGATCAACACCAGGAAACTGCCGGATCAGAGCCCTGAGACACAGGGCACGGACTGCGCGCGATCTTTCCTTCCTTTTCCTTGTCTTATCCTCACCCTTCACTTATACACTCTCCGGCGATAAAAAAACATTCACTACACTTATGGCACTAATGAACTTCGCAGTTCGCACATATGACCTTAGCAATGACCTTAGGAACCACTAATTCATTAATCAATCAATTAAAAATACTGTTACAAGGTAAATTTAAACATCTTCTGCAATAATAGGGGTTTATATTAAGATGATGGAAATAACAATAATATTAATATTTTTGTAAGGCCATCAATGGTTACTAACTTCACAGAACAACGCATGTGTTCCTTGACTGCCTCCTTTTACACAACTGATTCATTTTCTGGGAAAGAAGTTTGTTCTGAGTATGAGGGAGCCCTAGCAATATCAGTTGTTTATAAATAAACCTAGGAGTAGACTTCGGTCAAATCTTTGCATTAGCCACCGTATGCGTGGTTCTGCGATTCATAACATGACATAATCCTGATGCTGGCTTTGTGTTTGGACGTCGTGTCATTGATGGCCTCATGGTGCGAGAGGTCAGTCGCCTAGGCAGACAGCCTAAGTGCTCCGGTCAACAAAAAAACTTAAAAAATGTTAATTATTCATGTCCTATTTTGAAATTTGGAAGATATATACAACAATAGTGTAGAAATACATGAGTATTTTTAACATTAATTTAAGTGTAGTTATTAATTAAGTTTATAGTTATAGAAATTAAGAAGTATAAGATTATTTACATCACTGAAAGTACACCTTTCTACGTTTAATTTAGGTGTAATTGTATTTTTATAAAGGAAAAGGTAAACACGGGAAAAATGTTTAAACATTAACGCGCAGAGGATTTTCCGAAAACCTAATGTGTAATATTTCTGAAAGGAGTGGGATTAGAGAAAAACAAAATTAGGAGTCACCTATTTTCAACCCTAGACCTCACATGGTGCAAAGAGTGAAAAATTGATGATGATGATGATGATGATATAGATAGACGTAGTAAATTAATAAATATAACATAAAAAGGAAAATGGACTTATGGCTTTAATGATAAGTTAACCAAAACAATTGATTTTATGTTCAATCGTATATAGGGATTTAGGGGTGCAGAGCTTTCCGTTAAAGTCATGTATCAATTCTCTGTCTGTTTAGAGGAGGGGAGGGGAAAATCGAGAATTGTTCATATTTACATAAATAAAAATGTTTCATTGAGTAGTTGTACTTTCAAAATGTTCATGGTGGCCATGCTCTGTTTCCTTGTTCCTTTACTCACCTGTCACTTCTGTGCGCACGTCTCTGTCACGGTACCTAGGCCGATATAAATCAAACACTTCCCTTAAAGTAGGGAGGAATCTAGCCCGAAAAATTGTGTAAAAAGATCTCGAAAACAGAAGGTGGTGATACCTACTTATGTAAAGGTTCTCGAACACGTTGGTGCGATAGCTTTCAGTGTGCCCGTATATTGTTGGAAATGAATTTGGGTCCACACTGCAATGTGTTAATCATTTTATCATCTAAAATAGACATAAAATACGAAAGCAAAGAATTGCATCTATTGAGTTAAGACAGTAATGCGTTCTTATATTAAAGCAATCTAAAACGGTTTTTAATGAAATTCGAAATTTTATCCAGAGTAGATCACGTGTATTTGGCATTACTAAAAGGTGCAACTCCTGAAGTGGTCGCATTGTAACAAGATTTAATTGTTTCCCACTCATCTCTACAAGAACTGAACTGAACTATGGAACAGAGGCTGTTCAGGAACAGAGTCTGTTCAAAAGTCCGTCAAAATATCGGTCTTTTTCAGCATTACATAACTTTCTCTATTCTGGGAATACAAGAACTAGCGCTAAAACAGCATGCATTTTCACACAACATTACATGAAAAATACTCAAATTTTCGAAAAATTGGACACCACCGTATTTCAAAATCTATCTTTGAGAAACAGATTTCATTAAAGGACAAAATCTCTATCTTTAATATTTTAGTTATAGGAAGACTCCGAAAATATTTTGAACTTTTGCAATTTTCGAAAAATCAATTTTCAACGAACATGAGAACTGCACCATTATCTTAAACGTCCTTCACACTCTCCAACACAAAACTTAATCAAAATCAATGGAGCCGTTTTTTTGAACATTTTAAAAATGTCCCTGGGACTTCATGTAAAGTACTCCCCACAATTAAAATATCGGATTCATTTGCTTACTTTTTCTGCCAAAACTAATTATTCTCAATTTTTACGAAAATTGAATTTGTAATTTTTGTATATAATCTGATAAGTATAATAATTCTTCGAAAACTATGGTAGAAACATTGTGATAAAAGTAAGTTCAGCTAGAAACTACAAAATTAGGAAAGAGAGACAGGGCAACGAACTTGCGAAATCTGAGGCGGAGGGAGAAGGGCATGGGCAGTGCCTTCGTGAGAACAAGGGCAGGGGAAGTTATGGAAGGGCAATTGAGTCATTCCACGTCAAATCGCACAAGAGTTGATATGAATTTTTTTAAATGTACGATTTTTTCTTCAATCTGGACATCAAAAAAGGAAATACGTGTTTTTTGTTTGCCTGAAAATTTATTGTGTAGTTTGTAATTTACTTCCCAAGATATGATCAATTGTTGCTCGGAATATACTTAATATAAAAATTCCTGTTTTTTTTTCATTTAATACTTTGAAATGTGTATTTTGTTCCTCTGTAAATGAATTTTTCAACAAATAAATATTTCTTAAAATTCTTGTCCGTCATTTTCTATTATCAAGGAAAATTATTTTGGCCATTCATGAGACGAACAGTTTTTTGAATAAACTATTGCAGTTAATAATGCATTTATTAATATTTCTACAAAGCGACATTTCGAGGCTCAATTTGCCCCATCATCAGGCTAGAAACAACACATTTTTAAATAATATACGTCCTGTTTAAAACACGTAAGACGGTACCTAACGCAAAGATTTGAAACTCACGTTGTATATTATCAAATTTAAATTTCAAATTCAAAATTTAAATAATATACATTCTGTTTAAAACACGTAAGAGGGTACCTAACACAAAGATCTGAAACTCACGTTGTACACTATCAAATTCAAACCAAGAAATAAATTTAAGAAAATTGTTTGGTATTTGAAAATTTCTTATGTTTTAAATAGAATCAATTGTAAGTCTGAGGGCGCCTTTTCCCTGCCCCTGCCATTTGCACTAAGGAATTGTCTTCGCTGAGTCATTGGTCTAAGTGGTACAGAACAATAAAAAAGAATGACCGTCTGCCTGATTAGGGGTTCAAGAAATATTAGCATGTTCACTCTGTCCCCAGAAGGGATAGGTGGCAGGTACTCGAATTCAACTACTGCTTTTCCACGTGTCAGCGAAAGAAATTTTACTGCTGGGTCGTTGTTCGTCCTGGGGACTGACAGCCATCCTTACCTTTCTCGTAAAATACAACATACCATGTCCTGGGACACGAGGGAAAGGTTTGAACATCAGTTGCAATCTTGTAAAGTTAAGAGTGCTAGAATTTATAGTTTGAATCGTGTGTACACTGCGCAACATGACTGGCGATCACCGTGCGAGATACGACAAATTTTTCAATCCATGTGACCTTTCTGACTACGATTTTAAGAAGAGAAAATATCTGAGATGCGTATTTCGAGATTTACTAGTGAAATTTGATTTAGAGGATCATTAGATTTGGGAATTTATTATTCATGTGGCAAATTATTTACTTCTCCGATGGTTAAAAGTGCACAATAGAAAAGTAAAAACAATTTAAAAAATATTTATCTACATCAAGATTTTGGAGTCTGTGCAGAACGTCATTTTTGCGACGTCACATAGTAAAGGACCATGCGATGGAATTGGAGGGAAAGTACAGAGACTTGTCACTCGAACGCCGATGACACTATTTGATTGGGCAGAAGTATTTCAAATATTTCGTTTATTTTTCGTTCTTTAAATACACACAGTTATCACAGTGAACATTTAATGTCAAGGTATCAAAATTTAAAGCCAATAACAAAATTTTAAAAATATATTATTTCACTCCTTTGTGACTAACTGAAGCTACAGTTAAAGTACCCTGCAGATTTTTTATTTTTTTTTATTTTATTGATTTTGTTGGTTGTAATATAAAATTTACATATGTTTGATAGACTTACATACTAACTTATATTTAAAACTTATTTCTAAGACTTAAATCTAACATAAGGTTGAGGATGCCCAATCGGGTCCTCTATTCGAGTTTAAATTCGGAGGTTTTGAGGAATATATTGTAGGGGTATCTGTTTTTTATTCTGGTATGGTTAGGGATTTTAGCGAGTCTAAAGGTTGCAAGGGAAGGGATTTGAGGTAAATAATAATAAAAGTTGGTGGCTAAGTATGTGATGTGATGTTCAATGAGTTCTAAGTTGAGTTCTTTGTGAAGCTGATGATTGGTGACAAACCACGGTGCATTGTTCTGAGAAATTGGTTCATATTAATGATTTGTAATTTTTTTAGATTGTTTTTTTGCGGAATTTATCCACATGGAACAAGCAAACAGTAGTAGCGGTCTTAGAATGGTTTTGTGTATTACAATTGAGGAATGATATGGTAATGGGCTGTTTCTATAGATTAAAGGTTTTAATTGCAGTAGTTTTATTTTCGCTTGTTTTATTTTTTCGTCTATGTGCTGTTTCCAATTCAGTTTAGTATCTAAGTTTAATCTGAGGTATTTAATAGGTTTGTTAGGGGGGTACCATTTTACTTTATTGTTGTTTATTTTTAGGCGGTGGGGAAGGTATAGGGTCTTAGTGTAAATATTTTTGCTGCGGTTTTGGATGGATTCAGTTGTATTTTAAGTTTGGATGCCCAGCTATCGAGTAAGTTGAGGTATAGTTGTGCTGTATTTCCGAGTCAATTATAGAGTTTCCAGAAGAAAATATTGCTGTATCGTCCGCAAATTGGGCTATGTGAATGTTCGTTAATTTAGGAAGATCTGCAACGTATAAGTTGAATAGTGTGGGTGAAAGTGGTGAGCCTTGGGGGAGTCCTGCGTTAATTAGTCTAGGGTTGGTGAACGTAATAATCTTTATGATTATTTACGTTCACTGAAAAAGTTCTATTGTTGAGAAAGCTATTGATAATTGATTTTATGTAGTATGGGGTGCCAGTTTGTTTGATCTTGTACATTAAGGCTTGGTGCCATGTCTGATCAAACGCCTGAGTGATATCTATAAATGTTTTTTTCTGGAATGCTGTGTGTATATGTTCGGATATTCTTAGTAACTGGTGTTGAGTAGACAATTTTTGGATAAATCCAAATTGTTCTTTAGGAATTATTTTTGTTATGTGTAGATGATTGTTACCCTGCAGATGGTCAGCGAGTATATTTGAAGTGAGTTGTGAGGGACATGAATATTTCAAAATGTGAGTCAAGAATCCGTCATTAAATAACCAGTATAATCGTGAAGTTGCACCACCTTAAAAAGTACTTAATTTACCGCATCATCAAAAGGAACTGCCAGCCTGTAACGCAAGAAACATGTCTGTTGCAGCAATCTATTACACACTGGTTCGTAAAAAAATCATATTTTTTAAAGTTACTGAACTCAACTTTCATTTTCTCCAAAGAGAGTGAGAGAGAGTTACAATACTCCAATACGTTTAAAAATATTTTTAAGTTTTAGCCCATAGAGTTTACAAAAAATATTCAAGCTTCAATTTTTTGTCATTGAACATTCAGGAAAATAAATATTCTGCAAAATCTAAAGAAACAAACTTGTTTTAATGTTTCGAATGGCATTTGAACTGAGTTTTTATAATTCGTGTATTCTAGTATATGACACTTTAAAATTAGTGTTGCGCGTCATATTTAGCAAATTTCAACATGCAATATTTAAAAAAATAATAAAGTTAGAAAAAAATAAAAATATACATCTTAACATCTTTATTCCATATAATAAATAGAAAAATTAGAAAATAATGAAAAATATGAAGGTCAAATTTTGATATTTTTTGGGTGAATAGTTCAATTATGTATCGAGCGACTTTTGAAGGCTGCATTGTATTCACGGAAATAGAAATGAACTACTGAAGGTCATCACAGAGTTCGACAATTTACTACTCGTTTTAACGATTATTTGGTTGAAAACGTTTGCATTTTCTTTTACAATTATGCAGAAATAACACATTATTATCACATAATTATCATTTGAAATTTGAAAATTACTGAGTTAGAAGTAATTGCTCCGCGATTTTTGTTTTTTCATCTAACAGAACATGAAATATGCTGATTTTGACGATGCGAAAAGGAAGCATTTGGGGTAATCTGCCAAACGACTTTGATTACCCCTAATGTATTCATTCTAAGTACTGTTATCAATTTTTAAGATTTTACGAGGGATTAGTAATATTTCTATCAGTAAATTATATATAATTATATTATTGTATATATATTTATATATATATATATATATATATATATATATATATATATATATATATATATATATATATATATACACAACTAGTTGATGTATCCCTCGTTTCCCTAGAATTTATTTATCTCAATCGTCTATTAAGAATAGGAATGAATTCTACGTATAGTGATCCCCGCCCTGGCCTGACCTCCTCTCCGCCATCTGCCAAGCTCCTTCCCCTTCTCCTCCTGCGCTGCCCTACCCCATCCTGCCCTGCCCTGCCCTACCTTGCCCAGCCTCACCTGTCTGCGTCCCTGCCCGTTCTCTCCTATCATGCTCGCTACGATAACCGTCGCTATCACCATCGTTGCTTCGGGCGGCTATGTTAAACAGATGCATTGTAGAATACCCCCTGCAAACTTCCAGTTAGTATTGGAACTTAAAATTACTAAAAGCCTAATCTTCCTCTTGGAATGAATAAAAAACCATATAGAAAATTGTATGAACTTTCAGAAATGTGTTATTCATTTTTATGGATTTTCTCGCCGTTTTCAAGTTACAAAAAATATGAAAGACTGCAATCTTAAATTTTGTTTAAGGGGTTAGGGAAGCGAGATGGGGTACTTTATAAGAAATAACATGCAGACAATCACTTTTCTTGCTTTCAAGTTCATGTGTACAAAATTTCATTTTCGGAATAAAAGAGTAGATTAGATAAAAGAACAAACAAACATTCTTCTTTAGAAAATATAAAATAATAATTTGAAAAAATTTGGTTAAATTATACTGGACAAATTACTTTAGCTACTTTGCAGTGAAAACCCATCGAAATTGGTTAAGCCATTCCTGACAACATATCGGGCAAACAGAAAAATGTTCAAACACTTGAATTAATTTGTATATACTAGCTGAAGTACTCTTCGTTGCCCGGAAATTTATTTGTCATAACCATGTATTAGGCTGGAAAATAAACGAATTCTATGTACATTGAATCCCCGCCCTACTCTGCCCCGCTCGACCCAAAGTGTTGTACCCTGCTGCGTCTCTCCACTGCGCCGTGTCACGCGCTCATCCTAAAAAAAATTCCATCCTCTACCCCCTAACCCCGCCGCGCCCCTCTTCATCCCACGTTGCCTGCCCTGCCCTGGCATGTTTGCTACGATCATCGTTGTTGCCACCATCGTTGGTAGGGACATCTGAAGAGCCCATGCAGTGTTGGATACTCCTGGCAAATTTCAAGTAACAAATTTTGACTTTCGATTTCTGGGAGAATAATTGCGGAATTGGAATGAATTAAAATGCACTTAGTAGGAAATTTTATGGGCTTTCAGAATTCTTTTATTTACTTTGGTGGATTTACTTACTATTTTCGAGATATTTGTGAAAAAGAAAGAGTGCACACTTAAATTTTTGGTCTAAGGGGTACGAAATGGGATAGAAGTAAAAAATAATTTAATGGAAATTGTTCCATGTAAAAAAATTATAATAACTTTCAATGAATGGTTTACATAGTAGTAAATCACTTATGATTTTCTAGATTCTAACTTTTCTCCAGTTAGATTGCCAAAATTACACAGTGTTGCGGTGAGAATTTTCGACACCTAAATAGCTTGAGCGAATTCGACCGCTGTCTGGAGAAAAATACTAATGGTCGGCTGCTCTGATCTTTAGTTTTAAGTGATTTCTCGAATCAATACCACGCAAATGTCGGAGCAGTACACAAATGGGCGCGCGATATTTTCTTCCTCATCTCTGTCTCATCCTCTCCCTTTTGACACACACACAAACACACACTTCCACTTACCACGTAACCAAACATGTCTAGTCGAGAGCTTCGAGCTGGGGCAGTGCCCTCATGGGGTAGAAATCTAGAGAGCTAATCTCAGCGAGCCAACGTGTAGAGTGGCGCTGGATCTCACGTTCCAGTGAGTGAGGAATATCGCCACCTCCCGGAATGTAAACTGGCACCTCCCTTATGGCATTATCGGCTATAGTAGTTGATGCGCCCGGAAACACTAAATAATCAATCAAATCTTCTCTATGTACCAGGCGATGAACCAGTCCAACTCAACGCACCAATATTAATGCGGCATGTAGGTGGATGGAGCTACTGCAACAGGAAAATCTGTATCGCATAAATATCAAGGGAATGTTCTAATAAAATAATTTGACAGAAAGCAGACATTCGTTTCATTGATTCCGTGTTTCAGGGCGTATCAATGGCTGAAAAATCGGACTGCTCGACGATGTTCGAAGGTCTGCATGTCTTTCAGGCGAACCTTGCGAACTAAGCGATTGTAATTGTTTAACCAATATGCCTAACACTGTGAATTTCTTCTAAATATTAATTTACCAAAGAGGACATAGCACTCAGCGTTTCACATTGTATTCTAAACGTCGTAATTCAAAGGAAGTTGCGATTTTCACTGTTGTGTCGTGGAATAAGTTTCGTTTGCTTGCCTATTTTAGTGTCACGTGCACGACCGCGAGGCGATGCTTTTGTCACCGACAAACTTCCTTCCCTGTTCATAGTATTAGAGCATCATTTTATCGTAAGTCAGGGTATAATTTGTTAAATAATTTTAAATACACATTATATTGAGTAAATAATTTTAATAAAAATATTTAAATCATTTTCTCAAGGAAAAATAATTTATTTCTTACAAAGAAGAATGTTGTTTGCAAAATCAGTCTTGAACCTCTAACTTCGAAAATCTTTGGTAACACGTTGACATAAAATATAATGGTAAAGCAATAAAAGAAAACAAAATTAAAAACTAAGGAATTTAAAGCTTTTTCAGGAAATCAATCCATATTAATCAAACAGTATCCTAAAATAACGATCTACTTACAAGTGCAAACTAGCAAACTCAGATTTCGTTTCAAACTTTTTTGACTTTTTAAAAAACATAAATATTCAAGAATGCCGTAAATTGATGGTATCGGTATCATTTTATCACGCTTTCACTAACAATACACCAGAGCTTCTGTATCACGAATGCTCTCTACACAAGACAAACAAACAACAAGCAAACAGCATCCCTTTGTCAGTGATTCTTCCAAATATTTCTCTCATATTTATTGCATGCCGTATGCGTATTATTAGTATTGTTATTATTATTATTATTATTGTTATTATTGTTATTATTATTATTAATATTATTTTGAACCACAGAGGCACCAAAAACAGCGTAAAAATTGGAACAGGCGCAATTGTGTGGCGGTGTTTTTGCCACACACAACGATGTTGTCTCCGTGAATTTTCAGCGAATGTAAGTGGGTCTCGAGAAAGGCGTTTCTGCTATCTTGTGTGTAAATAGAGAAGTAAACAATACCTGGTGAATGATGGGAACATCATGCAGAATGCAAAGCATCAAGGCGCAAAAACGTTTTTTTAGGCGCTTTTACCACCCACGCGATCACACGAAGGACAAGCAAGAATGTAGCGCTGGAGCAGAGGTTTACTCCACATTATTTAGTTTCTTTAAAGCAGTTGGAGGTAATTGAACTCATTTGATGGAGAGGTACATACAACATTACATATACATGCAACATTGTCTTAAATTTGAGAAAAAAACATATATTTGAAAATGTGGTTATGTTCAGCTATTCAACGTCAGTTAAAATCCATTGCTTCCTCAGTAACATTAGCTAACAATTATATAAATTAAATAATGAACTTCATTCATACACTTACTAAACAAAATGAAGTAATTAAGTTACAGTGGGTACCTCACCATTGAGATCTTCAAGGCAATGAACAAGCAGACTTTCGAGAAAGGACAGAAACCAAAAGTTTCAATAACCAAAGCAGCTTATTATCATGTCATTCAGCCAAATTAATATTGAAGCCCCATAAAGAGACCGATGCAAGAAATATCCGACACGAAACTATAAATACTAAAGTAAGGTGAGGCATTTCATGACGAATGAATTCAATGCCCTCATAACACCGAGAAATGGCCAACTCGGGCCAATGCTTAAAAATCTAATTGTCTCAACCTAATATTTCCAACACGCAATTTTTAAAAATTTAGGGACATCAACGAAAATGAGACCTCCACCATTCTTCTAAGCTTCCCTTGTTTTCCCCATGGAAAAAAATGAAAGAAAAAATTGGAAAGGTTTTTTAGAAAACTTTCTTTTTTTAATTTGCATTAACTTCGCCCAGATATTACGTGAAAACTACTCGTTTTCTGAAAAAAATGTGCATGGCCTTTTTTAAGATCTTATTTTTTAGATCAAATTTTGTTTTTAGGCAGAAATCTACATCTTCAATTTTGTATTTTTGAAATTTTAACTTTTTCCAATTTTCCAAAAATACGGAAATTCGCCGAAAACGGATCTAGCTCCATATTTCTTACCGTCATTTGGTGCGTATGAAGAGTAAATATACAGAAAAATGAAGCCTTCTTTGTTTTTGAGAAAAAAACTTTAATTTTTTAAAAAAGTTGTCTATGTTTCACGCAAATTTACGCGAAAACTTTTCATATTTTCGAAAAATTGAACATGAGATTATTTAAGGAACAGATTTCTTTAAGGAAAAAATTTCCATTTTTAATATTATAGTTGTAGGAAGACTAACAAAAAAATTGCACAATTGCAATTTTCAAAAACTCAAGGTATTCAATAAACATAAGACCCGCGCTGTTCTCTTAAGCGACTTTTATGCTTTCTGAGGGCAAAGTTCAATACAAAAATTTGGTGCAGGCAAACGCTTTGTCGCGAATCGATTTTTCGGTGTCAAGGACCCACAAAACATGTTAGAGAACTACACAACGTGTTAGAGAAAGTAATTTACTAGATAATGGAACAAGATTTATCCACTTTTTTGTTAAAAGTGGCAATAAGAGTTTTTCTGCAGAAAATTCGCCGTATTCAGGCGCACGATCAGAATACTTTCACGATTTACGAAATAACTCTGAGGAAGTAAAAATCGATTGAACGTTTTTAGGCTCTAGCATTTACCACAGACGAAGACAGACAGGCAAGCGTTTTCCCATAGACCAATATTTTGATATCAAGGCCCAAAAAACGTGTATTCTGCCGACACAACGGGCTAAAAGCAGTAATTTGCTTCATATTGGAACAATATTTATCCACTTTTTGATATCAGGTCCCCACAATACGAGTTTCTCTGACGAAAAATCTCCACTTTCTGCTACAGAATTACCATATTTTTTCTCTACTACGTAAGTGCGTAGTATGCGAGGAAATAAAAAGACTAACGATTTCTCCTTCCACAGAATGTCTCCGAATACATGTAATAAACTTCTTAGTGATGAAATGGTCGAAGATGACCGCTTACTGCCAATAAACATGTGGTGAACATTATCTCATAAAAGCATTGTGCGCTGGTGCATGGTAAGTACCCAAGATCTATTCGTCGAAGTCAGAACGTGTACCTGCCAAACACCAGTGCACAAAGAGTTGCCTACCAAAGAGGGGCAAATGTCACATGTTAACTTCACAATATAAGCAAGCACATCACATCATCATTAGCCAAAATGTATCAACTTGAATACAAACACACCCCGAGCATGCCCCACAAATTTCAATTTTTTATTTTGAGACACATGGAAAACATACTAAATGGACCCACTGGAGTTGTCACATTCTAACAGTACGCGGTTACTAATAATGCATATTTACGAGAACTTACCAATGGAGGCACATCATTTCAGCATAAGACCCGATTTACTCGATTCCTTTCGACGAACGATTTTTAGTCAGCGAACGCGGGCAGCGGTCCGCCGCCTCAAATGCCACTCTGTGCTCAGTGCGCGTTCACTAAACCTCCGGAATCGTTCCTAAAAAGGGAACGTGTAAATCGGATGTAACATGCTAATTTCTGCTCTTATGCTGATTAGCGAGATATGGTAAAATTTAATAAATTATATCGATGATCAGCAAAAGTTGCATTATACAAAATTAGTGGTGCACATACTAACTCACATTACTCATAACTTTCGTAATTGTCGAAAATTCAGAGAACTCCACTAGAATGAGACATGTGCCGTTTCTTGAAGCGCCCTTGGCTCTGTCCGAGAAAAAGGATTTAAAAAAATTGAAGTGGTTTTCAATAATTCTTTTACAAATTGCCTTTACTTCAACAAAAAATTACACGAAAAATAGTGGTATTTAAAAAAGTTAAATGTCTTATTCCTACCATCCCTATACAGTATTTAAGTAATTCCCGAGAGTGCGGATGTTCGGATGTGCGGTTCCATCACTTCCCGTGCACCAATCGAGACATATGAGGTGTCATTCGACGCGTCTCGGTCTCCTGATGGGGAACTGATAATAGTAGTAGTAGTAGCAGTAGTAGTAGTAGTAGTAGTAGTAGTAGTAGTAGTAGTAGTAGTAGTAGTAGCAGTAGTAGTAGTAGTAGTAGTAGTAGTAGTAGTAGTAGTAGTAGTAGTAGTAGTAGTAGTAGCAGTAGCAGTAGTAGCAGTAGCAGTAGCAGCAGTAGCAGTAGCAGCAGTAGCAGTAGCAGCAGCAGCAGTAGCAGTAGCAGTAGCAGCAGCAGCAGCAGCAGCAGCAGCAACAGCAGCAGCAGCAGCAGCAGTAGCAGTAGCAGTAGCAGTAGCAGTAGCAGTAGCAGTAGCAGCAGTAGCAGCAGTAGCAGCAGTAGGAGTAGCAGTAGCAGTAGCAGTAGCAGGAGCAGGAGCAGTAGCAGTAGCAGTAGCAGCAGCAGCAGCAGCAGCAGCAGTAGCAGCAGCAGTAGCAGTAGCAGTAGCAGTAGCAGTAGCAGTAGCAGTAGCAGTAGCAGTAGCAGTAGCAGTAGCAGTAGCAGTAGCAGTAGCAGTAGCAGTAGCAGTAGTAGTAGTAGTGCATACGCTATGTCTTACAGCCACGCCGCTTCGTATCCCAGTCGCCACATCCTTTCGACCCTCCCAATCTTCCTCCTGGAAGATCTTGTTCATCGCCTTTTCTATCTCATTTTCCTTGTTTTTGGTCTTCCACGCTTCCTGTTCCTTTGAGGGAATCATTTTGAAATTTTCTTAGGCTATCTACTTTCCGTCATACTTTGAATATGACCATACCGCCCTCAATCGATTTTCATCAATCACATCCATTAAATCAATACCCATTTTGATTTTGTATGTCAACATTGGGTACTTCGTTCCATTTCATTGATTTTAAATTTTGCCTTTCGCTCTGGACCTAGAATCCAAACTTCTGAACCATATGTACTTGCGTTTTCAACCATGATTTATATATTTGTATCTTTGTCTTGTTTGTTATATACATATCTTGCTGAAAGTTATGCTCATAAATATATTTATATATATATATATATATATATATATATATATATATATATATATATATATATATATATATATATTCGCCTTCAAAACACAAATGAGACAGAGTTTGTGGTGTTTTAAAATCTTAAAAAATTAGGGGACAAAATAACGCAGAAGAACAGCTTACAGGTGATCATTTATGTCCGTCGGATAGTACACAACGTACAATTATAGCTGTGCTAAATTCTAACTATTCGCATTATTCATACATGTAAGCATTTTCTACGGCCATTATAATTTTGAAATTGCAATATTATCTGTTCATATCCCGTATGGAGGTAATATGCAGGGCAATTGGGTGTTGCGAATTTTTCAATGGAAGTATAACTTTAACAGCTACTACGATTCATTGGTAAGTCCAATGCCAGAAACTGTAAGAACATATTTGAACAAAATTAGGAATAAAAGAAATGAAGCATGAAATAAATTTTCAACACATGAAAATACTTTTAAAACAGTTTACAGCTTCGGCGACGTCACATTCAACTAGTATCGAGTATTTACATAGTAAAGAGAAAATATTGTGATGCTGCGGAAAAAATTGCCGACATTTTCGAACTCGTATTGTGCGGCTCTGGTGCCGAAAATCATGTTCCTTATGTGTAGTAAATTACTTCCTCTAACACGTGATGTAATTAGAATTCGCGTTTTATGAATCCTTGACATCGGAAATTGAAATCTGCGCAGAAATGCATTTTTTGCAATGTCACGTGGCAAAGGACTATTCGATGGCATTGAAGGAAAAGTTACGAGCCAGTCTACAAACACGTCCAGATCCAATTACAACGTTGAAGAAAATATTTGAATGAGTACACGGAGAGAAATGTTATGGTACAGTGAAAAATACGTTTAGTAAGCATTCATTCAGTAAATACAATTATTCGTGAGGTCAAATTTACTAAATAGGCTTTGGTTTCGTTTAGTACATCAGACAATTCAAAATCATAAGTGAATGTACAAATTGAATATTCACTTTTACTATGCGTGTTTTGTAGATAAAACTATTCTGTGATTTTTACATCTCGTGTCGTCACAGTCACTAAACGCTGTTTAGTAAATTCAAAGTACAGGAGGCAAGCATAGGGGCGTTAGCATCGAGGCTGTGCAGCTCTCTCAGCTTTCCCGCGTTTTCATAAATCTGACCAATTGGAATGGTTGAACATACAGCACGTGCAGCGGAAGAATCTTTAGAGCCTCGTTTCCTTCTCATCGCTTCTCAATGAGAAGTTCCTGAGAAGTTCTCTTCATTCATTACTCTTCCTGGTGGAGCCCAGCTAGTGTGTTTGTGAACGGTGAGGATTCTGTCTTTGTGTTGTATTATAGTTTTACTTTAACATAATGGCACACATAATAAATAGTGTCTCGGATCTACTTAAGATTTGAGGATTCTCTGAATATATTGCAGCTTTCGAAGATAAGTCGAAATTATAGTCATCAAATATTAGCTGTGTAGTTTATAGGTTAAGATTATAAGTACTAATTTAGATGAGCAACCCAAACCCGTGATGTGTGTTTTCATTTGTAATTGGTTCTTACAGCAAAACCATGGCCAGGTTTGAAAGGTGCATTAAAACGTAATTTTGCAAAAATTAAGCGTAAAACGAACTTCGACAAAAACTCTCATTTAATATTAAATGATTTACGTGACCCGTGAACTGAATATTACTATATACGCATCAGTTTACAGGACGAATGGTTTAGTAACGCGCACTGCGACCTGTTTAGAAAATATTACTACTTGCAGTCGTAAACGCTACTGTTCGTTTAGTAATGTCCATTGCGACCTGTTTAGTAGATATGACAATACGGCATTCGTCAACGGAACTGTCTAGTAGAGCCCATTGCGATCTGTTTAGTAAATACTACTACACGCGGTCGTCAACGCTATGATTCGTTTAGCACAGTCCACCAAACGCAGTTCGTTTTTGAGACCATAGTAGACCATTAGTTCGTTGAACGAAACGGCCATATCGTAAAAACGACTAAGCACTTTGTTCTATGAAAATTTACTAAACCGTTTAGTTCGATATACCACGTGATCAGTAGCATGGACTAAACATTTCTCTCCGTCTAGAAAGATGTATTTCTAATATTTCGTTTATATTTTGTTCTTTAGATACCCACAATTATATCAGTGAACATTTTCAGTCTAGATATCAAAATTTGTATACAATAACTGGAACTTTAAGAATATATTCTTTCATCCCTTTGCCACTAACTGAAGCTACAGTGAAACTAATTTCTTTCACTACAGAAGGTAAGCGAGTATATTTGAAGAGATTTTTGAGGGAGAAGAAAATTTCAAAATGTAAATCAAAACGTGAATCCGTCATTGAATAACCAAATATAATCGTTGCACCACCTCAAGAACACTGGTGGATTGAGTGGGGGCTGAATGTTCGAATAATGAAATTATTTAAACAATAATATTGTATCATATCTACAGCACATAAATAATATACAATATAATAACAAATATATTTATTATTTAACAACAATCTACGACCCCCCCCGAAAAAATGATCTGCTTATCCGCACCTCCTCAAGAAGTACTTAAATTAATGCATCATCCAAAGGAATTGTCGGTCAGTAACGCAAGAAACATGTCTGTTGCATCAATCTAATACGCACTGGTTCGCAAAACAATCATATTTTTTAAAGTTACTGTTATCCAACTTTGATTTTTTCTGTTGTCAAAAATAATAGTTAGAAAAAAAATAATAGTACATATGTTAACATATTTGATCCATATTATAAATAGAAAAAAAAATAAAAATATGAAGGTCAAATATTGGTATTTTTGTGCGATTTGACATTGAATAGCTCATGTATGAAAGGACGGTAAAAAAATAGACGCTGATCCCATTTTCGACCCCCGTAAATTAAAAAAATAACATTGCAAAGGGAATATTGAAGATACAGATTTTAAATGAAGTCTGAGCTAAATGAAATGCATGTTTTGTGCACTTTTTGCTTGAAGATAACGCTGCTATGATGCTTTTTTTCGATACAGCAAATGACGCCTATAAAATTGCGCAGGTCGCAATTTCGTGACCGGGAAGTCCTTGGTTCGATACCCGACGCCACGATTTTCGACGCTTGTCAGCTATGTCGAATTCAGTCGCTGTCTGGAGGAGAATTCTAGCACCGGCTACTCTGTTCGGTAATTTTCCGTGGTTTCTCCGATCAACACCAGACGAATACCGGAGCAGTACCCTACCAAACGGGCGACGAACCGCGCACGATCTGTCCTTCCTCTTCCTTGTCCTATCCTCTCCCCTTACACATACACGTACACTAACATGCACTGCACTACCACATATTCCGGGAGACCGGTCGGGAGCTTAGAGCTTGCCCTGACTGGGGCGGTGCCCCGCTGGTGGGAGATTCCTGGTTGGGGGGAAACCCCACTAGCCGACGGTAGGTCGGCGCCGGATCTCGCCATCCAGCGGAGAAGAGTATCGTCACCTCCCAAAGAAAACACGTGCACTACACTTGAAGGAATAATCACCTTAGCAGCTAACGTGCCCTAGATCGACAACAATCAATTAATCAAATCCATTTTCGTCGAACTCTTTGTAATTTCAAAAACTCAAACAAAGAAATTAACTTCGAAAAACTCCAGAATTTATGATAGAGATTTTTTTTACTTCCTCGCCTGACTTCGTAAGAAGAGAAAATATTGTAATCGTGCGCCGGGAAAGGGCGATTTTTCGACAGAATAACCCCTACTGACGGTCTCTTCTGACGAAAACGTGACCGGGAGCGGTAGCTCAGTGCATCAACTGATGTCACTGCAGCACGTCTGACCGGGAGATCCTAGGTTCGAGTCCTGACGGTGGCACGATTTTCGACACTAGCTTTTCAGGTAGGTCGAATTCAGTCGCTGTCTGGAGGAGAATTCTAGCGGCCGGCTGCTCTGATCGGTAGTTTTCCGTGGTTTCTGCGAACAGGCGAATGCCGGAGCAGTACCCTACCAAACGGGCTACGGACCGCGCGCGATCTGCCCTTCCTCTTCCTTGTCGTATCCTCTCCCCTTACACACACTTACACTAACATGCACTACACTACCACATTCCTGGAGACCGGTCGGGAGCTTAGAGCTTGTCCCGCCTGGAGCGGTGCCCCGCTGGTGGGAGAGTCCTGGTTAGGGGGAAACCCCACTAGCCGACGGTAGGTCGGCGCCGGATCTCGCCATCCAGTGAGGGAAGATCACCGCCATCTCCGGAGAAAAAAAATGCACTACACTAACGGGACTAATGACCAAAGCAGTTGACGTGCCCGGAAACACGACAAAATCAATCAATCAACGAAAATGTGGGTAAAAGTTCCTATGTGTAGTAAACTACTTCTAACATATTATGTAGTCAGAATCCGTCTTTGTGGAAGCTTGATACCCAAAAATCAATTTCATGGTGAAATCTCTCTGAGATTTTTTCTTCTTTTTTCTCTTAAATTTATTTATTTATTTATTTATTTTACGTCAAAAAACAGTTAAAAAACTGCGTATGACTGCGTATTAAAAAACTGCTGATAATTTAATTCTCTATTCTGCAAAGTCAAGTCTTGACAATCACCAGTACAATTTTTCGAAAATATGAGTATTTTTCGATTAATTTGCAGGAAATTTAGGCAATTTTTCAATAAATATTTTCTCAAAAACTGTTCTAATTTTCTTCTTTCAATTTTCTACTCATATGTATCAAAGATCGTCAAAAAAGGTGCTATACCTATTTCGGGTGATATCTCTGTATTTTTGAAAATCGCTAAAATTTTGGCATTGCAAAAGTACAATATTAATGATAGAGACTTTTGTCTTGACGAAAACATTCTAAATAATCAGCTCTAAAAAAAAGGTCATGAACAATCATCAGATAAGCGAATAATTTTCGCGTAATTTATGCTTGAAGTTTTTGCAAATTATAAAAAAAACATTTTCTCAAAAACCTCTCCAGATTTTGCCTTCAATTTTTTTCACTGATAGAACAAGTGACGCTTAAAAGAATGGCGTAGGTCTCGTTTTCATTGGATTCCTTAAAGTATTGAAAGTTGCAAAAGATAGACAATACGGGAAGGTATGTGCTATTGTAGCACCCCTACTTCCTTTTAAAACTAGTCTTGAAATAATGTAAATGAAATTTTATGAAGATTTGAAAATTTCAAATAACAATGTTCATCGTTTTTATGATTAACATTTTTAGTGGTAACGTGACTGTCCTGTCAACTCTACAAGCCCCGCTTCCCCATGCCAGTGAGATATATTTTGCTCGTTGGAAACACTCTCGTAGGCTGACGTATTAGTATATTACTTAACCGTTACAAATAATACGAGAAAATATATGCTATTCGAGCACCACTCAAAAGTAGTCCACTTACAATAGCATACAATTTCTCGCCATATTTGTAAATTTAGCACTTTTTGAAAATTCAGAGCGTTCAAGGATTATAGAACCTGTGTTTTTATTAGTATACTTTGCCGTTATCGAGGAAATTAAAATTTAAAAAATTGGAGCCGTTTTTGAGAAAATTTTCTTTTTCGTATTTCCTATAATTCAAGCAAAAATAATGAGAAACCTAATATTTTCGGAAAAAAATTAATTGTCCTTCTTTAAATTTATGTTTAAAGGACAGATTTCCTTAAAAAAATTCCCCAATATTGTAGTTGCAGGAAGACGCCGAAAAATGTTTGAAATTTTCAATTTTCAAAACTTCAGGAAGTTTGACAAAAATGACACCTGTGCCATTTTGGTAAACGTGCTTTTGTTTCTCCGAGAAAAAAATAATTCGAACATTTTGAGCTATTTTTGAAAATTAAAATATGTTGTTGACGCTTGATGTAAAGTGCTCTCAAAATCAAAAAATTCGTGTCAAATTCGTGGGGCCTCGAGTTCGCCTTGGTGGATTAAGGAATGTGAATTTTGGAGAAAATTGTCTGAATGGTTTAGGCGTTACTGTTGACCACTAAGGGGACGCACGAACGGACAGTCAGACGCTTTGCCATCCAAAAAGTGGATTCTGACTAAATAACGGGTTAGACGAAGTAATTTATTACATAAACAAGAAAGATCCATCCACATTTTTGGTCAGGGATCCGCAAAGCGAGTTTTTGTGTCCAAAAGTCTCCACTTTCCGCTGTAGCATCACAAAACTTTCTATTTGGAAGGAAAGTACGTAGTAGGCATGAAAATAAAAACAAACATAAAACGAATTAAGGAGAAGAATAAAATATGACTGCAAACAGGAAAGAAACTTAAACAGTCAATAACACAAGACATTTATTGTCATCCATACAATATTTCTGAAAAGAAAACAAAAGTCACAGCAATGAATTCCGCTATCAGATGAATAAACGAAGAACAATAGAATACAGAATTGGTCACTGATCTCTTTGAAGAAAAGTTTCTACCAAACGCAATAATTGATGTGAACTTCAATAAATCAGGTGTATTTATACAAAAATCTTAATCTTAATGTATACAAAAATCTTAATCCTCAAAAATAAAATGTATACCTCCATCAGAAACAACTAGAGAAATAAACCAGCTGTGCTACAACAGCAAATACTTCCTCGTATTATTGGCAACGGTTGCGTAATGTAATATCCTACTAACAAATGAGTCATCACTTGAACTCTTCACCAAACACAGTGCTGGAGGTTCGAAAAATGTCTATAATTCATTGAAAATTCAAAAATGTAAATAAAAATTGCTTCTTTCCATTGAAATAAATGTATTGTGCTCTATTATTACAAAAGGTTTTAAGAAAGAAAAAAATTTTCTCAGGTTTGTATTTGAATAATTTGTTAAATCATCTGTACCTTCTCTTCGTCCATCACACGCCATACACTGTCAGATCATGATTATTCAATAATATTATAGAGCGGACAAGATAAGTATATAGGTACGCAATTATTTTGTGAACTTCAAATATTCAACTTGAAAATGCGAGCGAACTATTAATATTTTCAAATTAGAGCAACTAATACAGCACATACTTTCCCGCATTATTTACAAAGTCTATGGAATATTATACTACTACATCAACCCGCAAAAGTGTTTCCTGCCAGCAAAAAACTCCTCCACGCGTTGAGACACGAACTCACATCCTGGGAATTACCTCACCACGCGCTTTACCGCTATCCCATCAAGTCGCCAGCTGCCCGCCGCTTTGGACGACACTTACACTATATTAGTCTCTCCCATTATTTTTCACACGCAATTTTCGAAAATTCAGTGTTCAACGAAAATCAGACCTGCCCTATTTTTTAAGTCTTTTGCTCCATCCGTAGAAAAAACTTTAGAAAATTTAAAGTCGTCTATGAGAAAATGCTTTTTATAAAATCCCGGAACTTCGAGCACAAATGACGCGAAAGCAACTGTTTTTTTCTTTTTTCAAAATATTCTACATAAACTTTTTTTCAAAATCAAATTTTATAGAACAGATCTCACTTAAGACAAAAATAATGTTAACTTTTTGCAATTTTCGGAAATAGCACGCTCGCGCAAATCACGCTAGCGCAAATTATTTTCCTGTCCTTGATATATGAGGAGAAAATTTAAAGGAAAAAGTCGGAGCTATTTTTAGAGAATGCTCTTTTTATAAATTGCCTTAAAGTCAAGACGAAATAACGTGGATTTTCCGTGGAAAAACTCTTAATGTCGGAACCTGGTAATATAAAAGTGGATAAATCTTGTTTCTACATATAGTAAGTTACTTCCTCTAACACGTGTAGTCACATTCCATGTTTTATGGGTCCTTGATGCCGAAAAATCGATTGACGGCAAAACATCTGTCTGACCTCTGTCCGTCTGCGATCAACACTTGGGCCGAAACAGTTATTTATTTATTTATTTTTACGTCAAAAACAGTTGAAATTTGTAAGTGACGTGCTACGGGGAGAAGTGAATTCTGTACACGTTTTCATAATTCTGTGATCCTTACCCTAAGCCATATGCTAATTGAATTTTGAATACAGAAAGAAATGACCGTTTTTTGCAAGGATTGTTAACAAAAAGATTCGCTCCGATGTAATAAAATCTATTTTCAAGAGTAAATCACCGATAAATTTGGGCTCTTATCCCTCATCATGTCATTCGTGAAGGAATAATATTTCCTGCCGCGACAACATGAAGAATGATAATTTGAATAACTATATTTCCCACTGTATTCTAGAAGACGTGCACAGATATGAAGTAACATTTATGTCCAGAAGCAAAATAAGAGGCCATTTCAGCATTTGTTCAAAGGATCAGGGAAACTGGACGAAAAACCTGATTGAAATGGGGGTCATTGACCCAGAAGCTGCGATACAATACGTGTTTCAGATTTTTTACAATTATACAGTCCAAATGATAAACAAAACATTAAATATCACTGTTAAAATTGATGTTACTTTCTTTTTGATGCTCAGTATAGTCTCTAATTTTATAGAAACAGTTATGCCAGCAGAAACGATTGTACTTGGGATTTGAACTATTCTATCAAATTTAAGCGTATAATATCATCTAGCAAAGTGTTGTAAAATAATGTACATGTATTGTATGTGCATTTTTTTGTAGTGTGCTGTTGATACTGTCACCTGATTAATATCATTACTACGCCGAGTGTTATAGACATCGGCGTTTTCTGAAATTATATTCCCTCCCTTAAGCAAGTCATTTTTGACAAACACCACTGATTCGTAAATCAACAGACAAGGTAATGGTAAAATTTCTAGATTAATAAAGAGAGGCTTACAAGAAACACGTGGGTGGGATTTGCTTATTATTCGTATAATTCGTTGTTTTAATCTAAAAGTCTGGGAGCTGTAAGATGTATTTCCCCAGAATATTATGCCATATCTCAGCCGGGAATGAACATTCGCGAAATATACACTACGAGCCGTATGACGACTGACTGGATTTGCAAGAATTCTGAACGCGTAGCATAATGAACTTAATTTTGTGTTCAATTAATTAAATGGACATTCCATGTGAGGTTTGACTGAATTGAGAGACAAATATTTTGTTACTTCAACATCAGTTCATTTTCAATGGAGAACAGAATTGTTTATTTGAAATGGAAAACTGCATTGAAACCGTTTTCTATTCATTTATTATTAATTTGTTTTTACGGAATGAGATTGAAACATTTGATATTGTACAATTTACGGTTCTTTTATTGCAAAGAATATTCGTATCATCCGGGAAGATAACTGTTCTTCCATTTCGATCGTCGAGGGCATATTGTTTACGTATAGTATGAAGTGAATAGGACCTAAAATCTATCCCTGCGGGACTCCACGTGCAATTGGCAAAGAGTCTGAAAGGTGTGTACATAATGTTCCATCATTCCAGGAAGGTATTTCTACTCTGAGATCGTTGTTTAAGAAACGAACATAACCAGTCTAGAGCAATACCACGGATTCCATATTGAAGTTAATTTGAAAGTAAAATGTTATGATTAATGTCGTCAAAAGCTTTTGAAAGGTCTAAAAATAATCCAATAGGTGCTTCGTTTTGATCCAATGATGAAGCGACATTAAAAAAAAAAGAAAATATGGGTGTTTCCGTAGATTTTGATTTTCGAAATCCATGTTGGCAATCTGAAAACGCTTCGTGTTTACTGAAAAAGGTTTCCATTTGTACGTAAAAAAGACTCTCTAATATTTAAAAAAAATGACAAAAGAGAAATTGGTCGCTAATTTAGAATTTCACGTTTGTTGTCTTTTTTGAAGAGCGGTTTAATCTTAGCTGTTTTTAAAATATCTGAAGAAGTTGCAATGCATAAGGATGCATTAAATATGTGAGCTAACGGGTGTATAATGGTTGGCGCACAAGTCTTCAATAAACAATCCGGAAATTCATCTAAAGCAGACGAATATTTATTTTTTAGTTTACCGATTATTTTCAGAATTTCATACGAAGAAGGTTCGGAAACGAACATCGTGACTAAAATTTTTTAGGAAACGTCTTATAAAGATGAAACATAGACTGACTGCTACTAAGTTATTTCTTAATAAAAGTTCGAAATAATTTATTTTTATAGACAGTCACAAACTACATTTATTAAAAGATAAATTATTATTACATTTAAATTGGTCTTGTTTCAAGATACCGATTTAAAAGTAATGATTATTTATGTTTTAATAAATGTAGTTTGTGACTGTCTATAAGAGGAAACGTCTTATGTTAAATTTTGTGGCTGAAGACAGTGATATCGGCAGCAATTCTCGAAAAATATTGATTAAAGAGACTAGCCACTTTTGCCGGATCGTTCACATTTCTATCATTAGATTTTAAAGTAACATCCTCTACAAGGTTACAAGTTGATTTGGTCGTATTTTTTATTATATTCCACATTGCTTTTGTTTTGTTATTTGAGATCAAAATATCCTGATCGTGTTTCATGATCATGTTTCATTTGATCATTTCCCGATCATGATCATTTCCTGATCATGACCGTTCCATCACATGATCATTTCCTGATCATGTTTCCCGCCTGAGATATGGCATAATATTCTGGGGAAATACATCTTATAGCTCCCAGACTTTTAGATTACAAAAACGAATTGTACGAATAATAACCAAATCCCACCCACGTGATTCTTGTAAGCCTATCTTCATTAATCTAGGAATTCTACCATTACCGTGTCTTTTTATTTACGAATCAGTGGTTTTTGTAAAAAATGACTTGCTTAAGGGCGGGAATATATTTTCAGAAAATGCCGAAGTCTATTACTATAACACTCGACGTAGAAATCATATTCATCAGGTGACAGTATCAACAGCTCATTACAAAAAATTCACATACAATACATGTACATTATTTTACAACACTTTGCCAGATGACATTAAACGATTAAATTCAATAGAAAAGTTTAAATCCCAAGTGAAATCGTTTCTGCTGCATAACTGTTTCTATACAATTAGAGACTATACTGAGCATCACAAGAAAAGTAACATTAATTTTAACAATGATACATAATGCATTAATTACCATTTGGACTGTATAAATGAGTATAAACAACCTGTAACAACTATTGTACACAGCTTCCGGGTCAATGACCCCCATCTCGATCAGGTTTTTCGTCCAGTTTCCCTGATCCATTGAGCAAATGCTGAGATGGCCCCTTGTTGCTTCTGGACATAAATGTAACTTCATTTTCTGTGCACGTCTTCTAGAATTCAGTGGGAAATACAATTATTCAAATTATCGTTTCCACGTTGTCGCGGCAGGAAGTAATAAGAGCCAAAATTTATTGCTTATTTATCCTTGAAAATAGATTTTATTACATGGGAGTTTTTTTGTTTTTTTTCTCCCTTTCAAAATTCAAAATTTATTGCTTATTTATCCTTGAAAATCGATTTTATTACATGGGAGTTTTTTTGTTTTTTTTCTCCCTTTCAAAATTCAAAATTTATTGCTTATTTATCCTTGAAAATCGATTTTATTACATGGGAGTTTTTTTGTTTTTTTTCTCCCTTTCAAAATTCAAAACTTAAGTAGTATATGATTTAGTGTAGGGATCACAGAATTTTGAAAATGTGCACACAATTCACTTTTCCCCATAGCCCGTCATACGCAGTTTTTAACTGTTTCTTGACGTAAATAAATAAATAAATAAATAAATAAATAAATGATTTTAACTTGTCTTATGACTTTTCTTAACAATGATTTGTATTTTTCAAACTAAATGAGGAAATCTTGAGATACATTATGATGCTTAGAAATGAAAGAAAGAATTCTTTTGTTTTTACATGATGTCCTATTCCCTTGTGTTATCCAAGAAGTTTTTTCGTGAAATATTTCATTTTCATATTTGAAGAGGAAAGCAAGTGTTAAAATAAATGTAAGCGTTGACAAAAGATAATTATATTTATCGTTTGTATCAACAGTATTATAAACCGCGACCCATGACTCCTTCAGCAATTAATCAATGAATAATTTTATTTTACTTTCCGTGAACAATCTACATATACGTGTATTATTTAAAGTGTGAATATTCGCATTTATTGTAATAGTAACAATTTGTGCATCGTGATCACTGTGTCCTAAACCTTTTGTTTCAATTTCATGTTGAGTAGTTGTTTTGTTAATTATAATTTTATCGATTGCCTTCTTTGAATTTAGTGGGATCCGTGTGGGTACATTTATTGTAGTATCTAAACTGAATGAATTAATTAAATTGAGAAAATGCTCTTTCTCGCAAGATTCAACCAGAAAATCAATGTTAAAATCGCCGCATACAACAGCAGATTCAAAAGAGCGATTGCTGACTTTTTTTAAGTGTTATATCCATTTTTTTAAGAACAAAATATAATCTGCCAGCGCTCTTTGTTGGAGGCCTGTAGTTGCAAAGTAACCTTTTTAGCAAAGGAAGATGTACACAAGAATTTTCAAACACATTTCAAGGAGACAGAATCGATATTATTTCTAACATAAATACAAGAACCCCCATATGCAGGAACATTATGACATTCCCTTTCTCTACAATAATAACCTGCGAGGTAATAGTTTGGAATTTGTAAAATGCTAATTTCATTAGGAGATAACCAATGTTCTGTAAAGCAAAAAACAACCATTTGAATTAAATCGCTCTGTTGAGCTGCCACGATAAGCTCAGTTTTATTTGAAAAGGATTAAGCATTATGGTGCAGTATGTTTATCTTTTTCCAGTACATAAAGGAATGTTTTTCTGCTTCATCTGACTGTAGTTGCTAGATATTTACTCCATTTTTACCTCGAGTGCGTGGTCGAAGGTTGTAATGTGTTCCAGCAGTGACAGGTTGTGAGGAAATTGGGGCATCAGGTGTAGGTGAATTGGTAGAGGTAATGGGAGAAACGAGAGTAGGTTCAGAGTAGGAGGTAAGAGGGTTCGAAATAGGGGAGGGGGTGGAAAACGTAAGGAAAGAGAAAGGGATGGAATTTTTAGAGAAGATTGCGTTGGACTGAAGTTAATGTATTGTGTAAGTATGTTACTGACCGCATGTTTTCCAGCAAGGTTCGTGTGGAGACCATGCCGTATGGAGTGTTTTTCTGAGAGAAAATTAATTTTAAAAAGTGTTACATTTGTTTCTCTTAGGTGCAGTTTTAATCGTTGGTTTGCGTACTTAATCTCACTGCTAAGTGTTGGTCTGTTGTACCAGAAAGGCAGAGTCGAGACTACAATGTTAGTATTTTGGGCGGCACATTGTAATTTATTTACATGTTGTTCAGGTGTAAAGTCACCACCCAAATTAATGTCATTCTGCCCTCCTATGGTAATGCCTATGTCCTTAATTGGTCAGTGTCTTCGTGTGGGTGTCCAACTCTGCAGTCACGACTGAAAACCTCCCGTTAGGTTTAAAAATAGACGAGACTGAGTAGTTGGAGGGTAACTTCCTACAGAGAATGGAGAAAAGATGGCGGCCATGGCTGACAGCTAAAATAAGTACCTGGTTTTTAGGCTCAGTAGGAATGTCTTTTGTCAAGTGGGCTAGGATGCACAGCTTTACGTGTTTTGGTTTTGACGCGCTTCCTAGCCTGTTGGCGTTGGTTTGTGCATGTATTTGTGGATGGTAGAGAAGGATTGTGAGGATCAGGAAGGCGAGGGAAATCTGTTTCATAATCTAAAACACTAAATTTCTTTTGAGTTGCGACTGGATATGGTGTCTGTGTCTTGTGTGCAGTCACGGATGCTCGGTTGGTAAGATTCGCTGTGTTGCCGACTTGTACCCAACCGTCTGTGTAGAGAACGGCCTCTTCCAACCTTCGGATATGTTGATCTAAACTTGGTTACGTGTGTGAAGGCTTTCAGAAGGTCGGCTTTGAGAGTGTAGAGAGTAAAAAGAGTAGAACTAGCAGTAGCCATGTCACGAATACGTTTTTCATGTACGGGATAAAATTTAGAATAAATACAAGAAAACTCAGATAAGAGCAACATGCTTAACATTTTAAAATTGTAAGGTTGTTGAGTATTCGATAAATTAAAAAGTAAGATTGAATAATAGAATGAAAAGGTGAATAATATCTACAAAATCTATTGAAGCTAGTACTTACGAAATTTGGTAATGTGGCTACGTAGATTTTCGTCCACTTAAGCTGCAACTGTTTGATACAACCAGTAGACTGTACTTCAGTGTAATTAGATAAAAGATATTATCTGAAAGTTTGTCTTGGAAAAATGGAATAAGATTTAAAACACAAATTCAAAACTTTTCGATACACCGTACTCGTAACGTTCAAAACAACGGAGTCGTCACTTGTCACAGAAATACAATAAATCTTTCAATAATTAAATTAGCACAGTGATTTAATATCGGAAATAAACTGAACTGTTTATAGATTTTGACACTTTTCGCCATCTCGTTTCACCACCGCAAAATTTTCTCAGAACTGGCTCCAAATTTATATGATTAAACTTTGTCCGCGTATAACGCAAAGGGCGCTTAAGATAATGATTCAGGTCTCCTGTCCGTTGAAATCCCTGATTTTTCTTAAATTACAAAAGTTCAGTTTTTTTGGGGGGGGGCGTCTTCCTACAACTAAAATATTGAAGATAGATTTTTTCCTTAATGAAATCTGAGTTTTAAAGACATATCTTCAAATAAGGTCTTGTACAATTTTTCAAAAATATAAATGGTTACGTTTTCGTGAAAATTTACATGTCGTTTACGTGAATTTTTACAATTTAAAAAAATTTTCCATCCATTTTTTTCTCAAAACCCGCTTCAAATTTTTTGTTTTTGAGAAAATACTTTTTATAGAAATTGCATAAATTTCAAGCACAAATCACGCAAAAGGTACTCGTTTATTAAAAAAAATGTACCTGACCTTTTTACAGAGCTGATATTTTACAAAGACCTCTCTCAGGCAAAAATCTCTATCTTAATTTTATTTTGTCGCCCTTAAGAATGAACTTCTTAAGAAGAGAAAGTTATGTAATGCTGCGCGGAAAAACTAATGTAATGCTGCGCGAAATTTTCGGCAGGAAAAATCTCTTATTTCAGGGTCCTGGTAACGAAAAAGTGGATAAATCCAGCGAAATTTAGAAAAAATTATCTGACATGTGGTGTAGCCAGAATCCATGTTTTATGGGTCCTTACTGAAAAAGCGATTGACGGCAAAACGTCTGTCCGTCTGCGAACAACGCTAGCGGCTAAACCGTTCAGTTGATTTTCTCCAAAACTGATATTCCTCAAACTCTGGCAGATGTCGCGGACCCTTGATTTTGAAACCGATATTTTAATGTTGGGGGTACTTTACATAAGGCTCCTGGAACATTCTCAAAATTTAAAAAAAAATGGCGCCATTGATTTTGATTAAATTTTGTTATTGGATAGTCCTGAGGGCGTCTAAGAGAAAGGTGCAGGTCTCATTTTAGTTGAAAACTGATTTATCTAAAATTGAAAAATTTCTAAATTTCTTCCTGCAACTAAAATATTAAATATAGAGATGTTTTTCCCCTAATAAAATTTCTTCCTTAAATTAAATTTTGAAATAAGGTCATGTACAATTTTTCGAAAATGCAGTATTTTTCGCGTAATTTTGCGTGAAATATAGACAATTTTTAATTTTTGTTTAATTTTTTTTCTCAAAAATGGCTCTATTGTTTTTGATGAAATTTTGTTGGAGGATACTCTGAAGGGCGTTTGACAGAATGGTGCAGTTGTGAGTTGAAAACCCTGATTTTTCGAAAATTGAAAAAATTCAACATTTTTTTGGCGTCTTCCTACTATTACAATTATGAAAATAATATATGATTTCAAACTCTGCAGTAAATAATAATCGTTTTTTAAATAAATATGTCTACAGAATTATAAAATCCCATAGAAGTATATGTGCCAGTAAATTGTTTTTACTTTCTCGCCTTTACGAAAGTAGAAAGAGGAAGTATTGTAATCGTGCGCAGGAAAACGGTGAATTTTCGTCAGAAAAACTATTAATGCCGGACTCTGGTAACGAAAAAGGGGATAAACCTTGTCCTGATATACTTTCTGAATACTGAATATACTGAATTACTTTCTCTAACATGTTATGCAGTCAGAATCCGTGATTTATGGGTCCTTGATTACGAAAAATCGATTGACGGCAAAACGTCTGTCCGTCCGCTAGCGTAGCAATTGGTATTCCCCAGTCGATCTGGCTGATATCGCGGACCCTAGAATTTGAAACCTCCATTGAAGGGGAAGTAAAGCTGGCTGTCCCATTTTGTAGATTTACTGTATGCAAAGGATCCTAAAAGAAGCCTCTGAGCTAAATTCGAAATCGCCTGGTTCATTGTTATTTACGAAAGAAATTAATACATTTGTTCACGAAGAAAAATTAACACAGAAATAGAAAGGCAATTGATTGGTGTAAATTGGATACTCTTTTTTATTTCCGTGTTAATTTTTCTCCAAGAACAAATATTTTCATTTCTTTTGTAAATAATATACAATTTACATGTTTCTGGAGTGTTTATTTGTTTCTGAATGCAAATTTTTGCATTAAAAGTATTTTTTCAAACCGGCTTTTGAGTGATTATTGTGGCTCCGCCACTCAAAATCTTGGAGGAGTTTAATAGAAAAAATATACTTAAAATTGTCTTAAAATATTATTTTCGAAGTTTCTTTGTTTCCTCCCTGGACACCTGTATAATTGTTACCAACAGACCATAGTGTTTGCTGTTGAAAGTACTATATATTTCTAATGTTCTCCCAGAATATGTATCAATCAAGAGAGGCACACAATTACATGAAAGTAAGATGACCTGTGACAAAATATTTAATTAAAAGCAAATGCTGATAATGTGACTTAATTCAATACATAATCTGCTCATATAGCATTTTAAGATGATATTATTCAATTAATGAGAGCTACACTCATTATTACCAGTATTATTATTCAAAAATATTAACAAATGTAATTGACAACCCAGAAGATTTCTGATAGTTACAAAGAATAGGAATATAAACTATCAAGAGAGAATTTCTATTTGTAGATGAAGAAATATTGATTGTAATGAGAATAATTTTCTCTAGTTTACTTTGATTTCAAGATGAAAATAATTTACTTTAAATATAGAAGAAAAAATCCAAGGATTAGAATTAATCCACCTTGTGAATAAGGATTTTTTGCTCTAATTTGTGAATTATACTTACAGATTATTCTCAAACAACACAGTATTGAGAATATGGGGATAAACGTTACAGTATTAACAAACACAGTGTGTTGCAAATAATGCAAGGAAGCATGTGATGTTGTAGCATGTTTCTGACCTTAGTTTTACTGCATCTTAGTTTATATACCTATTCTAGCAGGTGATCAATTGTTCTTCTTTCCAAGTTTGTGAGGAATAAAACATAGATACAGTCCTTGAAACATCTCATAACTTACCTGGCTCAATATTTCTTGAGACTTTGCTGAACATTGAAAAAAATTGTATGGATATTTTATTTCATTTCCCTTTCCTTCTTCTCTCTTTGCAGTCTTTCTAAACTTTATTGCTGAATAAATTGGGTGAAATTTTGTACATAAAGAATATTTTTAAAAACATTAAAATTATGTATGTGATAACTGGTAAGCAACTTTCAAAGAATTATAACTTAGTGACAAATAAACCTACATCTTACTGAACAAATAATGAAAAACTAAATATAGGTATCAGTACATTTTTGCTGAAACATTTCTCTGATTTATCCATAAAAAATTGATCTTGTTTACAACAAACAATAATGTATTCCCAGTTAACAAATATTAAGGTAACAAAACTCTAGTATGTAGTGAGCACATAATTTTTAAAAAAATATTGACTCTGATAACTTATTATTTTCAGGAACTATTAAGTGTTTTTTTGTATCAGTGTTCAACAGCAATTTTACACCAATCTGTTATTAATATAGAGATATGAGTAATACTTTGTAAATTCTTGAATGATCAAATCACAAATTTCAACTGAAAATGTACTGTTCATTTTGTTTGACGAAAGGAAATAAGATGTATAAAACATTTTAAATGAGTCAATACCACAAGAAAATGTAATTTAACTGTCATATCAAGAAGTATACATATTTTCTAATCCTGCATTAAATTTTGTCTTGTCTCGTAATGTTGCAGTCAGTCATCGCCTTCTATTCCTTCAGCCAGGTTAATGTAGTGATGCTGTAAATTTATTCATTACCACTTTAATTCAGATTAGTTCCCTCACAGTTCAGCATTTGTTCTAAGAATAAGTGAAAAAAGTTGCAAATAATTATGCTAATGCTCATATCTCTAATTCAGGCTAACGACTCCATAAAATAAAATTATTTTCTTTCACTCACTTGTCTTATCTTTTCAGACTTTTCTTTAGTTACTCAAACATAGCTATATGCATATAGGACAAGATGTAGACTTTAACAGAAACTCTTCACATCTTGAATATAACCTATTTAACTTATTACCCTGCAAGATCACACAAAGACCTCTCTGGAGTGTCTGTCATTCCAAAGTTGATTTAATAATCAGCTGCATTACTTTCACTAGGTATTCAACCAATGACAATGAACTAATGTACATTTAATATGCATAATAATAGGTACATCTCCTTGGTTACTCATTGCTGGTTCTTGCTGCAATTTCCCTCTCGTTCATTTCAAGTCATTCTCATTAAGTTAAATCAATACTTTGGTTATAACTTCACACTACACACAACCACAAACACACAGTGATTAGAACCTCTAAAAATGCACAAATTTTGAAATTTCATAAAATTCACAACAGACACACTGGAAAACACCGTACACAATCCTTACTTCTAATGCACCTATGCAAACAATTAGAATGTGACTGAACTCATCATTAAAGCCACAATAAATATGTCCTATCAATTGAATTTACAGAGAGTAAATATTCAGTATTCTCAGAAAACACAAATATTCTGTATAAAAAATTTGGGGAGATGCCACACCTCATGACAACATGCAGGGTCATTAACAATTTTTCTCCAATTTTTCTTATTTGAAATATTATATAGAATACAAATGAATATGTTCTTTCTGATAAACCTGATCTAGTTGTCTCTTTGTTGCTTTTCCAGCTGTTATGTGAGGTGTTATTTTAAATTAGCAGAACGTAACTGTGAATATAATAGCCCAGAAGACATGAACATTGCATTACAACACAGCAGTGCAATACATATTCAATTTGAAACTAAATACTTGATGTAAAGTTTAGAACAAAAAATAAGCACTGAAAGTGGTTGAATATAGGAAAGATTGTAAAGCACTGAGTAAAAGTATACATGGCTTGAATAACATTCCATTCACAGAGCATGGAGCATGGAGCATGGAGCATACGGGTTAAATATAGGAAAGTGGACATGTTATGTAAAGAAATATCATGATAGAAAATTTTAAACTAGTGAGGCATGTTGAAATTATGAATCATATACAATAAATTTTACAAATAGTAGTGCAATTTTAAAAGCTTCTTGCTCATATTTTCTACCATATGATAACTACAATATTTATGATAATAATAGTAAAGAAAATTGTTTCTCTTATTATTTTACACAAAAATGTTATTAACTTATAGTTAATGTCATTTCAATAGAAATCCAAGAAATGTTGCAGTTCATTAGCACAAATATCACTAAAACAACACTGAGCTATTTGTGAATGCCATAAGATTGCAACCATTATTTTTAAAATAGAAGTAGGGAGTCAGGTGTCATCGAGAATTTGCATTCATTTACACCAAACTACAGTACCTATCTCATTAAATAACATTTAAAATAAGTTTGGCAAAAGCTGTTCAAATGTTCACTGTAGAAAACCCAATAAAAACTACAAACTTTATAATTCAAATTAGTGATATACCCAAAGCTGGGACAACAATGATGAGTTAATAGCACAAAGAGTAATTCCATCTCCCACTTGTAGTCAGAATTTTCTAGTATTCTCTTGTATGTTTGATTTTTGTTTTTACTAGAAATTAATTGAAATCTGAGGGATAATGATCAGTCAGATTTCTGTTGTTGTTTAAAATTGTTTACTACTTATTAATACTACAAATTCAATAAGCTGAAAAGAATATTAGTGGTTGGCAATGGTATTGAAGGGGTTTGAAACATCATCCAAGTATATGGATCTGAAGACTGCAAGTTTGACCCTTGCAAAAAGTAAGCACATTTTCATCATGAGGTTTTGGTGTTGTTGACTTCTTTTACCGCAGTCATGCCTTCTGTCTGAATCTCCTTGCCTTTATTAATCATTCATATCACTAACATTCATGATCTCCACTATCATACATACACAGGAAAGCAATGATAAATTGAGCAGATCAGGGGAACAAAATGGTAAGTGTCTTTTCAGCAAAATTTGATTTGCTCTTTTTTTCCTCACTTCAGAGGCAGCAGTGGTAGAAGTTTCCTCAGACCTCATCCTATGGCAGACAACAACTTCAATCCATACACAAAATAATGACTGTGTGATATGCTGCTCCAGAGGCTAGGAAAAAAGAAGCAAATACAATGTCACCAAAAAGGCGCTCACCACTATATTCCCTAAGCCAGTCAATTGACAATGTGACACCTACCACCAATTGACACCTAATATGGAAACTGAGGCCATAAAGTTGTACGGTATGTCTAAATCCTGGCATATATTCAGTAATGAGTATGACTTTCATAATAATTACTATAATTATACCATCAATTATAACAATAATGTTACTAAACTTTTACGATAATTTACTTGGTTTGAATGAAATCCACAAGATGGCTTGAGGATGGGATATAATTACATTGAACATACTTAAACTTAATTAATAAATTTATTAATTAACAAATGTGTACCATATTACAATTGGGCAGTACAATCTTCTTGACATAATAATAATCTATTTATCAATAATAAAGAATGTGGTATACAGTCTGTGAATTGCCAGAATCGTATCTATGGTACGGCAGACATGGCACGTGCCATGCACAGTGGTGGATCCAGGGAGAGGCCACGCCATGGGGGCCATCCCCCCCTCCCCCAAAAAATGGTCAAGAGGTTTCGTTTGTTCTATACTCATCTCTTTCTTAAAAAAATGATTTGTCAACGGATATGCGTGAATTTTTAATTTGTGCATTAAAATATATCGTCGCAGAGATATTTTCGTTCTTGAAGTCTTCTATCATCACCCGAATGTCTTCTGATGCATTACTTCTGTGTATTTGATGTTTGTTTTGAAGTCCAACCACGCGCAACGTAAGATGACGTGAGGCTCGACGGGAGACGCGACGAAAAGACAAGGCACAGATTCAGAATGTGTAACCCGTAGGGCTAAAAAGAAGTGTTTGTTTATATGACGTCATCAGCAGAAGGGACCATCTAAATCAATACTGGAATGATCACAAGAAACCCTTTCGAGAATTTTATTTTGCTGTGTATTCTGGTCAGTTGATTTTTGCTGGTGGATGTGACTGAAGATGGTCGATGTGCAATGGTAAACAGAATTAGGTACGTAATTTAGTGAATCGTGTAGTGGGTCAATTTGAAGAGATTTAAAGGGATCGCAGGGAAAAGGGTGAAATAATTAAAAGTATTAAAAAAGGAATTTTCAAAATATTCCGGAACTTAAAAAAGGAAAACATCCATAACGGAGTCAATCGTTTGAATGAATTTTGCAAACAGGCATAAGCAAGACATTCTTTCTTTAGAATGAAAATGGAAAATGAGAATGAAGAAATACCGACACCGAGAAAAATAAAATTAACTGGACTTAAATATAAAATTATTAGGGAAATGAATTTCGATGATTTTGTGCCCATGGTACATCTGAAATTCCATGCGTTTATATTTTAAAATGTTCCTGCAACAAACGTGTATGTAATGAAAGATGTTAATGATAAACATTTAACAAATTTCAAATATTCTTCATTTTATTGCAGATTGATAGAAATGCGATTTGAATTTCAAAAGCAAAGAGCGCGCCCATTATGCCTTCACAACCTAAAACGCAATATAAAATGATTACTGATCCATTCCACCTCAAATCGCACAAGAGTTGACAAGAGGTTTTTTTAAATGTACGATAATTTTTTTTCTTAAATCTGGACACAAAAAAAGAGATACGTGTTTTTTTATTTACCTGAAAATTGATTATTTGTGTAGTTATGAATATATTAAATTTTGGAATTTACGTGTACTTAATTAAAATATGATCAATTGTTGCTCCGAAAATACTTAATATAAAAATTCCTAATTTATTTCGTTTAATACTTTGAAATGTGTATTTTTTCTCCTGTAAATGCATTTTTCAAACAATAAATATTTCATCTAAAAATATATTTTTTAAAAAATGAAAAATTCAATATAAACTCGATGAGATAAACATGTTAAAAAATATAGGTGTCTTCATCGTCCAATTTTCTATAAAATACACTAAGAAAAAAGTGGGCACTTCACACATACAGATCTAAAAGATCAATATTAAGCATGAGGGCGCGTTATGCCTACCCATGCACAAGCGAATTGAGTTCAGTCAGTCTTCGATCCAAGTGCTGAAGAACTATATATATATATATATATATATATATATATATATATATATATATATATATATATATATATATATGTATATATATATATATATATATATATATATATATATATATATATATATATATATATATATATATTTAAAAAAAAAGGGGTTTCAAGAGTTATTAGTATTTCAAATGTTCACTCTGTCCCCAGAATAGATACCCATCTATTCTGAGGACAGCGAAACGATTTAAAATACGAGTCCTTCCATATCAAACCGCTCCAGAATAGACACTGCTTTTTAAAGAATATATGATATTTCTTTATTGTAGCTGGGCATAAAAAAAGAGACACATGTTTCTTTATTTACCTGAAAACTGATTATTTTTATAGTTATGCCTATATTAAATTTCGGCATATACGCGTACTCCGCAAAATATAATTGATTGATGCTCCGAATATACTTACCATAAAAATTCCTGGTTTGTTTCACTTAATACTTTGATATGCGTACTTCATTGCTCTATAAATTATTTTCCCAAAAAAATAAATATTTCATTAAAAATTATAATTATTTTTAAAAAATGAAAATTTCTGTATGAACTCGCTCAGATAAAAAATTGAAAAAAAAGGCGTATTCATTATTCAAGTTTCTACAAAACACAAGGAAAAACTGGGCACTGATTAGGGTTTCAAGAAATATTAGTAACTCATATGTTCACTCTGTCTCCAGAAGGGATGGATGACAGCGAAACGAATTCTACTACTGCTTTTCGTCGTGTCAGCAAAACGAATTTTACTGCCGAGTCTCTTTGTGCCCTAGGGATAGGGTGCCCTCCTGACCTTGCTCGTGAAATACAACAGACCTTTAGCCAAGGGACTTGAGTAAAATTTTCTGAGCACCAGTCGCAATACGCATCTCATAAAGACAAAAGTGCTAGAGTTTGTTCTGTGAATCGTGCGTACACTGTGAAACATGAGTGGCGATCACCGTATGAGATACGACAGATGTTTCAATCAATTTAATCTGTCTGATCACGATTTTAAGAAGAGAAAATCTCGAAGTCGCGTAAATCACGATTTACTTGTGAAACTTGATTTAGAGGGGTCATTAGATTGGCGAATTTATGATTCATGTCGGAAAAAAGGGGAGTTTGCTGCTTGTTAGTGAAGAGAGCGTCGAGATCAGTGGTTCCCGTGGCATTAAGAATAGTAGCGGAAAGTCCAGTGAAATGACAATTTAATCTCTTCAGATAGTTCGTCAAGTGTCTGCGAAATGAATATAGAGAAGATAAACAAGAGTTTAATTGCATTAGGAGATACCCCCGTGAAGAAAAGAAAATTGCAACAAAAATGATATTCCCATGAGAAATTTCACACAATACAAAGTGCAACTACAGATAATTTTTTTCACACTAAAGATCTTTCGTCGACAATTGAAAAATCAGACAAGAAAGACATTATTAAGGAACCTATCGATTCCTTTCACTCAACAGATCACAAGACATTGAAAATTCAATGTATGACAATTTTTGAAAGTTGCAGAAACAATCAAAACTAAACGACACTTCGCAGCAACCAAACACGTGAGCAAAGTGGCTAAAAAGTTGGATGAAGAAAATGGAATTTTGTCCAGACCTAAAAGTAAATTCGCCAAGGCATTTGAACTGTGCATTGTGTCGAAAGTTCAGGAATTCTAGGGTAAGCGAGTACAAATATTTGAAGAGAGTAATGAGGGACCAGAAAATTTCAAAATATCAGTCATAACGTGAATCAAGAATCCGCCATTTAATAACTAACAATCGTTAAGATGTACTAGCTCAAGAAGTACTTAAATTATTGCTTCATCCAAAGAAACCCATCGTCAGTAACGCAAGAAACGCGTGTTGCAGCAATCTATTGCAAACTGGTTCGAAAAAAATTAATATTTCTTAAAGTTACTGAAATTCAACTTTGATTTTTTCTGGAGTTGCCTCTTTTTTCATTCTCTTATCGAATCATAAATTTTAATTTATTGAATAAACATCAATCTTACACTTTCAAAATATTAAGCTTAGTGCTTGTTGATTTTATGTAAGCTCACTTGTATTTTTTCCAATTTTATTCCAACGCTTTAGTGTCATGGCTACTGCTCGTTCTACTCTTTTTACTCTCTGTACCCTCAAAGCCGACATTCTAAAAGCTTTCACACATATAAACAATAATTGACATCAACATATCTGAAGGATGGAAAAGATCGTTCTCAACACAGATGATTGAGTACAAGTCGGCAACACTGTGAATCTTCCCAACCGTGCACCCGTGACTGCAAACGACATAGACACCACATCCAGTGGCAATTCAAAACAAGTGTGGCGGTGATTTATATTATTAAAAAGATTTTCTTAAACTTCCAGAACCATTTTCTATCATCAAGTTCACACACAAACCAAAACAAATAGGCTAAGGTCCGATTAAAATTAGAACCACGTTTCGTGGTCACATGCTGACGCCTGAACCGTAACCTAAGGAACAGCGAATCAGAAGCTTCGATATTTGCACACTGTTGTCACCTAAACTTAGGGAACAAATGAATTGCGTGCCGCAAATGTTGTGGTTAACCAGCTGAGCGCAGTCTAATGTTGAGTGTGGGATTATTATGTTTTAAAGTGCGTAGCGTGTGCGAAATTCCTGAGCAGCGGTGATAGATTTGTTGTTATTGTTATAATTGTTTTAAACCATCCTTGTTACGTTTGTTTATTATTGATATTTTGTTATCGTTGTTTGTTATTGACTATTGATATCGTTTCGTTGGTGCTGTTTTCTGACATGCCAGAAGAAAGTGGTAATCTCAGCCGAAGTCGCCCAAGGATTCATTCCGTAAAGGAAAAACGGAAATCGAGGCATCTCTGAAAGAACAATCCCGGGAAAATTGTGCAAATGTTCGTGATTACTTTAAGAGGGAGAAAAACAATGGTGGGTCCTTGTTGCCCCTTTGAAAAGTAGTACAGCGAACAGCTGATGCTCTGAAATATCACGTAAAAACAGTTACGAAAATTGGAAAGGAGAAACAGGATAAAACACTTCATTTTTTGTTGACAATACGCCCAATGTAGGCCTAGTGTTTTCAAATATTTACGAAGTTTGTAACATTGTCATATAACACTTTGTCATATTCCTAAACTACGCAGTTTTGGAAATAATTAGCGAAGGACAAGAAAAGGTAAGTTCCATATTTAAAATAATTACAGTCGACTCCGGTTATAGTGAACCCTCGGCTATAGTGAACTTAAGCCACTGGTCCCGTTTCGCTTACATTACAAATAATGGTAAAAAGATTCGGATATAGTGAACTTAAACCTCAGCTTTAGTGAACGCAGGAAATACGTCCTGGAAATTAATTTCCTCCTGGAAAGGAATATATCAACTCAGTGTCACAAATTCCGACACTAGGAAACTTGAAAAAATATCGTCGGCCAGAGGTTGTAATCGAAGGAGTCTCCCCTGAGGTGAAGGTAGCGGACCTGGAATGTGGATCTTCCAGATGACCTTGCATTACTCAGTTTCGCTGCGAAAAAACGGCTGTGACCTGCGTGGGCTCCGTTTCATTAGCCACTTCCGCCAGCCCCAAGAAACCAACAATTTAAAACTGCATCTGAGGGAAACAGATATCCAACTTTTTGAAATTAATTTCCTCTCAACAAAACACTTCATCTGCCATGGTCTCCACATGAACCTTGCTGGAAAACACACTCATTTGTGAGCTGACACGATACATATTAAATTCGAGCCCCACGCAGTCTCCTGCCAAAAATATATCATTTCGACCTCCCTTCACTTCTCCGCCCTCCACCCCTATTTCAAACCCTCTAACCTCCTCCTTTGAACCTTCTCCCGATCCACCAATTCCCACTACTATTTCCTTTCCACCTGATGCCCCAATGTCCTTGTATACTAAATGAGACAGTAATAGCAAGGTTCAAAATACAACAACTTTTCTTTTCCAAAACCAACAGAATAAGCCTTTATGGTAGCAACGGGTCAGAATATCTAGAAAATGAAAATAAATGCAGTCGTCGTAAAGCGAATTATAATCATAGCCAGTAAAAATTATGCAAAGTGCGAAGCCTGTTCAATACCATACATCGTAACTACTATTGAAATGTTAACTCCATAACTGCTGGATAGCGAGAGGGCCGCCGGCGCTGGGCGACTGCTTAAAAGGTCTCCCTTCCGAAGGGAGGAGAGGCTACTGCTTCCCCCTCCGGTCTCTCCTCCGTCGCCTGGTCACTCGCGCGGGCCGACAACGCTGGGAACTCTGCTACTTTCTGACGGCGGTCCGGGCCACTAGATGGCTCGTGGCGCCGCCGACAACTTCTCAAATATCTGACTACCCCGGCGGGCACTACCCCTTTCCCGCCTAATTGTGTGAAAGGGAGAAAGCATTCTGGAGACGCTGGCTACGGCGCTTGGGTACAGCCTCGTGCTGCTCGTCTAATCTCGTCTCCGTTGCCGGTGCTGTTTTGGCTGCTGCTGATGTTGCGACTGCTCCGGTTGCGGGCGTTGCACCTCTGCTTCGGTGGTTGGTTCCTGCATCTCCTAGTCTCTGACGTGAAGACGGGAGCAACCTATTAGTCACGACTCAGTTTGTTGCTGCTCCTGCACTGCTCTCAGGGGTGTTGCTAGTTGGGAACCCCGTGCTGCCATTGCTGTCGCTGCTGGCTGCTCGGCGGGTTGCAAGTTTTTCTTGGCGGAAGCGTAGGGTGGCGATACTTGTGCGCTGTGAGGAGCACTGCCTGATTATCACTGTTGATCAATTGCAGATAATCACCTATTTCGTTTTCTGATGAATTTCTTCGTTTAGGTTGTTTTCGTGGTGTCTTCGCGTTTATGAAGATGTGAAGAATATGCTGGAAAAATGCTCGGTACAGCTCCTTCTCTCAGTCTTCTGTTCTGGCCGGTTAAGTAAATATCTTCTGGACGAAAATGGGAGCAAACACCAGACGCAGATGTTGGTTGCCAGTTTTCCCTCCTAATGGCATTATCCCATGCTTTTCTGTAATCTTCTCGCGTTGGAAATTAATCAAAATCAGAACAAAACAAAAATACATTACAGGTAGGTTGAACTTTACAAATCATTCCTCAGGGACATTAACACGTGCAAAATTATTCTTTTCCTACCGAATTTTAATTAGTTGTTTAATCATACAATCTGAACATCAAAAATCGTCAACAGTCAGTAAAATTCAGTAACTAGTTAGTAACGAAAAGAGAATAACTTACCGGTGTATTGAAATTCCAATTTCTTTTCCCTTGTGTCGCGAATTCCAAAAATTACGACCAAACACAACAAAAGTATTCACCATCGCGATGGAAGTGATTCAGAAATTGACAAAACACAACGGAAACAATTCAGAAATAAGCAAAAAGCTCATTAATTTAACACTTACAGCATAGGCAGCGAACGAACCTGTAGTGACAAAAGAAGGTGACGAGCGCAAGATTTCGGCTTCACTTGCGCCAATGTTATGAGACAGGATGTTGCCAGTCCAGTACCATATGTCTATGGTTGTATCCACCACTATTTGAAACATTGCGCAAACAAGCTGCTAAGTGACGTCATTCGGCGCCGGGCCCTGACTCTGTGGAAATCAGCGTACTACGTGTGCGTACACTAAGGTTCATGTCAAAAAAATCTTCCAATGCTTTATTTTTTTTCGTTTGTAATAATTACCTTCAGGTCATCTTTTTATCAATTTGTACATGGTAATGGTTGTATCAATTGGTACATGGCAATACATGGAAGCACACAAGGAGGGACAAGTCTGTACAGTACCAGTCCACGCCAAGACAATTAGAAAATTTTACTACGAGAAAGTCTGTGCCATTCTGAAGCACCTCTAGTTTTCTTTATATTTCTTGTAAGAATAGAGTAAAATACACTTATAAAGGCGTCATAAGTCTGATTTTCACGGTTAATTCTAAATTTTCGACAATTGCAAACGTTTGCATTTTTTCGGCGTCTTCATACAACTATGACATTGAAGATAGAGGTTTTACTTTCAAATAATATTTGTTGTCCATAATTAGTTCTTTCATTAAGACCATGAACATTTCTTTGAAAATTTTGGTAGTTTATGTAAAATAGTGCGTGCAATATTTGCAATTTTTTAAAAATTACAAAAACGAGATATTCTCAAAAAGGGCTCCAATTTTTTTTAAACTTTTGGTAGGGATAGTGCTAAATGACCTAAACGCCATATTACCTATTCCTTTGTTTTTCAAAAATTACAAAAATGTAATTTTCTTGACTTCCCTCTCGGGTCGTTAATATTTACATTGGCGGCAATTTGTACACATTATTGTATTTATAGGTACGTGAACTTTAAATGAAGTCTTACAAAGTTTCATGAAAACTCAACAGTTTTCTATGAAAATGAGCTCAAATTTTGCATTTTCAGAAACACTCGAACACCATTTTCTCAAAAACCGCTCCAAATTTTTTCTTCAACCTTTACGGACGGATAGTGCTAATTGCACTGTTTAATATTGTATAAATTTCATTTTGCTGTATTCGTTTGTTTTTCCAACATTACGCAAATGTAATTTTTAATATCCCTCACATCGTTAATACACACATTTCCAGCAATTTGTATACATTTGTGAGTGGTAGTGCTTCAAATGACATCAGATGAAGTTTTTCGAAACCTCAATAGAAACCGTGTGAAAAAGAGTTTCAAATTTCGCATTTACAGTAACACTTAAACGTCATTTTCTTAAAAACTGCTCCAAACTTTTCAATGAAATTTGCCATTTACGACGGGGTTTTATTCGTCTTTAATACTTTAAAATAATATTTCAGTTCTACTACTAGGAAGCCGACAATTGAGAAAATGTCAAAAAATGTACTTTAGGCGGCGATCGATGGTAGCTGGCAAGAGGATGGGGCAAGACCTTGAAGCCAGTCCAGACCAAGGAAATTAGAAAACTTTACTACGACAAAATCTGTTCCATTCTGTAACACCACTAGTTTCTTGTATACGTAAGTATATGCGGAGTAATATACAAAGTATAGAGAAAGTTATGTAATGCTGCGGAAAATGGATTTCCATATTTCAACGGAAATACACGTTATGGGGACCCCTGATACCGAAAAAGTGTTGTTTTTTTTTCTTCAAAACGTGCGTCTGTCCGTCCGTCTGTGAACACCAGTAGCGGCTAAACCATGCATACGATTTTTCTCAAATTGAAGAAACGCCTGTCCACCTCGTTCGAGTCAAAGCATTGAGATTTTGAAAAACATTCTTTAAAATTTGGGGGTACTTTGCATTAAGCACATAGGACATTTTCAAAATTTTCTTAAAAACGGCTTCAAATTTTTTAAAAATTTGTTGTTAGAATACAGTGAAATACACTTAGAAAGGTGGCATAGGTCCGATTTTCACTATTAACTCTAAATTGTCGTTAATTCCAAAAGTTTGAATTTTTTCCCGCGATTTCCTACTACTACAAAATTGAAGATAGATATTTTTCCTTGAAATAAAATTTCTTATCCATAATTATTTCTTTCATTAAGGTCATGTTCTTTTTTGAAACTTTTGGTAGTTTCGCGCAACATTGCTTGCAGTATGTACAATTTTAAAGAATAACAAAAAAGTTCCAAAAGTTCAGTAAATGGTGATTTTTCAATGTTTAATGTGTTTTTACTCCCTACTTCATCGAGAACAAATGCCTTTTTTGCATGCCTATTTTAGAAAAAATAAATGCCTGAACTTCCGGGTTCTTCTCATGAATTCTTAAACTTTACATGTAAAAAATGAATTTAAAAAAATTAAAAGAGATCGGTCAATTAATTAAACACATTAGTTTGCCAACGTTTCGGAATATTTAATTCCTTCATCAGGGCTACAAAAAACACAATCACACGGAATAAAGACAACTTGTCTGAACAACAACATTAGAAATCACACAATATATGCCATAAATCAACATACGTGAAGAAAAATAAATAAATAAATTATATACTGTATATATATATATATATATATATATATATATATATATATATATATCACTTTACTAATACACAAACAGGTCAAACTTCATGTTTGCCTACAGCCCAACTCCAATATAGAGTTGCTAAAGCACAACAAGTCCATTGCAAGCCCAACCAGGGCCACGGCCCGAAAGAAAGTGAAAGAAAGAATGAAGAAATTTCGGGCCGTGGCCCTGGTCGGACTTGCAATGGACTTGTTATGCTTTAGAAACTCTATATTGGAGTTGGGCTGTAGGCGAACATGAAGTTTGACCAGTTTGTGTATTAGTAAGGTGTAAGAATCACGTATGCTGATTCATGGTATATATTGTGTGATTTCTAATGTTGTTGTTCAGACAAGTTGTCTTTATTCTATGTGATTGTGTTTTTTGTAGCCCTGATGAAGGAATTAAATATTCCGAAACGTTGGCAAACTAATGTGTTTCATTAATTGACCGATCCCGTGATCCATATCCTACGACTGAAATTCTTCAAGATAGATTCGAATTTTCCCTCTTTAAAGCCGATCTACCCAGGAGAAAATTCGTTTTCTCATCATACCGGAATCGACTCCGAGAAAATATTTCATAAACGACTCCAACACGGAACCAATGTTACGTGTGTATGGCGGATGGTACACAGGTGAAGTCATATGTAAATACTGTCAATTTTGAGAGTGAAGTGTTAGAGTTTTGAAGTGTTGATCCCTCGACAATGTTATACGCACCCTCATGGCATGAGTGTTAGAAATCTAAGTTGAGCGATTGAAGCGAAGTTCAACTGATTTTCTTCGTGAGTAACACTGAACTTGCTATTAGTTTGCACCCAAGTGCTCACATTATTTTTTACTTAACGAATCCAGTTTCAATAAAAAATATATACAACTTATAATGTACATTAGAAGTTTTACCAGTTATGAATCAAACCTTTAAAGCAATTTTGAACTTATTGAAGGACCACCTGTCAAGCTTGTTTTGCTATCTTATATCAATTTATTTTCTTTACAGGAGTAGTTATTGTTGTAACGTGAAAAAAAAAAAAAAAAAAAAAAACATTAATCGCAATTAATCCCCTATTATTATTTTTGTATCTTGGACCTATTACAGTGTTACCACTATTTCTAGCAATGGTACCATAATATACATGCTTTATCATTTTTTGTGATCCACTTGTTTCTAATGTATCCATTATATGAATATGAAGTGTAACTGCGTCTTGGCATAGAATGACATTTTTTTCTATTAATCAAAATGGTTGATTTACTATTGACAAAAATTGGATGAGTTAAGTGTTGAGATGTACTTACCTTTTAAATCATGAAAGTTCCACATTCAAACTTACAAACCTTTGAATCATGAGATGGAAATATTTGAGAAAGAAGATTAAAACAAATGTTTTGTAGCTGCAAATTGTGTAGGATAGGTGAAACAAGTTATCCAAGTGTATAACACAACTCATTTTATTTTGTAATTCTGTTTGAGGCTGTTAAGTGTGTATTAAGGCTATTATTCAACACTATAAGTTACACTAATTTAAATGTTGAAACACACTGATTACTTTTTTATGATAAGATGTTATATATTCTATTATTGAACTGAATGATGTTTAATATTATATTAATATTTAGCGTACTCATTAGAACTTGTGTGTGTACATGCATTTCATTTCATTTATTGCCCTATTTTGCAAATGATATTGCTTGTACATAAATTAATATATTAATATTGCCAACTATAAAGGGTTAATAAATAATTTATTTACCTCTGTATCTATGTTAATTTATAATTAAATTTAAACTCATTTTCTCTTTTTAACATTTAAATAAATAAATAAATAAATTATCAGAATAATGTATTAGAAATAAGAACAAAGATATTTAATTTTGACAGCTAAATTTATAAAGTTTATATTTAAATTGTAGGATGGATGCGGCTATTTCTACAGGAGATGCTGTACCTGAAAGACGAACTAAAAGTTGGAGGCGAGAGCATGAGGAAACTTGCACAAGACGTTATTTAAGTAGTTATGGTAATGTGCAAAAGGTGACGTCATCTGGAAATGATGATTCTGTTGGAAGATCTCGCTTTTCTGTAGAATCTTCAAATGAAAGTACAAAAGATAATAATAAGACTGTATCTGGTGAGAAAAGTGTTCCATGTTGTGATATAGATGTTAGTCGTGTGAAGAGTAAAATCAATGTTAAAGAAGGGGATGTTTGGGAAAAGGATAGAAGTAACTCAGTAGACAATAAAAACCAAGAGAGTGTGTGTAATGAAATTTCAGAATCCAAGGAATCATTTGTTTTAAATGTATCTAAGCGACGTGCAGCAAAATACTTGGGCAGCAATAGTGAAGACAGTGTTTTGGATGTAGATAGGGAGAATGTAAGGAAATCTGGATCTCATGATACTATTGAAAGTTTTACTGTTGAGAGAAGTTCAGGCAGCTATGTGAAATCCTCCAAAAGATCCACCTTTGATCGAAGTTACAATGATGATAACACTAACAACTTAAAAACAACAAATGATAAACAATATAAACATAAGAGTTCCGAGGGAAGTGATTTGAAAGTAACTTGGGAAGGGAAGCACTCGGGCTCTGTAAATTATTCAGAAAATTCAAGAGTAAAACATAGTGCAAAATATGAGGCAACCAGTGACAACAGTGAGAATTCTTTTAGCCAAAGAGAGAGCAAAGATATTTGTTCAATAGAACAAAAAAAAAAAGATACTCCACAATATACAAAAAGAAGTTTTCATAAACTTGATGATAGCCATTCTGAGGGTGGCCGAAACAATGCTGTTTTAAGTGAAACTTGTGAGAATGAACGTGTGAAAGTGAATGTTAATCTGCAAAGAAAGAAAATGAATGAAACAGAAAATAAATTATCTTCTCAAAATAGAGCAAAATCAGATGATACGAGTGTATCTAATTCAAATGATACAAAACATTTTCCTCAAGAAAATATTCCTTGTAATCAAGAAAGAAGTAATCTACCTACCACAATGATGAAAGACTGTGTTCTTGAAAATGCAACACCAAGCAGTCAGAGTGATATTCTGGAGAAGACCGTGATTCCTGGGTTTTTGAAAGAAATAAAAGATAGTTCCCATAGGGAAACTGAAGTGACTTCTTTTGAAACTTACCTTGCCAGTTGTGATGGAAATGCTTTTACCTTAAGTAATGACACCATTGGTTTGTGTGTTGGTGCAGATGGTAAAGTTCAGGTTGTAATGCCAAAACAGAGAATGAAACTGGAAGATAAATTAGCAGAAAGCCTTGATCATTCAGAATTCCAAGAAAAGGTAAGAAATATTTTTGTCTTTCTAATTCAGTTTCATGCTACTTAGCAATTTGAACACACATATTGAAAATTTCCCAATGGATGATTCGGGTGAAATTTATTTAACATAATTCGATTCCATAATCAATTTTATTTTTTTAATTTGTTTTATTCATTAGATGTTCTGAAGAATTCCTTATGATTTGATATTAGGTCTCTTTTCTGTGTGACTTATCATTTTAATTTTAATGAGCGCTTTTTTTTTTTTAATTTGTCTCACTTTTTGCATTAATCATTAAAATTGTATTTAATCAGCAGTAAGTATTTTAATCCACTAAAGTAAGTGAAAGGATTTCATAATGTGCAGTATGATTATAAGTTTTTGACCCTAGTTTTAATTGCATTTCAGCACCGTGTAATTTTACTTTATATTTAAATTTCTTACTTTCAGAAAATATATCTTGCAAGACAGTGCCTAATGAACGTAAATTTTTCTTTCCGGTGTTATTCACTCATTGTTATCACACTTGTGATGAAGTTCTATTAGGATGTATAGATTTAAGAACAAATGAATCATTTAACATTAAAAGTAATTTTATCTGTTTTGAAACATTGTAGTCTAGGACTAGAAATGGAGAAATAACATATGTCTACGACACCGCATGCTCAGAAATGTTAGTGCCCATGCAATGTTGAAAAGGACAAGTTTTGCGAGAGTAATTTCTCAGAAACCTCATTAAACCGTGAAGCGACGTACAAATGGTGAAATGGCATCAATTTGTGTATTGCGCACCAGCGAATAGAGGCGACATGCAGTCTTCGTGTGCCTGCAGGCAAATTTCTATAATTTACTTCCCGAAAAACATGCCGTGCAAGAGAAGGAGAGCATTTTCAGAATCATTTGTAAATCATTTTTAGTCGTGGATATAGTACTTATACGTCATACTCAATGTTACGCATTTCTCTGATGGGTGTATTACATGCTTCGTTGTGTTATTTCAGGGTATTGAACACGACGGACTAATAGGAAGCAGTAAAGTGATTAAACATCAACGATTAGAGATTGTGTGGAGCAAGTACGTGAACGAAATTGGAGCATTTTTATTTTTGGAGAATTTGGAATTTTTGTAGAATTATGCAAATATTGCGTCAAAGCATTTATAGAGTGGGAGAACTGTAGAGAAGAATATGTCCAGTTTTACTCGAACTGTATAGGTAGCCTCGTGCTTAAAGTGTTTATTAGGAGTCAGGTTAAGGTTATTTATTACGCATGTGGATTGGGACCCATGACTTCACTTCACTCTAACTGAAAGATCACTACATCTGAGTTTGCTATATCTTAAGTCATCTGTACCCGTTTTGTTGATGTTAAAGTACTATTTATTTTAAAAAATTTAATTTTTTAAAATCTGAGGAGAAAGTAAGGTATAGAAACACAATTTTCACATACAACAGGTTAATTTCACGTTGAGATTAGTTATGGATCTTAAGTAAATGAGATAGGCTTTAAGGGGAGAGAAATCATTCTGGGAAAATGGAATGAAAATGAAACATTTTATTCATCTTATTTTGTTATATAATTGTAGAGTGATAATTTAACAAGTGATATGAATTGGTATCATTGGAAAATACATTGGCTGTATAAGGATGGTATCTCATTTGAATCTTTCCCCTCAAATGTTACCACATGGATGATGATTAAGTATGTTTACACATTATTTTCTTTTCATGAAGTTGTTCACTTCATTGTTTAAATCCCATACATATCTGAAATTATATACTTTATTAGGTATTACAAGTAGTGTTCTTGTAAAGGCAGCTTAAAATTGTGTAAAAAATTATTTAAATCCATCAACTTCTACATTAAATGTTTATTACAATGCTTCAAAAAAAAAACTATGGTTATTACTTGTGAATGTTTTCTGAAGCCTTCATTTTTGCTTGATCTGAGAGAAATAAGTGGTTTGACTATTTTGATGGCAGGACTAATATTTCAAATCTGTAGCTCAGTTTTTGATGTAGTTTCTATTACATGGGAGTGAAAATTTCTGATTGTTAGATTTTGTCAACAATGCTCATTGCTTTTCTTTTATTCTTAATACATCTCATGTTAATAAAGGAGTGGGTGTAGGGATTCCAGGACTCAAGAAAGATGTATGTATAATAATAACTATTACAAAATATAAAAGTAAATAAATATTTGTTACTATAGACAAGCTTGCTGAAAGGGCTTAGTCTATGTGAGGCATGCAGAAAAACAATTTATTTTCAACAGAAATGTCAACAATACCTGAGGCAACAAGGAAAATTGCAAGAAATTTAGCAGTGTCGCAATTGTATTGGAATTTACCAGTCATTTGAGTACACCCTAATCATTGAAGGTAAACCAAGAAAATTTAAATATCTTAAGATGATTTTTTTTTAATGTGTATCAATATTTTAAAGATCACTGAAAGTATTTGAAGTCGTGCAATATCAACAAAATAAATCGACAAATGAAGGCAGGAAAGAAAAAAAGAAAAGAAAAAAAACCTGCAAAACAGTCAAAGTGGCTGCTTTTATCTTTATAATGTCAAAAGAAAGCCTTTAAGTGAAAAAACTATCCTAAAGAAAACTACATAGAATGGCAGAAACTATAAGAACTAAGATTGTCTCTGGAGAAACAAGTCAGATTCAGGATAGGAAGAGGTTGTAAACCACATAAAGAAATATCTCCCCCCCCCATAATGAGTCCTAAAATGCAAATGTTGACACATCTCAGAAGTTTGACTATTAGATAATTCAGCACAAATTGAATGTATCTAATTTTATTAAAAGGAAAGGGCATTATATCTTCCTGATCAAAAACTTGGATAGGTTTTTAATTTTCCAACGACTCTTCAAAGGAAATAACTTCCCTGCCAAACAGATAATTCATTCCAAGGAATTAAATTTGTAATATGCAAATGAGATGAGTATAGGTGGTTAGGATGTGAATGCAAATGAAGAGAGAAATGAAGTAAATGTTAAGTTTCTCCATTCACTTTAACTGTTCCAATCTTCAGTTACCCCTCACCTCCTGACACTTATGTATTCATCAGTATAGAGTCCAAGTCAATCCTTCCACACAACAGGAATGTTATATTCTTGCATATAAGGACATGGCTGCAACTGGTAAACAGTGAAAGAAAGTATGGAATACGTATCAAATGAAGATGAGATCAAAATAAAGATATTAACATTTACAAATAGTAGGCTTGCTGTAGCTGGTGAGACATTCTTACTGCCCCAAGACCTTCATTTATAGCGACACCTCTATTCTCTGTGATTGCATTATAATGCTGACATTAAACTTACAGAATCTGAAAATGGTTACTACTCCCGTATCTTTAATTAATTTGGGTTTTTATAAATACTCTTTTTTTCAAATGTTCAAGTACAGTATATTTTTAGTAGTAAAAGTTCTTAAAGATGGGTCATAGGTATATAGTGTTTCACTGTCTCTGGCTGAGAAATAAACAACTCCACTCGCAATTGTAGAACCATTCTATTGCAAAATGATAATTCTTGAAATGTTTCACATTTCTTGTGTAGCGACTCAATATGTTTGTAATTTCCTTAGTAGGAATACTGGGGTCAGTGGTTATTTACATCGTTTTTCACTTAAAGTTGAATCCATGTTTAGAATGAAATTTTGGTTACACACATATATGTACATATTATGATGTATCAAAGGGGCAGCCCTTGGGCTGTGCCTCCCCCCTTCCTGAACATTTTTTGGAATTATATTCTATTTATTGAAAACAGTTACTACATATGACTACATCATATCCAAAGGCGTATTCCCATTATGAATAAACATTTTTGTAAATTTCAACCTGACAATTTTTAACCTTTAATTGGTATCGCGGTTTGACATGCCGCGCCGGCAAGTTGACACTTGTGCAACAATCACTGATTGTTATGTCTACATGTCCAGCGGCTCAGTACCTGCATTGTTAGTGTAGATCTATCTTTGAACAAAGTAAGAGTTTCACTAGTGGTCGCATTTTAGAATTGTGTAATACTTTTGTGCAGTGCGGTACGAGATACCGCCGATACCAATTGCGTTTTTTTTTGTCTAGTAATACAAAAATTTGAGATAACATGTAATTATATAGGTCATGATTATGATTCTGAAACCGAACAGGAGCAAGGAAATGAACATGAAAATGATTCAAATACTACCAACAATGAACGCATTTATTATGAAAAAATGTTTCAAGTGGCGTGCCTACCTTCCATTGATTTAGTGTTTCCTGGCGCGTCAGCGGCTGCCGTTTGCTCCGTAAGTGTAGTTCATGTTTTCCCCGGGATGTGCCTGTGATCTACTGCTGGGTAATCGAGATCCTACTCGTCGACTAGGGGTTTTCCCCAACCTGGTATCTTCCACTAGCAGTACTGCCCTAGCTTAGCTCCAGACTGGTTTCCCGTCATGTACCGCAGTGTTGTTAATGTAAGTATAAATGTGTGTCAGTAAGGTGTGAGGATAAAACAAGGAAGAGGGAGGAAAGATAGCGTGCGGTCCGTGACCCCTTTGTTAGGGTACCGGCATTAGCCTGGCGTTCATCGGAGAAACCACGGAAAATTACCGATTAGTGCAGACGGCCGCTGGAATTCTCCTCCAGAAAACAGCTGAATTCGACTAGCTATGGTCGAAAATCCTGCCACCGTCAGGGCTCGAAACCTAGAACCCCCGTTTAGAAGCACTGCAGTAACATCAATTGAAGCACTGAGCCACCTCAGTCGTCCCTTGATATTGTCTCACCCACCCCGTGATATTCCACTACGCTCCTTCTCACTCCGCCCCATTGACTCTCATTCTCTTTCGACGAGACTTACCCCGCTTCCCGAATGTGTGTCGCGACTCCTTGTAGAAAATCCTGCCATCACCGGGACTTTAACTCTAAGTTTTGCATCTTGATGAAACAAAAGTTACATTTTCAACTAGCAGATAAGTTCAATGTTATCAATTAATACGTTGAATTATAGAAATTAAGTGTGAGCGGTATCAAAGACCGCCGATGCCAATTAAAGGCTTTGAAAAGCGATATCAATTAAAGGTTAAACAAATATTTCAAATATATTGTGAGAGATGCGGACTGAAATTGCCTCCTCCTTCAAATACTTTTTGGATTCGTTCTTAGCTGTTATTTAACTGAAATGCAGCAAAAGCAAAGTTTTTTTTGTTTTGTTTGACTTCTCTCTTAAATAAAATATAGATTTTGCCACTGAAAATTAATTATCCTCATTTTCTTAACCATTTGGTTTTGAATATTCGGACCGAATATGACGGAGAAAGTCATTGCCCTTTGTACGTATTGTATTTAACGGATTTGATACCCAGTATTTTACAAAATCTAGTAGATTATACTATTTGAAGCCCATCGGTCATGACCGGCTCTTTTTTCCTCAGGCGCGTCATGGGTTGGCATGCTCTCTGGTATATTATTGATTCCAGTGTTGACATTCATCCAAGGTCGTGGGTTTTTGTAAGAGTCACGTGGAAACATCTCATTTCTGTCCCTTTAAGATATCTTGGTGCATTAGCTTTCCCAATTACGTTTAATTTGATGTTGTCACCGTCGCATTTGAACACGTCATAATGATCAGTCGTTATTTGCTACATTTTGCCCTGGAGCTGATTTTTTGAATCGTGCAGCAAGTGATTTCGAGGATATTATTTTCCAGAAGACGTGATTCATCTGTAGTGTACAGTTGGTCGGGGACTGATTCAATGTTGAAAGCAGTGAATTGAATTCCTCATAGAACAACGTAGCAACTTTGGGATTCGACTTGCATGTCCAGCTGTTTTATTCTCTGCCGAGATTTTAACCTAAAACCTTGCTCTGTGAAGCATTAAATGTTTCTTTAATTTTCAAATTATCATGAAGCAATTTGGCCTCTTCACAAACAACAGACCCAGAAATACGAATTCCTTCAGTTCTGTTGAAAACATTAGGAGCCGTTAAAGAGAAGATTCCATGTCAGATAATGATTTTTTCTGCAGCTGGTATCTCTGTGAATTCTGCAGAAGATATGAACTTGAACGTGTCATTTTTTCGTTTGTCACATCCGGTCTGTGCAACCACACGAACTCATCTCCATGATTTTTTAATATTTCACAACGACCTGCTGCACGGTTTACAATCAACACTTTTTTCTCCAGAGAAAGAACGATACAGTGTTGGAATTTGTGTCACTGAGGCGATATATTCTCTTCCAGGAGGGAATAAATTTCCTTGACTTGTATTTCCTACGTTCACTTTAGCCGAGGTTGAGTTTCACTATAACCGAATCTTCTTAAGCTTATTTGTAATGTAAGTGAAACCAGTGACTTAGGTTCACTATATCCGGAGTCGACTACATATAGCATGCAGCAGCGGGAATGCTACTGAATAAAGGTTCCCACAGACCGGCGCGGTAGATTTGCGGCGGGTGCGGCGCGGAAAGTTCTGAGCTAGATTATAGTATATACTATAGTATAGTATATAAACAATACAATAATTCTGTAGCAAAACAAGAGTAAAAAAAAGTTGCAGTTACATGATGCAACACGTCAGTTGAAAATATGTAATGGCCACGTCCGTGGAGCCTTGCTGTCGCGTGTCGTCAGCAGTGACGCTGAGTATGAGAATTCATCTTAATTTCTGTCATCTTAATTTTTAATCAATATTCTACAAAGACAAGGTTAAAAATGCAGTTTAGCGATACTGTCACACACAACAACCACCTCAAACATAAAGATAGTAAGTATTAAAATACGCGGAACACAGTAAAACGTTGGAAGACTTTTTTGACAAGGGCGTTTTTATTCTTCTTAAATAATTCTTTAATATACCTAACCAATTAATATGAAAGAAATTGTACTCCTTGCTTCAACCTCCAGTCAGTTTGTTTTTTTAAGAACTTGTCAATAAACTAAATAGTGAACATTTCACTCATGGTGACCATCTGGCAACCCCATGATTTTATACGTATAGAAAATATAGTTATGAATTTACAATATACTTTGGGCAATATTCTCTTTTCGTCGAGTGAGGTGTGGTTCCCAGTCAGTAAAATTTTATTTTAAACAATTAGTTTCGTCTTTATCTCTGCTCATCTTAAGTTATCTACAAAAGATATTGAACAAGTTCATTCAGTTTCATCAATCGTTTACTTTTCTCATGAAATATTGATATTTTGTTAAAATTATAGTAAAGTGAGACATCTTTAATGAACCCTCGAAAATAACCATAAAGAAATCTCTCCCTTATCCCCCCCCCCAAAAAAACAAAAGGGAATAAACACCCAAATTAGATCCCCTAACATGGTAACACTGGAGAAACGTTGCGAATAATAAACGATTTCGTGCTGTCTGGGCATCGACAACAGTGATAGATGTCAGTGGCTATTGGTTTCGGGCAATTTACAAACAAATTAGGTACTGGAAATTTTATTTATATCACGAGTTTTTTGAAAACATCGATTTTTCTGGAATTGATCGAAATTCTGGAACTCGTCTAAAGATATATCGAAGCAAAGAGAACCTCTAACCCAAAACACTGATATTAATGTATCGAAGTTTGTGGTCGAAAATATCTGGACAAAACATCTGGAAACAACAATGGATAAAATCATCGAGGAATTCGGCTTCAGGTCATGCACTCCAGATGACTGCACCAGTTCATTTTAGTGTCGCTGATCTTCTCAAGACTAAATATCTGTAACTACGTATTTCTTCACTCCTAATTTTGTCACCCCTTTTACAGCTCGAAGAAATCTCATGTCTGCGTCTCTTACACTATTTCTCTTTTTGTGAGGGTCCAGGTCTCCCTTTCTTATAACAATATTGGTACTGACATTTTCTCATAGAACTTAAATCTGGTTTCCTTTCTTGTGTTATGTTTCAGGGTCCTGTGAATTGTCCCACAAATATGTTTAAACGTGTTTAGTTTCTTTGTGACATCGTCAGATACAAAAGATACTTCACATCTCAAGTAATTAAAACTGGACATTTGCTCTACAGTCTTCCCATATTAATGGGATTATTAATCCTTACTATTTTTTATCACAAGATATTTTTCATGAAATGTTTTCACTTCAGTTTTGTTAGTAGATATTTAAAGGTTATAATTTTCACACACACACACACACACACACACACACACGCACGCGCGCGCGCGCGCGCGCGCGCGCCCACACACGCGCGCACACACGCACACACACAAGCGCGCGCACAGATATATTTATAATGTAGACAGACACCCATCTTCGCAACATGTCTTCAGTTTGCTGAATCATAACTACAGCATCTGCATGTGCAAGAAGGTTGAGTTTTATTTGAGCAGGGTTTAGTTGAATTCTCTCAATTTGTGAAAAATGTCAGGATAAAAAATAAACAATGTTAGGGAAATACATCATTCCTGTCTAACACCTTTATTTGCTAATCTTCTTCCGTTGGCCCTTTGCCGGTATCTATAACTGTGCCTTGATACAGACGTTTGATAGCATTAATAAGACTGAATAGAAAATTTCTAACAAGTGTGCTCCATAAATACGCCCTATTTACTCTTTCGAAAGCTTTTTCAAAATCAGTAAATGCCACTTGGGTCTCCAAGTTAAATTTACGTCGTTATTCTACGATCTCTTTGATAGTGAATATGACAATCATGCCTCGACCCTTTCTAAATCCCATTTGATCTTTGCCTATTAAGCAAGCAGCAATTATTTTCAGCCTTTAATTAAGTATTCTGCTATATACAGTTGACTCCGGTAATAGTGAACCCTCGGTTATAGTGAACTTTTTAGTCACTGGTTAAAGTCACTGGTCCCGTTTCACTTGCATTACACAAAAGCATAAGAAGATTCGGTTATAGTGAACGTAGGAAATACAACGTCCAGAAAATTAATTCCCTCCTGGAAAATAATATATCGCCTCAGTGCCATCAATTCCAACATTAGCCAGCTTAAAAGAAATCATTGGTCAGTGGTCATAATCGAAGTTTCCCCTGTAGTGATGGTAGTGGTCCCAAAATGGGCACTTCACTGATGACCTTACGCCACTTAGTTTCACTGCGGAATCAAAGGCCGGGTCCTGTAACTGGTAGCAGCGACGCGATTTAATTTCATTCTTAGTGTTACTTGATATTCCGCGGTTTAGAGCGCGTTGAGTTCTAAGAAGGTTACAGGAAGCACGCGACTGCCACAGCCTGACGATATCCGCCGTGTCCCGCGGAAAAGCGATCAGTTTCATTAGCCGCTTACGCCATGCCGCTACCGAAAGCATCTCGTATGTTAATAGGCAAGTAAAAGGGCCATCTGAGAGTAGGATGGTGTTCCAACAGTGCAAGAAGCATTGAAGGGTGTGAAGACTGCATTACGCTACTTTCTTGGGGTTTTCTAACGTGGTATTTGAGGTGATTATCTTCGAGATAGATTAAGGCACGACTTTGTGCGTTTTTCTCGGTCCTACAGATAGTCGCTTGATCTACAGCTTGATTCGATCGCGATCGTGCGACATCTTGCGACAGGGCCAAGAAAGACGCAAAACGACGTTTCTTATTCCATTTTGAAGAAAATACCCTCGGATGCCACGTTAAAAAACAAGTATGTACGTGTATGACAGTTCATCAGCTGTTACGGTGCCATCCAATCGAGAGCTAAAACGTCATCGTGGTGACATTGCTGGTGACGTTGAAGCTCCCGATTCGACGAAACCGTAACAGCTGATGAACTGTCATCCGCCAGGCTACAGAAACCCAAGTATAGACCCAGAAGACAATGCAGAATCAAGTTTGGAGAGCGCACTAACTCTGGAGAAGAATCTAGAGAAATTACTAATGAAAAAGCACGAAGCAAACAATTGAAATTAATTGATTTTTTGACGATAAATATAGATATCTAAATTTTCAGATCGTGCTATTAATGGTTTTTGCTGTAATCTCTATATTAATAAAATCAATCGTTATGGATAAATTTTATTGAATTTTTACATCAGATACAGTGAACCAAAAATGTTCACTATAACCGGAGTCGATAGCATATCTTATATTCACTATCTAAAAAGCCAGTGGCGTTTCCTGAATTTCGAAGTAAGGCATGCAATAATGCATATTAGCACATTATTGATTTTGTTATTAGGGTATCTTAATATCATGGGATGATCACAGGAAACATAATAATAATAATAATAATAATAATAATAATAATAATAATAATAATAATAATAATAATAATAATAAAAACAAAATTCAGTGTTTCATCAGAATGAAAAAGTGTTCAACAACTCAGACAAAATTGCAATTTCCAACTAGAGAACAACGGTGCACCAGATCAACAAAATTTAGAACAGTACTGGTCAAACATTTGGTCAGAAATTAGTCAACACAATAGTGAAGCACACTGAATTAAGGAAGAAATTAATAATGTTCAAAATATAGATCCAATGTTATATTAAGAGATCACAGTAAAAGACGTCAACACTTCAATTGCAAAAACCCACAACTGGAAAGCTCCTGGCCCAGAACACGTTCACAATTTCTGGTACAAGCAGTTCACATCGCTTCACCATAAGTTGGCTCAGTGCTTCACACAAGTCATTAACAGCCCAGGAGACATGCCTTTATTTCTAACCAATGGCATTACATACATGAAACCCAAAAGTAGAGACACACGGAACCCATCTCAATACCGCCCAATTACTTGCCTTCCTACAATGTACAAAATTTTGACTTCATGCATTACAAGTAAATTCTAAGATTATATTGAGGGCAGAGAAATAATGACAGAACATCAGAAAGGTTGCAGTCGATTACATAAAGGATGTAAAGAATAACTTCTAACAGATATGGTCATTCTCCAACAAGCACATAACCATAGAAACTTGCACCTGGCATACATTGACTACAATAAAGCATTTGATAGCGTTCCTCACAGTTGGCTTATTGAAGTTCTCCACATATACAAAATTAATGAAACAATCATCAACTTTCTGGAACATATCATGACTCATTGGAGAACAACATTGTCCTTAAGGCAGCAAGAGTTAACAATCTCAACAAAAGACATCAGAATTAAGCGAGGAATCTTCCAAGGAGACTCCTTAAGCCCATTGTTGTTCTCGCTCTAAATCCCCTATCAACACAACCTAACAGTACTCACTATGGCTTCCAAATTCGTAAAAATAAGAAGACTATCCACACCATATCACATCTGATGTATATGGATGACATTAAACTTTACAGTTCAACAGACAGACAGCTTCAATATCTCCTTGAAATAACACGAACTTTTTCTGAAGACATTCATATGAGTTTTGGTATTGACAAATGTAAGACGCTTCACGTAGACAAAACTGGAAAGTTACAGAAGATAGACAGTACACTCAGTGATCAAACGACAATACAGGCAATGGGCGATGAAGAAATATACAAGTATTTAGGATTCGATCAAGCAGCAATCATAGACAACAAGGCAATCAAACAATCTCTAACAAAACTGTACAAATCAAGAATCACTGCACTCCTGAAAACCATATTAACAGGTAATAACATGATAAAAGCAATCAACACATTTGCAGTACCAGTATATACGTACTCATTTGGAATTATATCGTGGAGCGACACAGACCTCGAAGACATCCAGAGACTTACCCGCACAATTTTGACAAAATTCAGACATCACCATCCAAATAGCGCAATAGAACGAGTGACACTCCCACGAAGTGAGGGAGGAAGAGGCCTAAAAGATCTAAAGAACTTGTGCTACAAACAAATCCAATCATTAAGGAACTTTTATTATGAGAAACAGGCAACCTCAGAACTACACGCTGCAACAGTTCAAGCAGATACTAAATTAACCCCTCTTAACCTTAACAAAAAACAGCTGGACATTTTCGGTTACAGACAATAACTGCAAAATAGACATGTGGTCAAGAAAGGAACTCCATGGACGCCATGCAAATGATCTCGAGCAACCTCATGTAGACACAAAAGCCTCAAACACTTGGCTAAAATACGGTGATCTGTTTGGCGAAACAGAAGGGTTCATGGTCGCCATACAGGATCAAGTGATCAACACTAAAAGTTACAGGAAGCATATCCTCAAACAAACAATAGATGACAAATGTAGAAAATGCCATACAACAGTGGAGAGCATACAGCACACCACATCAAGATGCAAATTAATGGCCCATACAGATTACTCCTACAGGCACAATCAAGTTGCAAATATTATTCACCAGAAACTGGCAGCGAAATCCAACCTACAGGAAATGACCTGCCCATATTACATATCCGTACCCGATACTGTACTTGAAAATTCATACTAGAAGTTGTGCTATGACAGAGAAATTATTACAGATAAAACTATTCATCATAACAGACCAGACATAACTTTCGTAGACAAACGGCAAAAGATTGGCTTCCTGATTGACATAACTGTTCCACAAACAGCTAATCTTCAAACAGCACATGCTTAAAAAATAACAAAGTATACAGAACCAGCAGCTGAAGTCAAGGCACTATGGCATCTCCAAAAAATTCATATTGTTCCTCTGGTCATTTCGTGCACAGGAATTATACCAAATAACATCCATAAAAATCTGGAACTTATTCTAATACCAAAATATACTTATAAAATTATGCAAAAATCGATCATCTTAAACACATGCAGGATTGTTCGAAAATTCCTAAATTGCGACGAAACATGAATTGACCTATGTCTTGGTTATTAACCCGACACAAAGTAAAATAAAAATCCGGTGAATACCGAGAAAAACAATGTATAACATAATAATAATAATAATAATAATAATAATAATAATAATAATAATAATAATAATTGCGAATTAGCCCAATTAGGACTACGCTAAGTACTCAATGTGTCTCTTAGCCTTTCTTTGTGCCCATATTTCTTTCATCCTTTGACTGTGCACCTTTTTTCTCTCCTCGGTCTAAGCATTTTCTGTTCTATACTTTGGTACTTCTTCCAAATCAATCCGCCATGACTGCACTTTACATCTAAATGTGCTCCTGTTTTGAATGTCTTCTTCTGTGATCCCTGATAATTTACGGTCCTTTTGAATTTCGTTGATCCATTTTATCGTGTCAGTTGCTGGTTTACTTCTATTCTCATAAAATCCAACTATTTATTTTGTAAGACGTTTAGGTTTCATTCTTTTGACGTGTCCATAAAAATTTAGTTCGCGTTTTCTGATATCACTCTGAATATCCGTATATTGTCTGATTTCTCTTTTGTTTCTGAGTTTGTACTGCTCGTCTGTGAATTTCGGACCAAGAATTTTCCTAATAATTTTGCATTCCTCTTTTTCCATATTTTCTATGTCTTTTTTCCTGTTCAAAATTAGAGTTTCTGAGCCATATAGACATTCTGGTTTTATCACTGTATTATAGTGTCTGTTTCGTGTCCTTTGACATGCAGTATTATAGATGTTTTGGGTGAGACGATGTGCTGTTTCCATTTTTTTACATCTATATTCACTGGCTTTAGTTTCAATTCCATTTTCCTCAATTATTTCCCCCAGATATTTAAATTGTGTGACTTTAAATTTTGCCATATTTTGTTTCCATGAAGTTAGGTGTGCAATTTTGAGGATTATTTTTTATTTATGACATTCTGTTATTACTTTCTCAAGAATACAGTGAAATAGCAGAGGTGAGAGTCCGTCGCCGTGCCTTACCCCTGTTTTGATTTTAAAGGGGTTAGAAATACATCCCATACATTTAACTTTGGCCTGTGTGCTTGACAGGGTTTTCTTTATCAGTGTGAGAGTTTTCAAATCTAATCCTTGTCCCCTTACTATTTGGAATAATGATTCCCGATCAATCTAATCATATGCTTCTTTGAAATCAACTAATGTGCGTACTAGATTTCTGTTACCGATTCGCTGATGCCTTAGGATAAGTTTCAGATTTAAGATTTGTTCCGGCCATGATTAACCAGGTCTGAAGCCTGTCTGGTATTCTCCAATTTTTGGTTCTAATTGTTGTTGTGCTCTGTCAAGAAGACAAAGGGAAAAGATTTTATAGGGCACTTATAATAATGAAATCCCTCTATAAATATTGACGTTTGTTCTATTTCCTTTTTTGTGTAATGGTTGAACTAATGCAGTTTTCCATTCTTCTGGAATAATAATAATAATTCTTCTGGAATAATAATTATTATTATTATTATTATTATTATTATTATTATTATTATTATTATTATTACGTGATTGTTACGCTCACCAGTTACTTGAAAACAAACTCCATTCTCCTATACTTCTTACAGAATTTCTCCATCACCTTGTCGAAAAAGCTGTAGTCAAATTTGTCTCGTCAAGTAAAGCCTTCTCAATCGACAGGATTGGGCAAAATACTTTAAATTTAGTATTTAAATACTTCGCCAAAATACTTCGTAAATAAGTATTTAAATACGTACTCAAAACACATTAGGGTTAGAATAACTAAATACATGCGTATTTAAAATACTTCAAATACTCAATAAATACAATAATTTTTTATTGCAATAATTTATTGTGCTTGTCAATTACAATAAATTACTAATTGACAGTCATAAAATTATGAACAATAACTCATTAGTCTAACTCATAAGCGGAATTTCCTTTTAAAGCGACCAGTTTTTCAAACAAATCATCAGACAATAAACCACTATTTGGCGAATCTATGAAACCCGCAAAGGAAAACTGACGTTCAACTGGCGCGGATGAACGTAAACTAATATTATAAGTAGAGCTCGGACATGTAGGCACTAAAAAGGTCGAAAATTGGCAGGCAAAATGCACTTAAAAATTTGAAATTGCTGGGAAATGGGTATTCTAATTGACAATAGGCAGGCACTCGGGAAGTAAAAACTTAAAAATAGACATGGAAATGAGCATTCTGGTTGAATAATATTAAAATTTATACGTAATACATACTACATAAAGGATGAACACAATTCTGTAAAAACAAATCGAATTTCTTCGATTATCAAAATATATTGCGGAGTTAGTATTTCTTAAGAATTGACTCTGTGAAATTTTATATTGTATATTTTCTAGGTTAAACTTGCTAAATATTAGATTTTCAAGTTTTGAAAATGGATGTTTGCGGCATGGCACAAGTCAGTTTTGAAATTCTTTGTCTTCATTTTTTGACTGCACTTGAACGTTTGAATAGTTCCCCCCCCTTTTTTTCGCATTTTTTGCACGAGTTGCAGTGTTATTATGTTGTAAGAAATATTTTTTGCACATTTTACCACCTTTTCACAACACTGGCAAAAAATACATTTCCAGTCCGCCGAGAATCTTCTTCATAAATTCATTCTTTTAGCAATGCATTTCTTGAAACTTTCTCTTTAGGCATTGAAGCTAGCGTGCTAGACAGGAACAGCAAATTTACTCATCTGGTATGCACCAAAATTCGGAACCAATACAAAATTATCGAAGAAAACTCCGACTAACTTGTGTAATTCTATCTTCTAAAAGCGAAAGATGCCGGGAACGCTGTTTTTGAAAACAGTTGTGTTCTTGGTAAGGAACAGATAGCTTCCAAATTAATTGTTGTTACTCGTGTGCCATAAATATTAGAATAATTATCTATATAGTATGTGTTAGTTGTTTATCTAAGGCAATATCACAGAATATACAAAGAAAGTTAATGCAGATTTTGACCGCTAAACAGCTTAAAAGAAATATAGCGACGATGTCCCTAATGTGGAATACGGGCTTTGTCCGAATGTGAAATATTCTCCATTGCCGCTATGGATAAAAAGGAGTTGGTTCTTTTATCTGTACACTTTAAATTGCATTTTCTAACATTAATATTGACATTCTATACCGTATTGTGGAGGTGTATGGTCCAAGAGCACGACTGATTGGACTCAGTGTCAGAAGTGTAAGATCTGGGTCCATGTCCATGTGATCCAAAAACGAATTTCCTCTGAAGGAATTGTCTGAATTATTAAACTAAACATGTATTCTTGCATACATAAATGTTGTTCTGGACGTTAATGCGTTTATAATTTTCTTAAAACAAGAATCATTCACTGTTCCACTTTAGGAACAAGGTATGTCTAATGTGGAATATATGTACACCTTTTTTAATTACGAAATGTGAATTTTTAATAGATTTAAATGAATAATGGTAACCACGCGTGTTTATGAATGACTAGTTTAAGTAATTATCTACAGTAGTCTTCACATTTTCTTTTATTTGTGAAGTAATAGTCTAAAATGTAAAATGTATTCCACATTCGGGTACTTTACTCTACCTTTAAAATTAACGCATTAACACAAATTAAATAATCACCACTTGTGTTTACCTACCACGTTAAATATTAAAGGAATACTAGTGAGAACCCGTCAAAATTTGACGGTGAGATCTGAGATAAATGTAAAATACTGTCCCCAGACTAATGTTCACAATATATTGCATTGTTTGGATCTTGAGGGTATAACGAAGATATTCTGTGATGAGGAGTTCCCAAAATTTTGAACACGTATGGCCCATGACCAGATGGCAATGCAATATCGGCACATAAGATATAGCCCTATTATACTTCAGGATATTATTTCTAAAGTTTTTTGATGTGTCATCATCTCCTATAAACAACTGTTTGATTTCTTCTGGCATTTTGCTCCAAGTTATACTTATTTTCCCATTTAAGCAACACAGAGTAAATCGTTTGCAGAATTTCTCTCGCATGGAAGTACAAAGCAGAACAAAACTGACATTTCATAGACAATGACCCAATAGAAAACGAAATGACCTCACTATCACGACACCTATGCTGACTTACTCTTTCCCTGCGTTCAGTTAATGAACGTTTACGTCTTTGGAGGTGCGTGGACGACTATTCGGAATTCGACATAACCTGTAAACAATTTCACTGGAGTATTACAACCGAGCAAAACCCACTGTGCGAATGTTCTCTACAAAATACACCACAGAAGCAAATACATGCAAACTGTCAACACCACAATGCAATTATTACACTGAAACAAATCCTTGACGAATTGTAAACAAATCTCAACAATCAAAACAAAACATCAAGCAGCGTGAACACACATCTATCGACTCATATATATCGATTTTGAAACTGTCACCCTTTGAAAGAAAACAATTGACTATTGATAAGCGTACTATTAAAGAATGATTTAATTAATTAATTTACACCGTAAATGGTGAATAAACACAAACAATATCTGATAACACATCTAGGGATCATATTCTTTCATTTAAAAGAAAAAAATACAACAATCGATCCAGTAGAAGCTCTAAACGAAGCTATGGCAGAATACCTTATTTTTTTAAATATATAGATTTGAACACCAAAATCCACTCTGCGCCACGCCAACTTGCACCCGTTTTCGTCCTTTGTAGATCCTGGCGCAATGTTACCATTTGGCCATATTCCGGCCTGAGGTAGAGTCGGCTGTGGCCTCCCTAGGCCCTCCGCGCCGCACTGTGGGCTAGTATCCCAAAAAGCTGGCCATAATATAAAGAGTAGTTTAATTTGTACCAAAGTTAGTATGTAAAGGTTATCGAAATTGGTGATTAAGAATATATCAAAAAATGAAAAAACAAAATGGCGGATTCAAGATGGCGGATAAATATTAAGTCATTTTATTCATATAAAAGTATTGGGGGGGGGAATTAATGAGGTTGCTAATAAGATTATGAGTTCAGAAATTTAAAAGACCAAAATGGTAAACAAAAATTTATAAATGTCTTTTTATTAATATAAAAGTCAGTAGTTAAGGATTGTTGTAGTTAATGATTAAAAATATCTCAAAATTTAAAAGCTCGAAAAAATGATTAAATAGAGGATAGAAGATGGTATAAATTACAAAAAAAATGTTATTTCAATTACAATTATTCATTGTAAATTGTAATTATAATTAGAAGTTGTCGTTTTCTTTTCAATCTACGTCATTATCTTCTCTTTCTTCTACATCATTTCTTTCATTTCATCATACATCTCTTTCTTCTACTTTTTCAACTGAATCATTATTTTCAAAGACTGTTTCCTCATCATCTGCATTAGAATGTTCACAATCTTCCGCCACAAGAACTAAGAGGACAATGGCTTCTGCCGACACACTACAGATTCTTTGGTGGATGATTTGCTTTGAGAAGAAACGTATGGATCTGTGGTTGCCAAGAATCTCCTGAACACGTCATGTAGAAGCTTAACTCTGGAAAACTTTCGACAAAAACTCAGGTGATATTGCATTATCAACTTATTAGTTGATTCTTGAGCATCCTCCGACAGTTGACCGATAGGTAAAATGGCCGAAGAAAGAATGTCTGGTCCGTGGATAAACAATATGGACTGCTGTTGGCATGTTGTACCAGAGGTATGCTTTGAAGTAGTGTCTGTTAGCTGCTGCGGCGTAAAATATAACCAAAATATTCAGTTTTATAAGAAACAGGAATGCAATTATTTCTTAAAGATTAATACAATCTTAATACATAGTAATAGCGTCACGGCGACCTTTGTCCTTTTCTAAGTTATTCATCCCACTGTGAAGGAAAAAGCGTTGTTTCTCTCCTTTTTCTGCTTATTATATTCTTTACAATGCTTCTAGGCATCGACTATAATTTAAATCGAAGAAATGTATTTTATTAATTGATTTTATTGTCGTTTTTCAAGATGTTCCAATAACGACATTTTGCAAATGTTGCTTAAGACGTGACTCAAAGCCGGAGTCGTTACTAGTTCGTGGATTTGAAGGTTAATTTACGAAGGTAAGCCTACGGACACTGCGCAAAAGAAAGGAGACTGTCGTGGAATTCGTAACTTATCTGTTTTTAAGCACATTTTTACAATTTTCTCGTGAATTTTGCGGTATTCAGTACATTTTCAACAAAAACAAAACAAAAAAATGTATGTAATTATATAATAATGATGTAAATACTTTTAATTAGTACACACCTCCTGGAACACCTTTTGTATTGAAAATATTCGCTTCACTTGCACAGGACACAAATATTTATATTCAACAACAAGACTGTTTTTGTAGCGTGGCCGGCTCCACGCACTGCTAACAAAGAATTGTCAAGTTGGACCTGAAAAAACAACGAACAAAATGAACCGCTCAAAGCCCGCACAACCGGCATTCAGTAGCCCCAACATTACTGTAGCCAACCTGATAGTCCAAAATTCCCATCTAGAAACTTTTTTTCCTTTCTGGTCAAGTTTTCAACATTATAGCCCACCATGCACCGGTAAAATCAATATTATGAAAAACACGGTGGTGTGGTTTGCACTTCTCAAACTACGTACTTTCGAGAGTTTGATTGAAATGTTGCAGTTTTTTTGTCAGAATGTGTATTATGGGGTCGTGATGTCGGAAAAGTGGATACATCTTGTTCCTAAATGTAGTAAATTACTTTCTGACAGGTTGTGAGGTCAGAATCCACGTTTTGCGGGTCAATGGTTTACGGCAAAACGTCGGTCATCTGTGGTCTCGATAGCGCCGAAACAATTCAGACGATTTTCTCCAAAAATTGATATTCCCCGGTCGATCTTTCCGAACTCTAGGCCCTGGTTATTTAGAAACGGATGTTTTGATTTTGAGGTTCTTTACAAGTAGCTGTAAGAACACCGTCAAAATTGTCGCAAAAATGACTCCAAATATATGTATGACCCCCCTCCCTCTGGTAGAGCAAAGGACTTAAAAATGGTTCTGGTTTCATTTTCGATGAACTCTGAATTTTCGAAAATTGTGGATGTTCAATTTCTTTTCGGCGTCTTCCCTACTACTGAAATATTTCAGATATGTTTTTTCCTCTAAATAAAATTAGTTCTCCAAGGACTGATCATTAAATAAGATGGCAGTTTTTCAAAAATATGAGTTTTCGCGTAATTTTGCATAAATTATAGGCATTTTTGACAGTTATTTTGTCAAAAACGGCCCCATCTTTATTCTTTTTTCGAATAGATAAAGTACACCTATTTTCGGTGAACTCGTGCCCTTTCGAAAATTGCCAAATTACAATACTTTACAAAACTTTGCAAAACTACAATACTGACAATTTTTTTCTTAATGTAATTGATCTAAAAAATAGATCCTTGATTCATTAATGCCCAAGCGGCACTTCACTCCCTACTACATATTTTCATTTTTTATACTCGTACAAATCTGTTTCCGTGCGTTTTCTGTGCTTGAGGGCAATGAGGAGTAATGCAGTCTTTTTCTGCCACTCGTTTGCCCTCTCGCCCTCTCCCCCCAGCTATCGGCTGACGGAAAGTGTCGTAAGAAATTAATTACGCTTTGCGAAAGAGATACGTTTCTTTGGTAAATATTGCATTCTTTTCATTTTCTTGATGTGAATTGTATATCGGCGAATCGCGGTGAATTGCTGTATCTCTAAATTGATGTTTGGTTAGGTTTAGAAAACGTTTAACGCAACGTGGGCAATAAAGTGCCAGTTGAGCCCAACGCTAACAACAATCATTATATAGACGCACATTTCCTCCCATGTGTTCGTCAAAAATTCTTAGTAACCAAAATTATCGAAAACCAGGAGAAGGTATTTCGTCCTGTTCAAGCAGCTAACGTGATATTTCCTCCTGGATGGATTTGTCCGAAGAAGACAGTAGTGACGGATACTGAAACGATCAGACATCATTTCTGGAAACCAATTCGGCCGGTAGCGAACTGCGAGGACTAACCACATTTGTTCGGACGACGAAGACGGCACCTTCATCCTCTAAATGCAAAAATGATTCGTGAAAAAGGGAACTTCCATCCAATAATAAATAATAATAATAAAATTGTCTTTATTTGTGGCGAGGCTCAGGCCTTAAGGCCTGCTCTTCCACCTAACCACTTCAATTAATTTACAATTTTAAGAATTACAGTTGAGGCGTTCGGATGTAATTAATATTAACTGACTTTTAATGATTCGGATGTAATTAATATTACCGGACGTGTCGCAGAAGAAGAAAAAAATCAATTTGTGATTACCAACCAAATTAATTTATCAGTATGAGCCAAATTAATTTATTGTCATTTTTTGTTTATTCTTGAAATTTTGCAAAATGGAAAGGCATGATGTGAGGAACATTCTTAAAAAATGTATAATAAGATAGCTCCCACTTATTCCACTTAGAATCAATAATTCAAAATTCACCAGAAATGTTTTTTTTTAATTTATTTTACGTCAAAAAAAACAGTTAAAAACTGCGTATGACGTGCTATGGGGAAAAGTGAATTGTGTGCACATTTTCAAAATTCTGTGATCCCTACACTAACTAAGTCATATTCTACTTAAATTTTGAATTTTTGAAAGGGAGAAAAAAAGAAAAAAAAACTCTCATGTAATAAAATCTATTTTCAAGGATAAACAAGCAATAAATTTTGAATTTTGAAAGGGAGAAAAAAAACAAAAAAACTCCCATGTAAAAAAATCTATTTTCAAGGGTAAATAAGCAATAAATTTTGAATTTTGCAAGGGAGAAAAAAACACCAAAAAAACTCCCATGTAATAAAATCTATTTTCAAAGATAAATAAGCAATAAATTTTGGCTCTTATTACTTCCTGCCGCGACAACATGGAACCGATAATTTGAATAATTGTATTTCCCACTGAATTCTAGAAGACGTGCACAGAAAATTAAGTTACATTTATGTCCAGAAGCAAAACAAGGGGCCATCTCAGCATTTGCTCAATGGATCAGGGAAACTGGACGAAAAACCTGATCGAGATGGGGGTCATTGACCCGGAAGCTGTAGTACAATAGTTGTTACAGGTTGTTTATACTTATTTATACAGTCCAAATGGTAAATAATGCATTATGTATCATTGTTAAAATTAATGTTACTTTTCTTGTGATGCTCAGTATAGTCTCTAATTGTATAGAAACAGTTATGCAGCAGAAACGATTTCACTTGGATTTAAACTTTTCTATTGAATTTAATCGTTTAATGTCATCTGGCAAAGTGTTGTAAAATAATGTACATGTATTGTATGTGAATTTTTTGTAATGAGCTGTTGATACTGTCACCTGATGAATATGATTTCTACGTCGAGTGTTATAGTAATAGACTTCGGCATTTTCTGAAAAAATATTCCCGCCCTGTGTCAGTTGTCATTACCCGACAGCCTTAACTGTGAACAATAAACAAAAACAAAAAAGGAGGGTTATTTTACATTTACGTCTGGGATGCAATACTAGGGACCATCCCGGCATACGCCTTAAGCGATTGAGTAAACCCAGAAAAAACCTCAATCAGGATGGCGGCTTAGGCCGAAATATTGAGAGGAAGAAATATCAGGGCTGAGAGTGAAAACAAAAGAAAAGGGAAAGAGAAGAAAATGGAGGTGGACAAGAGGAGATAATAAAGAAATGATAATGAAAAGGATGCGGGGGGATCAGAAGAGAAAATATAGTACATATAATTTTACAATTACATAACAACAGGTAGTTCTTGATGACATATACAATGCATAACCTCAATCAACAATAAGGGAAATTACCACATGAATCATTAGGTAAAGGCACTTACAAAAGGATATCTTACAGTATAAAATACAGAAAGTGTCAATAAAATAATAGTGTGACTACTGATTTTCTTTGTAACAATAATAGTAATAAAATATATAAATAATAATAAAAGTGACAAACATCATAATTTTATAAACATTTGTAAGCTGTAGTTTTACATAATATTTTCTTATTTTACATTTAGAAATCTATTACATTATAGTAACAAAGTTGTATTTTAGATATAGCTATGTAATTTCTCTAATTTTAAACATTGTATCAGCAGTAATAGGATTAGCTTTTACTGTATCCTGAAGTAGGAAAGAAGGAAGATGGCCAGGAGGAAGGGAGTGGGAAGAAATACTTTCGAAAATATGACTTAAAAAAACAGAAACGATCTAGCATGGAGGATGATATGTAATAAAGGGATCATGGTCATTGTTTCAGAAAGTAATTAAGATAAAATTGCGGATAGAACAGAGAGTGTGTGTAAACTACGTTTCATTGTTTTTTTATCCAGACACCAAGTTGAGTTTTGAATTTTCTAAAGTTGCTAAGGCTAGCCAGTAGAGATGAATCATCTATGAATGGTAAAATGCGTTTGAAAACTCCCCGGCTCATTCTCTAATCAATGACAGCCATCTCCTGGTTGTTTTTTCAGTTATTCCTCCGTGACGATAACGCAGACTGATCTCAAATAGCACTGTGCAATATGCGTGCCAGAAAAATGATGCTAACTTTACATTGTTACCAGAGGTAGTGTACACGTTTTTCGCGATGTTCCCAGAGGCGGGTATGTGCCTAACCACGCCGCAAATGTTTTGGAAGAATTCAGACGATTTTTACAACAAAACTGAAGCTGAATCGATACGAAGCGGGAGATTTGACGATTGTTTTTCGCATGACTGCAACAACATGGAGATAACTCGAAATAAGACATTTTCTAGGGTCTGTTTGTTTCTTGATGATGTGAACAAGATTTTCGTAGAGAACGCCCCATTTGGATCTGATATATCCTTCTATGAATCTATAACTCCATATTTTGTTACAAAAGGGCAAGCACGTTGCTTGCTAAAGAAACATGAATCACACTACTTCAACAATAAGTACGTTTCAATCTCGCTGAGAAAACGAACTAATGTTGAAAAAGGATTGTCAGGAAGTGACTATTTCACCGGCAATTGTTAGCCTACATTGTTATGATTAAATAAACACTTGTTTATTTAATATTTTTTTTATTTAAGAAAACGAGCACATGCTTTGTACTGCACCGTTACAGGTGTACTGGACACAGAGCACTTATGTCACAGAGTAGTCACATTTGTCTCTGGTACAGATCTTACAGAGTAGCGCGCAGTGCGGCAACTGCATCTAGCGGTGCCTTAGTAAACTAACATACAACATACATCGTGTATCATTCCATTATGTTCTTCACCTATCATGCCAATCGTATGGTAATAACTTATGTTCCCTAACCTAACGTCGATATATCGTCAAATACAATAAATGCGTGGATGGAGATCAGCTGGGCAACGATGTAAACTACAGGATAACTATACGTGGTAAAAAGTGGTACCTGTAATTCCGGTAGTCCTTATGTTAGCAAATAATTGCATTCCCGATTAACAAAATAAAAGGTCTTTAAAATATAAATTACAACTCATAGTTTAAATACAAAGTACTAACTACAATTACAATCTGCCCGCCCGCCCACTTCTCCAACCGTCCGCCCGCGCCCGAAAAAACATGAGGTTGTAAAAAAAACTCTGAAAATCTGCTATAAAAAACTCAGAAAATCGAAATTTGTTCTTTCGCGTTCTATAGTTTTGGTTGAAAATATTACCCGAATAAAACATATTAAGTAATTAAATAATACTTTGATTGTTAAGCTAGAGTTTACTGAACCTATTGCATTTTAATTGAAAAAGCTACAATTACCTCGCGCTGTGCAATTTAAAAACCGTAAATGTGTACAAATGCGACAAAAAACAAAATTGGCCGCAATTTGTGAACCACGTACAATAAAAAACTGAACAACCAAAACATTAAGAAATTTACGTGTAAGTTATGGATTTTTCTGAGATGTTGAGGTTGCCAACTTATTTAATTCTGAACCCGTTAAAATGAAATGACTTCTTATATTTTGCAGTTTGCTCTCTTAACAAGCTGTCGATGAACGTGCAGTTGAAGTCATTCGAAACTCGCAAGCATTCATCAAGGGAGTTGGAGAGAAAATCGAGCCAAAATCAATTTTATACCGCGAAATAGTCGCACTCGAGCTTCCTTTGTTAGTTGAATCAACATTTTTACGAACACTGGCATTGGAAGTTGAACTCGTTCTGATCAAATTCCAGGCTTATAAATCTATGGTGCCGTTCCTGTAGTGTTGTGATCCCATTTCTAAGCCGTATACTAATTGAATTTTGAATACTGAAAAAAATGAGCGTTTCTTGCAAGGATTGTTTACAAGAGTATTCGCTCCAATGTGATAAAATCAATTTTCGAGGACAAATCAGCAATTAATTTGGGCTTTTATCCCTCATCATGTCCGTCGTCAAGGAATAATATTTCCTGCCGCGACAACATGGAGAACGATGAATTAAAAAAAACATATTTCCCACTGAATTCTAGAAGACTTACACAGATAATGAAGTTACATTTATGTCCGGAAGCAAAACAAGGGGCCATCTTAGCATTTACTCAAAGGATCAGGGAAACTGGACAAAAACCTGATCGATACGGGAGTCATTAACCCAGAAGCTGCGGTACAAGACTTGTTACAGGTTGTGTAGAATTATACAGTCCAAATGGTAAATAATACATTAAATACATTAGCACTTGTTTTATTGTCGTCGGAATGGGGAAAGATTCTGCTTTTATTGATTAGATTATTTTATTTGAAACACAATTTAGTTGTATTTAATTATATTTATTTATAAAAAACAAATTTTTTAAGTTCATCAATCTCTATCTGTTTTCATTATCTATTGCAGAAATAGTATATAAACATAACCCAGAGAAAAACCTTTTCGCCTGGAAAACCCGGAAAAGTCAGCGAATTTGAGGATCTAGAAAGCGAATGAATTGTTTAAAATAATAGTCACATAAGGCAATGTAACTCTTTTAATGTGAAAAAAAATTTTGAAGTATAATTTTACAGCAAAAATATTTTGAAGTATAATTTTACAACAAAAATGTTTTGAAATATAATTTTTTAAGCAATTTTTGAAAAAAAACAACTTTATTTTGAGCAAAAATTAGATCAATACTACAAAACATTTTATATGATCTTTTTTACAAATCTAATTTTTTAGAACAGATTTCATAAAGGAAAAAAATCTCTAACAATACTTTAGTTTCCCGAGTGATATTTATTTGGAATTTTCGAAATTACAGACACTTTAACAAAAATTAGACCTCTGCCAATTTTGTCAGCGTCTAATTTTTTATCAGAGAGAAACAATATTAAAGAAAAAATATGGAGCTGTTTTTGATAAAATAATTGATTAAAAATTACCTATATCACGCAAAATTACACGAAAACTATTGGTATATTCGAAAATTGTAAATTGCATTATTTACAGATTTATCTTCGAACAGATTTCATATAGAGAAAGAAACTCATCTTCAATGATATACTCGTAGGACAATTATGAACTTTCGAATTTTTTTAGAAAATTCTGAGATTTTCACGAAAATGTGGCCTTTGTCATTTTTAGGCTTCCATTACAGTATCAGAAGGATTCAAGTAGTCCAAAAATTATCAATTTTTGATAAAATTTTGAAAATTTGCCTTCATGTAAAATCAAGATATCCGTTTCAAAACCGCTGGACCTGAAGGTCGACCAGTTCGATCGGTAAAATGGAGATCGAATTTGGAGAAAATCGTTTGAACGGTTTTGGAGCTAGCGTTGCCTACAAACGGAGAGACGGGCAGGCAGAGAGTCGTTTTGCCGTAAGCCAATTTTTCATTACACGGACCCAGAAAATGTGGATTCTGGCTACACAAAGTGTTATAGTAGGGTTGCCGTTTTGTAAAAACGAAAATCCAGAACACTTATTTGGTGCACTAGTATACTTTTGAGAAATTCTGTGCAACAAGCTGTACATCCCATTGGAAAAATCAATTAAACAGATCATATATTGACTAGTTAGCTTCAGGAGGCTCCTTCATCTGCCGGATACACTTCTTTTGGCAGTAGAACATTTCTGTGAAGAATGATTTTCTCCAATCGCTTTTTATTTTGGGAAATATCACAAAAAATCGGGACATGACACATTTTTATGTGTTTTGATGGTTAACATTGCACCTACTGTGGCCATATTTGGGTTGTTCCTCTCTCTTTGGTTCCCAAATAACACTGGACAACAAATTTCACCTTTTTCTGGTTCTTGGATGAAAGTATGTGATTCTTACAGAAAATGAAATGCTGAATCTTCATACGTCTTCAGTTTTTTCCTATCACGTATAATTTTTTGGGGAAATTGACAAATGTATGATTTACACATTTTAGTGAATCATGGTAACTTTAAACTACACAGTACATAATACGTATCTTGCTGACCAGATCGTTTGGTCTTCGTCCGTTGGTACGATGAGAATGGTGTTTCCCTCACTGCAAACCAACAGTAATCTGCCCACATGACCAGGTCCCATCTTCCCCTATAATGTTTTTCAAGAGTCAAAATGTCCTGATGGAACCGCTTTCCATGTTGGTTCCAAATTGTTGGAAATAAATCCAAGTGGTAGTGCAAGAAATGAAGTTAAGATATGTTACCTCCCATCTCACGATAGACCGCAAACATTTTTTCCGCATAATTTTTAGTCTTCGGATTTCCTGTTCCCTAACAAGTTCGAGACATCTTTAAAGCTTTCCCATGCACTTTTTTCTCTTTTCCATCTAAGACCCGTTGGATTCAGTATCACCAATAGCCTTATTAGGATTACAACAAAAATATCTTCTTTGATTTTTGTGTAAGATTTGGAAACTTATCTTTTAGGTATTGGAACGCTCTGCCATATCTATCCATGCTTTTGACAAAGTTCATTAGCCCCAGCTTGATGAGAAAGGGTAGAAGGTTGGATTACAAGAGGTTTATGCTTCCCATTTTCTACCCCACTTCCAGACGTCATACAGATATCAGAGTGTGTTTGAATCTGGCTCGACTGCCCTATTCACGCAAAAAGCAGCAGTATTTTGTGTAACCAAGCTGCATTCTCAAAAAATAGTGACCGCTTTTAGATCCCCGAATACCTTTCACACGAAAGAATTGCAGTTGATACTATTTTAAAGACATTTGCCAAGAAGTAAAAGCCTTCCAACAAGAAGGCACGACGGGTCCAAAGTGTATTTCATTGTTACGACACATGTTAAACGATAACCCATTATAGGAGGAAACACGAGTTATACAATTTCGGACGGATGAACTAGTGTTTCACATAGCATCTTATACTTAACTATGAATTTCAAATATTTTTGTCAAACCTCACGTGATATCCCAAAACTGTAAAAACAGTTCAAAGTCCAGTACAAAAAAATGCTTCTAGAACAACATCCTCTGATTGTGGGACCCTAAAACCTTGTTGACCAGTGTAATTCATGTGAGAAAAAATAACTGAAAATCTCTCTTCCGCCTGTCCTCCATCTTAACTTTACTATTATCAAGAAAACGTGCACAGACGGTACTTCTCCTCATACCTCACGTAGTTTTACTGTTCTTTGGCTAAATAAATCAAATCGTTCAGTTCTATTTGTCATCAGACGTCGACAAGAATGTCTTATCATGACTATTCATCAAATAGACTTTCTTCATTCGTACAATTTTGGAAACATTTTAATTTCTTTTGCTTATTGTATGATTTTCTACAATTATAAAAAGGTATACAAAGAAACTCATGGCATATCTCACAAATGTTCAATTGGTCAAGGGACCGTTCTTTGATATAGTCTATGAGACAATCATAAACATTAAAATGGTGTTTTTGGAAGAATCTGAATTAACCTTTCTTCAAGGCTTTTCAATTCTATGTTTACTTCACTTGTCAGGAATATTCTATTGTTTTGCAACAAAAAGTTTTGATGCAAGTTCTTCAATTTCATTCTTAACTATAAAGCAATTATTTTCTTTTTCAATTTTCAGTATTGACTTTTAAAATAACATCATATTACTTTCTAGAAAAAGAAGAGACAAACTTAATTCTTTCATTAAAAATGCAGGATTTTGGGACATTTTTCTTGACTCAGGAGATAGACCACTAACATGTCAATGAAACGATTTAGTTCAATTAAACTATTCATCCCCTGACAACCACCACGCTTGTAACTCCAAAATTCTTTTATTTCCACAAGGTAACAAAATGATACTGGCTCAAAATGAAAAATTATGTGAGAGACTAAATTTATTAGTAAACATTGTTTTTCTAGAGCAACTATTCAGTACTTTTAACTATTTACAAATAATTATTTAAACTAGTGAGAACCCGTCAAAATTTGACGGTGAGATCTGAGATAAATGTAAAATACTGTACCCAGACTAATGTTCACAATATATTGCATTGTTTGGATCTTCAGGGTATAACGAAGATATTCTGTGATGTGTAGTTCCCAAAATTTTGAACACGTATGGCTCATGACCAGGTGACAATGCTATATCGGCACAAAAGATATAGTTCTATTATACTGAAGGATATTATTTCTAAAGTTTTTTGATGTGTCATCATCTCCTATAAACAACTGTTTGATTTCTTCTGGCATATTGCTCGAAGGTATACTTATTTTTCCATTTAAGCAACACAGAGTAAATCATTTGCAGAATTTCTCTCACATGGAAAGTACAAAGCAAAACAAAACTGACATTTCATAGACAATGAACCAACAGCAAACGAAATGACCTCACTATCACGACAACCTACGCTGACTTTCTCTTTCCCTGCGTCCAGTTAATGAACGTTTGCGTCTTTTGGGGGGCGTGGACAACGATTCGGATTTCGACATAACCTGTAAACAACTTCACTAAAGTATTACAACTGAGCAAACCCCACTGTGCGAATGTTCTCTACAAAATACACCTCAGAAGCAAATACATGCAAACTGTCAACACCACAATGCAATTATTACACTGAAACAAATCCTTGACGAATTGTAAACAAATCTCAACAATCAAAACAAAACATCAAGCAGCGTGAACACACATCTATCGACTCATATATATCGATTTTGAAACTGTCACCCTTTGAAAGAAAACAATTGACTATTGATAAGCGTACTATTAAAGAATGATTTAATTAATTAATTTACACCGTAAATGTTGGTGAATCAATACAAATAATATCTGATAACACATCTAGGGATCATATACTTTCATTTAAAAGAAAAAATACAACAATCGGTCCAGTAGAAGCTCTAAACGAAGCCATGGCAGAATATCTTATTTTTTTAAATGTATAGATACTCCATTTATGTTTACAAGCAGCTATTGTTAATCCATACATTTAATAAATGATTGAGTGCCACTGAATGCGACTGGCACGAACATACAACCTTAAGGCAACCGGGAAATTTGAAATGGAAGATAAAATGGAATTCTCTGGAATTTACTTCAGGATTACTCTGGAATTTAAAATTTGTATCCTAATGTAAACTTTTAGCATTCTAGTTCAATTGGTTTGATATTTTTCCCATAAAAATGATAAAAAGTTTCATAAATGTAACCCAATGTAACCTTGAGTGTACATTGTCGCAGTAACTAATTAAAAATATTAAAATATTTATTGAACCCTTTTATAAAATCATTTTTTATGATTTCAATTATATAAATTAATTGATTATTCTTAATATACATTGAGAAAAAACGCATACTTTGCAGCGATTTTTATCATGGAGTTTTACCAAATTTGTATACATGCTATATTATCACAAGAAACCAAACATACTATGAACAGGGAGCAAAAAAAAGAATACCATGTGAGAATACTTTTAACATGCACGACATACGAAATAAACATTTGTTTGCCATTCGTTAAAGAATACGACATACTACATTTAAGGTGGTTAGATCGAGATACGCTTTATAATATATATATATATATATATATATATATATATATATATATATATTACATTAGATTAGATTAGATTTATTACTAATTCTGCAAATAAGTTCCAGAACTTGGTGGCAGAATACACTAACTAAACATTACAAAACTTAACAACTATACAAAATTTTACAAATTTTACACACTTTACAAATTATCATAAACATTTCACCGTGCAAGCTTCCATAGCACTCCACTTCACTTCACTTCACTTCACTTCACATCACTTCATTTCACTTCACCTCGCCTCGTCTCACCATACTGCCAATCACATTTTAATGTGATTCTGACACACTCTTTTCCCTCAACTTCACATCACTGCACTACACGCCACTGCACATAATAATAATAATAATAATAATAATAATAATAATAATAATAGTAATAGTAATAATAGTAATAGTAATAATAGTAATAGTAATAGTAATAATAATAATAGTAATAATAATAATAATGTAATATAACATAATATATATACATAACATAACATAACATAATATAATAGTTATAATATAACATACTTTACATAGGAGGTAATAAGACACATATAAACATCTAGGAATTTAATTTATTTTTAAATTTGCTGACATCATGAGGGAAGGGATCAAAGATTGTCACAGGCAAGTCGTTCCAGTCTCTAATAGTTCGATTCGCGAATGAATATTTCCCAACGTCCGTTTTCTGAATTCTTGTCTGAATTTTGTGCATGTGATCCGCTCTGCCGAAATATGTAGGTTTCCCTAATCGACTTTGAATTTCTTTCCACGGTCGAAAGCCTGTGTACGCTTTATACATAGCATAGAGACGCGATTTCATTCTCCTTGTTTCGAGTGACTCCCATACTTTATTCCTGGTACCCCTGAAAGCAAATTTTGAAGCTCTACGCTGAACCTTTTCTAGATTTCTTTGCTGCAAAAGTCTGTATGGGTCCCAACATATCGCGCCATATTCTAATATGGGTCGCACTAATGACATATATGCCAGTTCTTTGGCACTCACTGAACTCTTTTTGAGAATCCGCATAATAAAATGCAAAGATCTCCATGCTTTCCCTACAACGAAATTTACTTGATTTTCCCATGTCAATTTACTGTCTAGCTGAACTCCTAAATATTTGCAAGACGTGACTCGAGGTATAACATTATTATTCAATTTATATGTGGTTTCATTGTAACTTCGACCCCTACCAAACGTGATGGATTTGCTCTTTGAACTATTTATTTCCATGCCGTTTGTATCCGCCCAGATATGTAATTTGTCCAAGTCTCGCTGCAAAATATTCTCGTCCTCCTCCGAGTTAACAATTCTATAAATTACGCAGTCATCTGCAAAGAGTCGTACATTAGATACTATACTTGTCGGTAAATCATTAACGAAGGCAAGAAACATGAGTGGGCCGATGACACTCCCTTGTGGAATTCCTGACGTGACGTTTCGCGAAGTTGATAAGTAATTTCCGATTCGGACCTTTTGTGTCCTGTCACGAAGTAGTTCGTTTATCCACGCTACCACTCTAGTGTCTAGACCCGAATCTATTAATTTCTTTACAAGACGATCGTGTGGAACAACATCAAAAGCTTTGGCAAAATCAATTACAATCGCGTCGACCCTACCACCTTCATCAACTACGTCGGCTAGGTCCTGTAAAAGTGAGACTAGCTGACTTTCGCACGAAAAACCATTCCTGAAACCGTGTTGACCCTGATAAAGCCATTGCTTGTCCTCCCATTCTTTCCTGATATAGCTAGAAATTAGATGTTCCATAAGCTTGCATACGACTGATGTAAGACTTACCGGTCTATAGTTACTAAGTAATGTCTTGTCGCCACTTTTAAAAATAGGTACGACGAGAGCCAGCTTCCAATCTTCCGGTACGCAGGCGTTGTTTATCGATACATGAAATAACCTAATTAAATATGGTATAATAGCCTCTCCACCTAATTTAATGACGTCCGTGGAAATAGAATCCGGGCCTCGTGATTTCCCTCTCTTCATTAATTTTATTCTTTTCCGCAAAGTATTTACATTAATATGAAAAAGACTTCTATCTGACAGTGATGGTATCTGATTATAATTTGACTTTTGCTTGAAAACGGAGCTAAAATACGCGTTAAAAGCATTAGCTTTTTCACAATCGTCCGATATTGGCGAATTATTAACCCGAACAACTGGAATCTCATCTTTATTTCCCTTCCTTCTACGAACGTATTTAAAAAATGCCGACCAATTTTTACTGCCCTCCGCATCAAGAATATGAGTTAAATGATGTTCCTCTGCGATTTTCTTTTCCTTCCTCAAAGCTTTTGAATAATTTCGAAATAATGTCATATGGTTTTCACTACAGTGTCTGTTGCTAAACGCTTCTCTGGTTTTTCTTCTCAACCGTCTGATTTTCGCATTATAATATTCTGGATCGCATTTTGCTTTTAACAATTTACTTGGTACAAATGCCTGCTCGGCATTTACTAGAATATTTTTAAACGCTTCCCATATTTCTTCCATTCCTCCTCCTATACTAAGGAATTCGCCATACCGTTCTCTTAAGTAATTTTGAAACTCTGCTACATTCGCTTTCTTGTATTCCCTCACTAGAATACCTGTCGCAATATTTTTCCTTGAAATACTTAACTGTAAATCAACTAAAACGGCTTTATGATCACTTATGCCTTCTAAAACGTCACACGACAAAAATAAGTCCTTCGGTCTAATTAGGCAAATGTCCAGAATCGCGTCCTGTCGGGTGGGCCGGTCTACTACCTGTGCTAATCCTATAATGCTTTTATATATATATAATGCTTTTTGTTATATATATATATATATATTATATATATATTATATATATATATATATATATATATATATATAATGCTTTTTGTATTAATCGAAAGATGTAATGCTCTTACACGTTTTTGTAGAGTTTGAATTGATTTTACCGTCCAATTTTCGAGAAATAAGACCGTAAAGTTTGTGCTGTCATGGTGACTTGGCAGATACGACCAGAAATTTTAAAAATGTGAGAAAACCAGGTGTTGAAAAAGTTTTTAAAAACTATTGCTTAGGTACTAGCATCACATGTGCACAACTTGAACATCTACCTTTCAAACGGGAGAATTCTGCAAAAATAATAAGCCTTTGTTATCCTGAAGCCAGTGTGCGTGCGCTTTCTAGAGGATTGGGACGGAAATGCACAAGTCGACAACACCGTTTCATTCTAACCGAGTTCTAGCAAGAGTTTTTACACTTCGCTCGGTGTACTTGGCGCAATGCAAAGATCCTCACTCCTGGAAAACCTTACCTTAGATATTAACCCGATTTCCAGCAAGGTTGAAATTTAATTGATATAATGCTCTCTAGGCCCTGAATGAAACGCTCAAGCAATAAATATTCCACATGAATCATCTCGATGCGACACTCTTTGAGCAAATGGTTGGTCCTGTGGGATTAGAGATAAGTTGATTCATTCAGTGAGATATAGAAGATTTAAAATTATTTTTAATTGTGTGGAAAGTCAGGACAGTGATCTGATAGACAATTATTCATATTCGCTATAGGAGATATGAGATATACAGAGAATTTTCATTGCCTTGCATACCACAGTTGCATGATACAAGTCTCGGTCAGAAAGTAATGCCCTCACATGTTCTCCTTCATGCAATAATAATGGTAGACAGTTGTACTTGTTAGATCTTCAAAGTTTCGTATTTCCAGCGTTAGTGTACGAAGTTTCAAGACTCTCCTGTTGTTCCTTAACGAACTGTTAAAATGGCGGCTGTAGACGACGTACGTTACAAACAGCGAGCTGTGATTGAGTTCCTCGTTGCGGAGAAGGTAACTGTTGCGAACATCCACGAATGCTTGTTTGCAGTGTATGACACCTCTGCTGTGGCCAAGAGTACCGGGACGTTTGGGTAAACGTTCGGAAATTGAAGAATGCGATTTCCATGGTTTGACGAGCACCGGGCATCCTGCCACAGCGACGAGTCCTGACATGCTGTACACATCTTTTGCGATATTGATGGTATCATTCATGTTAAGGTTATGCCCAAAGGCAGTACCATCAATTTAAATTCTTATATCAAAACTGAATATCCTAAAGAAGCATTTCCCGCGAGTTCAATCCCAAAAGAATTGTGCACAAAACTTGCTCTTGCACGATAATGCACGCCTACACACACGTCTCGCAACAAGAGAAACATTAACAAAAATGAACTGTGCTTCCCCATCCACCGTACAGTCCGTATTTAGCCTCCTCCGATTTCCATCCCTCTGAGCCACTGAAAAACGCTATTGACGGAGGAAAAATTGAAGATGACCCGAAGTGAAGGTAAGGCAACGCCGTCAGGAAAAGACTTGGTACCGGCAAGGCATGCAAGCCTTTGGTTCACTCTGGCGCAAAGCTGTTCAAGTCGATGAAAGTTATGTGGAAACATAGAGACAGTGGAATAAACATGTATTAATATTGTGTGTAAAATTCAGGTTCTTCCAATAAATATTTCTGGAGAAAAAATGAGGGGCGTTACTTTCTGACCGACCCTCGTATTTTAAACTGGAGTGAAACCAGCAATCTTGAGCAAAGGTCAGCTCCCGCATTCAGTTGAACTTCTGGGGCGGGCATTCAATGCACAACGTATTCGAAATAAATTTTTAGTGATGTCAGAAGAGTTGAATTGAAACAATACTTTTTTGCTTGTGATAAAATGAAACATAATATCATTCAGGGTAGAGGTAAATGAAAAGCTGGATTTCCCTACAAGTAAAATAAGAATTGCTTAGGAACCCCATCCATGGGGGCCCCGCGCTCGGATATTTTTATAAAATATTCTAAAAATGTTTTTATCTGAATTTGTCAATTATTCTCTCAAAGAATTTTTTAGTAAATGCAGAGAATTTTTTCTGGGGGGGGGGGGATGCACCAAGAAAATGTGCTTCGGGATCACAGAATGTAAATCCGACCATAGGTAAATGTAATTGAAATTGTAAGAGGGATAATCAATTCCGCTTTTTATTAGTATTAGTACATTAATAATGACCCGTTTTCTCTTCGGCACTGTGTGTCTAACATTTTACACACTCCGGACAAAAGTCTTGCATTTTAGATGATTCTCAAAATGAACAAATGTCTTATTTTCAAAACTCTTCATTTTGAGTGCAACATAATTATCCCTGACACAAAATATTACAAAAGACCTGATCCCTTGAAAATCACCCTTCCATACTCTTTAAGATTTTCTCTCCGACACACACTCATGTCAAATCTCGATTTTCTGGCCAAAATTTGAAAACATGTTCTAATGATTTTCAAAATGAGTCCATCAATGATTTGGAGGTCAGTGATTTCAAATTTGATGTTTGTTTGTCGAAAAACAAAATGGCGGATCCAATAAGGCGGACCAAATTTGGAAAAACGCATTAAATTTTGATAAAACTTTTTGTGGGTGTGTATTCTAGGTTGCTAATTTCAAATTTGATATTTTTCGGAAATATAGATGGACAAATTGCAGAATAAAAAAGTCTAGAGAATGTAAGTTTCAATCTCAGAAGTACAAAAATATGCAGCACAAACACGCGTCATTCAAAAAAACAGATTAATATTCATGATCAGAGCGTTCGGTTTCATCCTCACTGCTTTCATTTATTGGTATTTTAATTTGTGAATTAAAGCTTGGATGTTTCATTAATTCAATTGAGGTTCTAATAATTTGAATTTCCCGGGGAGTAATTTACGTACGCTAGATATTAGCGGATCTGGCGATACCAAAAGTTGCAAAAATATCTTGCATATTTTTCAGTGCGATCTGTTTTGAGCGCAAAGTCTCGCCTATATTTTTTTAGTTTGTTTCAAGACCTGTGGACTTCCTTGGGCATTTTTCCATTGACAAAAGCGATGAGTCAATATTCTGTGCAGTGGCGATCGACAATATATGGACAGTTGGGGGCATATAAAACCTGGGACAATTAATTCGACAAATATATGAGCAGTTTCTCTATAATATTTTAGATACTTAGGTAATCGATTTCAAAATCCAAAGAATTAAATTGTAAAATTGTGTGAAACGGTTTCAACAAATTCTTGTTTATTCCCGTAATTCTGGCAGAAATTTCAGAATTTTCTAAGGAACATGGCGCAGTGTTGCCATCGTTCGTATCTTCCATATCTACCAATGGTCCTAAAAACCATATCTACCAATCTACGAGTTCCTCTTGTTGACGGAATTGTTTCTGAATATTTTTTTTCTATTTTCAATCTTCTCTTTGGCTTCATCACGGTTTTGCCATTTCTTGGCTTCTAATTTACACGAAATGTACAAAAGGCACTCGAAAAAACGAATCCAAGTATGTAAAGAGAATACGTATACCTAACTGCAAATATTTTTCCTTAATTGGTTTTTGAAGCATTGCATCTCTATTTAAATTGTTTTGAGGTAGAGTGGCAAAGTAGCACCTTTCACTGGAAGATGTCTGTCAAAGAATTGCACACTTAGCAATCGACCATGGTTAATGCTAATTTGTAATTATTGTCACTTCTTTTCTGTCAACAATCGTATGATAGTAAGATTTCGGTTTTTCTTTAATTCTGTACAATAAATAATTCGGGATAAACTAGCGAACAATATAGATTGAAATTTTCATCAAAATTGATTTTGTCAAAAGTCTAGTATAGTATAAAATATATAATATAACAATATTTATTGCATAATTTTGCACGTTTTGGTGTTTTTACTGCACGAAAATTCGGTCTTTATTCATAATAAAACAACAAAAAACAAAGCGCACAATATGCGCCTTAGAAACAAGTCATGCGCTGCTGGAGACAAAGTGTAATTAAGAAAAATGGTGCAACTCGGGGCAACTTTTTTTACAAAAATCGTTTAAAAATGATTGAAGAACACCATAAAACTCGTTTCAGACCGTAGGACCGTGGAGGATTTTACTTATACGTATTTGAAGTTTTTTTTAAATTGAAATGTATGAAAAACATTGTAAAGTATGCGATTAGTCAAAAGCATTCAAACGTTATTATATGATATTAAAAACACTAAATGTACTTACACCTTTTTTGTCAATTTTGAATCACCAAAATATCTTTAGAGACAAAATAACTACACACGATTCAAATGTGTTGAAAAAAGAGCAGTGTGCGAACAACTATAAACGACGCACTCTATGGTTATATTGTACCCTAACTCACGCAGGAAACGTTGGCGACTCAGTCCTCCTATCGCTCATTCGTGCATGTGTGCATAACACTTAAAGTACCAACCTAACTATTCAGACACATAAAAATTCCTAAATTGAAAGTTCGATTGTTGGATTTTTGGCCACGAAATCGAGCTTTGGCATGATTGTGCGACGTTATGATTTTATCAAAGATGGCCTATATAACACAACTCTTGAATTATTTGATGCAGTGATTTCGTTTTACCAGAAGCATTAATAATTTTTGCCTTGGCCACACAAACAGTATTCAAAACGGAAACTTAAGAGGAAGCACGAGTACTGAGCAGTAATGCCACTTCACGGACATTACGGGATTGCACAATTTACTCACGCGTTTTCACTCTACTCAGAGAGGAAGTTTTGGCTATTATTTACCTAGTATTGTAAAGATCTCATAAATAAATGTCTGTAATAATACTTTTTTTATAATTAGGCTCAGGTTAAATGTGTAAATAATTCGTATGAACTTCACTCTAATGCCTTAATTTTTTCCTTGCCTGACCACGCGATCTGTTGGTAATAGAATAGAAACTAGTCAACTGTGGATCTTCATTCGTCGTAAAATAGTTTATTTTGGGGACGTGAAACAAAGTTAATTAATACAATTACGTAAAACACTTCATATTAGATCCCATTGTGCTTCTACGTCTCACAAAAGTAACTCGTCTGGAAAATAATTATTTTTTAATGTAATTTGGACTCTCAATCCACTAGTGAATATCTCGCTCTAACCATCTTACAAACCCATTCACCAGAAAATCATTGTTTATGTTGCTGAAATCAAAATAAATGATGCTTTGCATGGCTGTAATACTTAAAGTACTTTACGAGCTAGGAATCTTTAAACAATTAAAACTTAAAATATTTTTTCTCACTAATTACATTAGAATTTAGCTAATCGAGAAGGCAAAAAAAGATGCTGAAACAGAATACGTATATCTTTGTAACAACAACATAAATTGTGGCATAAATATTATGTATATTTTATTTAGCTGTGATACATCAGCAATAGCACCCAAACGTTATGATTTAAGTGCAAAGTAAAATCTTTTCTGCTGCATAACTGTTCCTATTTTGTTAAAGACTTTTACAGTATCAGAAAGAAAAAAAATTAACAATGACATAAAATGCATTATTGAATATTTGAACTATATTTCTAAAAGACTTAATATGCATGTAACAAATATTGTGCATGTAATACCAGAAGTTTTAGTGAGAGAAGATAATGCCCCTCACAGATGCAAGATGGGCTTTCTTTCATTATGTTGATGAGTTTAGGGATTGTCCATAAATTACGTTACGCAAATTTGGAGTATTTTGAATACCTCCTCTTCCCCCTGTAAGGCACTCGTAACGCGCGATTGAACCCCCCTCCCCTAAATAATTACGTAACACTTGCGACAATCGCCACCCTCGGAAATGCAAGAAGTGGAAATAAATTTTAGCTCAGTAAACAAATTGTATCCATTTTATTTGTTGTGTATTAAAATTTATGATAAAGTCGGAATTAGTTGTCGATGCTGACTGCACCTAATAATAAGACTAAGATAATAAGCAAATTTTGAGTGAAGGAAGGACGTGCAGGCGAGAAGATTTCTGATCACTAGGGAACGGATTTTCATGTAAATACATATTTTTACAGAGACAAGAAACCTGCATTCACCAATATTTTTTAGACTTAACGCGACGTTCTAAACGGGATCAAGGATAAGCGGAAGAATGTGAAGCAGAAGGAATTTCAACCACGTGCTTACTCATGTTTCATAGACCCCATGCGTAACTCTGAGACCCCAAGCTGTACTCGTGGCTCATTGCAAAGTCGCAAGCCTTTCACCACTGAGGTCCGGGTTCGATTCCCGTCGAATCTCATGTGAAATTTGTTCCAACAAAACGAGTCAAGCTGCTTCACAAGGGCTAGTCCAACCCTTGTGAAGTGTCCTAAACCCTGCCCCTATCCTTACTCCTTCCCAATTCTGGCCGCTGGGTAGTGACGCAGGAGTGCGTAGTAGGAGGCGCATACGCGGAGATGCTACCTGGCGGTCCTCTTGACAACTGACTGCCACGTGACGCGACCTGACAGTGATAATGGAGAATTACTCCAAAAAGCGCGCAAAGTAACGGAGGATTACTCCACAGCGCAAAGCGCTCAACGACCCGTAAGGGTCTTCGAGACGCGTTGCGTCAAAATGGACGCAACAAATTAAAAAAAAAAAAAAAAAAAAAAAAAAAAAAACTCGAAAAAACAATTTTTTTAATCATTGCCTTATTGCATTTCTGGAATCGGGAGAGGGGGCTATACTCCCTTTAGCCCCCACTTTCTATCACAGGCTACACGGTACTATTCACTTGAGCGCCGGCTCCTCGTAAACAACATTGTATATACTACGAAAGTATATATTCGGATGAAATAGCGAATAATTGCTTCTGTAGATGTAGAACTTTCTTTTAGCCTCTCTGAATCCATGTTAAAGATCTGATCGGCAACGTACTGTGCTCGGAAAACACTTGAAGAATGGAATTTTAAACATTATAACGAATTTTTATTTCTCATATTTTCTATTTTTTCTTACATATTTTAGAAAAAATAAATACATATGTATGTACATATTTTCCTTTCTTTATTACAATTAATTCCGTTCCCTACTGACCACAAGTCATGCATACGCCGCCCGCCGTTGTGGATGGCGCATGGGCGAGAGTACTGCGCCAATTTAATTGTATTCTGCAAAATACAGGTCAGTTTATATTTATTGCAGATAAATTAATTCAGATGAAATGAAGATAAATGAATTCAGTCTAGGACATTTACCATTTACGAATTCATTGTTAGTAGTATTGGAATAAACATCGTAAAGTGGTTTTGTACGGATACGTATTACGTCTTTCGACTGAAACAGCTACTTTGAAGTGCCGCAATTTGTCCTCACAGATAGCAGATAGCGGTTCTGCGAAAATCATCGGAACCACGTCCTCTGTGTGGCGGTTATCCTTTTTTTTAATGTTCCTACATTTCTATATTATAAGTATAGTGGGTTAATTGCATTTCACTGCAAGCATGCATTTCACAAGACCTGGTCCCACAATTGCCCGGAGCCATTCTCTCAATTTATAAACAGACACTCATTAATATATATCATCCTAAAGTCTTACACGAATTATTCCACACAACCTGTGAATTACAAACACAATATTCGTTAGTCAAAAATAAGCTAATGATGGGGTAAATTTAACTCACCTCTTCACGTTCCGAAGGAAGCCAAAACACTTCGTTGAGGTCGTCAAAACTATTTTCGAATTTGAATATGTTCAATTCAGTCGCAGTAAAACAGCACCTCTTCTTATGTAGCCACATGAATGCCTGTATTAATGATTATGAAAGGCATCTAAGACAAAATATACGAAAAAGAGTCGACGCCGCGGCTGGTAACACAGGAACACCCAGGTGCCACCACATGTTGAAACACGACACAACAGTCACTGCTGACTGGGCGACTGAACTAACCAATATGGATCATTGTTGCCACACGAATGTTGATATTTATGAAACTATGCAATAATGCCCCCTTGTTCTTTCTACTTAAGTTACATAGTAAATTTAACGAACAGTTTTATAAGTTACTGCATTTTCTTTAATTATACGAATGAATTTTGTTTCGTAGATGGAAAATGAAAATATTTCAGTACCACATAAAAACCTACCATTGGCTAGTTTCTTAACTAGTACCAACAGATCGCGTGGTCAAGGAATGAAAAATTGAGGCTCAAGATTTAATATATAAAAGAGCTATTACACAATTAGCAAGAGCAGAATTATAAAAAGTAACATTATAAACATATATCTATATTTTCTTTACAGTGATCGCTAATAGTGGCCAGAATTTCCTCATCTGGGTAGGGCGAGAAGTCTTAGGTAAATTAGGCAACACCGTAAGGACCGTGAGATTGGCATACCTGCTAGTGCTCACGCTTCTTCTAAGTTTCCTTGTTTTGATTACTGTGAATACTGTTCATGCCTGGTCGACAAGTGGAAAATATCACTATGCCTGAGCGAATTGGTGGAAGATTTGTTTCCATAGCAAAGTTTGAGAGAAGAAGTAATTCCTTCCAATGTCACACAGAGCAATGACAATAGAAAGTTTTCAAATATTTTTCAATGCTTGTTTCTCTCTAATTTTTATTTCTGTAATTATCTGTGCCAATGGTTGGATTATGCGATTATGCGATTGCCTTAAAACAAGATGCCAATGGTTGGATTATGCGATTATGCGATTGCCTTAAAACAAGATCGGAAGTTCGGTTCTCTCCAACTTTGTATAAAGCTTTATATTCTAAGTTAAAAGTTATTATTTCCAGTGGTGAAATCAAGCACAGAAGCTATTTGCTGATTGCAATGTTTTCAACATTTGATTTAGATGCAGATTATTGTGAAAAGTACATACCAAACTAATAATGATAAAATGAAATTACAACTTCATATAATTCTGAGAGCTCATTGTTTAGACCCTCAATAATAAAATTATAACATTGTTGGAGATAAAATCTTCAAAAGAGATTTCCAAGTCTTTTATAATGGTTTTCCTTGATGTTGCACTCAAAATGAAAGGAAGTTTTAGAAATAAGACATGAGACCCATTCAAAATGCATTACTACTGTTCAGGGAATGCAAACAATTAAACAAAATATGGTGCTGTAGAGAAAAGGGTTTTCTATTGTAAATACTAATACTACCAAAGGCTGAATTTATCGTTCCTCTTACAATTTCATTTACCCAAGGCGGGATACAGTTGGCCTCCAAGTACAAAATTGTTTTGGACCTTCAGAAAAAATCGTTAATTAACTAAAAACACATCAAGATAGAATAAATCCTTGTACAAACACAGATGTGAATAAACAAATTGCTTACAAAGTGGAAATTACATTTTTAATTTCTCATTTACAAATGCATGTTCCATTCAGTTTATTTTTAAATTCAAACATTGTGGTTCAGTAAACAATTTGACTAATGATTATATTCAGATAAAAGCATTTTATGAAGTTTTTAATAAAATTTATTTTAAAACTTATGGGCATGGGAGTCCCCAAACTTATTATTTTGCTACTAGGGAAGTTCTGCATTTACCTATACCTTGAATGGTTGATAATGACACCAGGATAAAAATATATTATCATTTCTACACATTTTTGATACCACTAAAAAGTTCATTGAGGTTCTGACCTATGCTAAAGGTTGCTGCTTTGAGTCCCATGTAAGGTATCTTGCAAGTGTGCTGTAAAAGGCAATGACATCTATTGTGTATCTCGCATAATAAAAGAGACTGAATCATTTTCGAATAATTAATTATTCGAATAATCAAATAAATAGGTAATCATTGTTGTGGAGCAAAAGTAAAAAAGCTTACAGACAGCGCAGTGCGAAATAATAATGCTGCACTGCATAATAATGCATAAAAAATCTATCAACTCTCAAGATCATTCATTTGCTCATAGAGAGTGATATAAAAGTGATTCATTTGTAATATTAATTGAATTTCAATCAGATTGCACAAATCATTATATCCTTCACATTTCAGCTTTGCTGAATATTTGGTTAGTATCAAAGGCAATGTTTTCCAGGAGTGAGAATCGTTTACTTGCGCCCAGAAGACCCAGAGGAATCTAAGAGCTCTTGCTGAAGACTTTTCACTCAATTTGAATGAAGCGCGCTACGCGCACGGTGTTGCCTAGCTGCCCATTACCATCCTGACCCTCTAGGAAGTGCGCGAACGTCTCTCTTTGGACTGATTAAGGCCTATCATTTTCCAAACTTCCCCTATTTTAAACGGTAAATGTCCTTCAAATTGCGCATATTGATTCTTCAAAATGCTAGCTACTTAAGGAACAGTTTTTAAAAACAATTTCAACAGTTAGTTTTCTCACAATTTTAAAATTTCAGGTCGGATCTGTCACGTCGCCATAAGAGCCCATGTTAAAATGACAAACTTTACGGTCTCATTACGCGAAAAAACAAGACGGCGAAAACCATTCAAACTCTACCAGAACATAAAATGACCTCTCATCTGTTGATTAATAGAGTAAAAAGGTATGTTAAACATAACACGTAACTCGATATAACCACCTTAAGGTAGGATGTTTGTTAGACCTACCACGGTGAAGTACCCCCAAAAGTACTTTAAATGAAAGTAAAATTCTTCAAGGTGGTATGATAAAAGCTGGCTCTAACCGTCCTAATATTTGAATAAAATAAGTTGGAATTATTGCGGGGTCTTATGGAAAAACCTTCGCGAGCATAGGTTTTTTACGTTTTTTTGAAGAAGTTATACGGTGCAAGTACCTTTTTCTTTTATTCAATACATAGTGATTTTTTTAGTAAACGGATGATATTAAATGTAACATACTTCACCGGGCATTGTAAGGAGTAATTGATAAAAAAAAAAAAACTGCCGCGAAACTCATTGCAACCGTAAGTACTGGCTCACAACCTAGGAGTTATGCTGTACAAATCATGCTATTGTCAGCCCTGTTTCTCTTGAGGGAAAACTGCCATCACTTAAAATTTTGTACCACGCACTATTTGACGATAATTCATGTTCAGTGTAAACAAAGACTAATAATCAATGCAGAAGGAAGAAAAGTACGGGCGTCGAAGATAACCTACGTAGATTAGGTATTGCCAATTCATGAGAATGAAAAATCATGCGAGAGACTAAATTTATAAATATTTTTTTCTAGAACAAATACTCAATAGTTCTTTTTAACTATTTACAAATAATTATTTAAATGCTTCGTTTATGTTTACAAGAAGCTATTGTTTATTTATAGATGTAATAAATGGTTGAGTGTTTGTCTAGCGACTGGCACGAACGTACCACCTTAACTTACTAGAGTTTGTGCACGCCTTAGCGGGCAGCAATCGACTGCATTTTTGATTCTGCGCATGCGCCAACTCGAAATCGAACTCGAAGTATTAGCTAGGCCCCACTTTTTCGTCGGATTTTGCGGTTGAATTATCGCATGGTAATCATTTGACCATTTATATGGAATTTGTTCTCAACTCTGGCAGCAGTGTCTGCTGCCAACTCTATTTCCATGGTGCAATTATCACCCTATCTTTTCGTGATTGTCAACTGATTTGATTAAAGTTTACTTAGTGCTACTGCTAGCCTCGCAGTTTTCAATTGCCCTAAATCATTGTCAGTTGTAATTCATTGGATACGTGGTAAAGGCTTCACAAGAAATAAGTATTAGTGAAAGTCTGTAAAATACGTAGTGAATCCAAAGGTTACGTCAAAGTGAAGCAAATGACGCAATTTAAAATAGATTCAAATGCTTAAATAATATTAAACGTAATCTTACTGCTAGTCTATGTAATTTCAAAGTTATTGTAATATAATTACATATGGCTTTGCATCGCCTTTAGTATTCTATAGATAGAGCCAGTCTTTAGTTAGACCTGCTTATAATGTGATGTAACTGAATTATGGAAATACGTGTTAGTAGAAGAGTCGTTTGTGTGTTTAACTCTCACAAACAGTTATTCTAACACTTACTATTCAAGATTCGGTTCAGCAACGATTGTGAATGGAGTCGCGATCATAAGATCGTGTCAATATAGTTTATAAGAACATTTTTCAGTGCAAACGCATTTTATTTTATAAATATGATTCCCTTAAACTTTCCCTAAACTCGACTAAATAATGACCAGAAAAGTGTTATGTACTGCCATAGGACTGTGATTAATAGGAAGAGTGCTTCGCTCTGTCCGCTATCGCTAACAAATTAGTGGTGCTGCAGCTGCCCAAGGTCTTGACAAGAATTTTTTTAAATAGTCGTTTTTGAGAATTTTTAAACAATTTACATCACTTCGAATAAATTGCGCGAAAATTATTTATATTTTCAAAAAATTGTGCAACGCTTTATCGATAGATCTATTATTGAACAGATTTTATGGAGGAAAACATTAAATCTGGCATGAAGACGCCCAAAATGTTTGAACTTTTGAAATTTTCGAAAATTCAGAAAGTTTATCGAGAGATCTGCGCAATTTTTTACCAGTCCTTTACTCTGCCGAAGAAAAAAAATTATTCAAAAATTTAAAGTTACTATCTGTTGCAAGGAAAATTGACGAATTTAAAAACTATAAATCTAGTCTGTTTTTAAATTGGTCAATTTTGGGTATTTTTAAGTTTATTTTTAAGATATAATTGACCTCAGGAAGTTTCAGTAAATCAGTTCAGTTGTTTATATTTCTAAAAATATGTTATCTAATCTAAAAATGTGTAACGCAGTGCATTGCATACATGAGACATAGTAAGTAGACTTCTAAGTACAAATATGTTTTGTTTACGCTGGAGTTTTATAGTTCTGTTTAGAATCGTACTAGGAGTTCATATTTCTAAAATTATTTTTCCTGTCATTTGAATGCCTGCATATGTGACGTATTTGTTACATTAGTCTTTTGCACAACTTTTTACTTTCTTCCTACGGAGTAGAGGAAAAGTTATGTAATGTTGCGCGAAAAAAGTGGAATTTTCGGCACAAAAATCATTACAGGGTCTTGGTAACAAAAAAGTTCACAAATCCAATTTCTAAATTTAAAAAAACATTCACTATCACGTGGTGTAGCAGAATCCATGTTTTTTTGGGTCTTTGATACAGAAATTCGAATGGCGGCTAAACCGTTCAGCCGATTTTCTCCATAATTGATATGTCGCAATCGACCTGGCTAAGGTCGCGGGCCCTTTAATTTGAAACCGATTGAAATTTTGGTACTTTCCACGAAGTCCCTGGGACAATTTCCAAATTTTCGAAAAAATGGTTCCATCGGTTTTGATTAAATTTTGTTGTTGCTGTGGATAGTGTGACAGACGTTTAAGAGAATAGTGCAGGTCTCACGTTGGTTGAAAACCCTGATTTTTCGAAAATTGTAGAAGTTCAAATTTTTTTCGAAGTCTTCTAACAACTAAAATATTAAAGATAGATTTTTTCCCCTTAATGATATCTGCTCCTTAAAGATAGATTTTGAAATAAGCTCCTATACAATTTTTCGAAAATTTGAATATTTTTCGCGTAACTTGGCGTGAAAATACGGGCGAGAAATTACGTGCTGTTTTAGCGTCACTAGTTTTAGTATTACAGTACGTATTACAATTTTTCAATGTAGGTAAATAATTTTTTGTGGGAGTGATATACGATTTGAAAATAGCCTTATAGTTGAAGTTTTGCGTATGCTGGATGCGAGACAGAGTAATGAAAAAAATATGTTCAAATAGCATGAAAATAAAACCGCTGTTGAATGCTATTTTGAGATGATTGTGTTTCGTCTGTCATCATTCACGAGACGCTGTTACGTTCTTCAAAATGTTACTGTGGGTGAAATGACATTTTTCGGAAATCTAGTTTCTGAGTGCAATAGTCTTCTGACCAAAAAATACTTTGGGGACACACTGGTAGAGATGGAAAATATGGTTTCGAAGGGTTTGAGATGGGACAATTTTCTGCAAATATCCAGGTTTATTAATTTGTCAGAGTAGGTAGCAGTTGATAAAGATACGGTGTTATTCACTGTAACCACTAAATGGTACATCTAAAAATGAAGTTTGAACATTTGATCACTTAAAATTTAGATTATGGTGTCTGCAATGAAATATTTTGGGCGGCACTCCTACTAGCAATTCTTGAAAAGGGAAACCTAGAAGATGCTGTGACTGAGGACTGGCTATGGATACCTAATAGACTTCGAAATTCATCAAAGGACAAGTCAAACTGGAAGAAATAAATGTTATGATAAAATATTTGGAAAGTCAACTGCTCTACTTATAACATTCTTAGATAAGCTGCCTGATGAAAAGGACTATCAATTTCACATTGTCTACACCATGGGTGACAAGTTAAGTCTTAAGGGCCTGAGTTCGACCCTTGGTGCGGAAGAAAGCATTTGGTGGTTGAAAAATCTTTTGCAGTCTTTTGTAGTATAAAGCGGAGCAATTAGAAGTAATGCGAGAAAGTATGTTCTGTTGTTGCACCCATAATTTTATGTCGACGCACCAGTCAAAACGGTTCTTTCGCTCAAAAAGAAAGATTTCAAAGGCCACGACAATGCGTCCCCAACACTGAAGGAAAAGGGGTACACTCCTACAAAAACTATTTACCCACAATGAAAAATTGTAATAAGTACTGTAATATTGCAGAGTAATCTCTTAATTTTTTAGAACTGATTTCATTTAACAAAACATATCTATGATCGATATTGTAATTTTGTAATGCTGTTTTGAATTTTCGAAAATGCAGTGTTCGCCGAAATTGGGACCAACGCCAATTTCTTTACCGTTCTTTGTTATGAGGAACAAATTAAAGAAAAAAAATTGAAGCCGTTTCTGAGAAAATAATTGGTTAAAATGTCCGTGAGTTTAATGTAGAATCACGCGAAAATTCATTTTCGAAAAATTGTATTAGACGTTATTTCAATACGCTTTTAATGTACAGATTTCATTAAGGGACAAATTTTAATCTTCAATATTATAGTTGTAGGAATACGCCGAAAAAAATTACTTTTACAATTTTCGGAAATTCAGAGACTAACGAAAATGCAACGTCATTTCTTTAAAGGTTTTTGTTTTATCCGAGGAAAAAAATTGTAAATGTTGAGGGTACGTATCGCCCGAAAATCACAATATCCGTTACAAATTCAAAGGACCATGACATCAGTAAGATCGCTGGGGGAATATCAGTTTTGGCGAAAATCCTACTGACGAATTAGCCGCTAGCATTGTTCACAGACGGACAGACGTTTTGCCGTTCATCAGGTTTTCGGTATCAAGGACCCTGAGTGGATTCTGGCTAAACATCGTGGCAGTAAGTTAGTAAAGAAAGTAATTTACTGCATATAGAAACAATATATCATCCACTTATTCTTTGCTAGGATTCGACGGTTAGTTTTTCTGTCGAAAAATCACCGTTTCCCCCCGCAGCATTACAATACTTTGTTTTGAATATTGCATAAGTAGTATCGAGAAAGTAAAAATCATCTCTTTTTTTTAAAAAAAAATCGTATACAATTTTTTGAAGAAACCTGTAGTTTTTGCGTAATTAGAGCTCGAAACTTATGCAACTTACAATAAAAACATTCAAAACCCGCTCCAATTTTTTTTCTTCGAATTTTTTCCACTGTAGAATAGGCAACGGTTTTTAAAAAAATGGCAAAGGTCTCGTTTTCGTTGAACTCTATTTTCGAAAACTGGAAAAGCGTAACATTTGAAAACTAGAAAATTTCGCAGTATGCTAAAAAGTAGTGTGTTGTAATAATAAGAGGATCATCACGCGCATTTTGTAGTTTTTTTTTAAGAGGGAGAACAGGAATAGAAGATTTCGTGTTGTAGATCTCATATGTCTGGTGAAAAAACAACATAATCTTTAGTTGTTTAATGTTTTTGAAATATCTATTGTACATCTTCGTCTCAAAATTATTTTACAAATTATTATCTTATTTGTACTTTGCATCTCCAGGCCTCTAACAATGAGATGTAGATTATACCACGTTATTCGAAAAATTAGTAATCTTCAGTTTAGATGATTCAATCAACGGTGAATTAAAGTATGAGCGAACCTGGTGACCGCCGATGGCCTGGCTCTCTAAGGATGCCTCAAAATTTTAAATACAACAAACACGCGTTTCAAAATGTATTATTATTGTTGTTATTACTATTATTATTTACTTTCTCACCTACTTCGTAAATGATAAAGAGAAATTATTGTTAGGCTGCGGTGGAATTCTTCAGAAAAACTTGTATTATCGGGCTGTGGCAACAAAAATTGTGTATATCTTGTTCCTGTGTGTACTAAATTACTTCCTTTAACACGTTGTGTAGTCAGTATCAACGTTTTTACTTTTACGCTACTGCTTACGCAGTAGGGAGAAAAGTATGTAATGGTGCGCGAAAAAAACAGGGTATTTTTGGCAGAAAAACTCTTTTTACAGGGCCCTGGTAACGATAAAGTGGATAAATCCAGTTGCTAGATTTAGAAAAAAAACCTCTAACACGTGGTATAGCCAGAATCCATGTTTTGTGAGTCCTTGATACTGAAAACTCGGTTGATGGCAAAACGTCCGTCAATCTGTTCGTTCATCCGTCCGTCCGTCCGTGTGTGAACAATGCTAACGGTTAAACCCTCCAGGCGATTTTTTCCAAAATTGATATTCCCCAATCGATCTGGCTGATGTCGTGGCTCCTTGAATTTGAAACCGATATTTTAATTTTGAGAGGTACTTTACATTACATGAAGGCCCTGGGACATTTTCAAAATTTTAAAATAAATCGCTCCATCGTTTTGAGTAAATTTTGTTCGTGTATAATGTGAAGTACATTTAAGAGAATGGCGCAGATCTCATTTTCGAAGAAAACTGATTTATTTGAAAATTGCAAAAATTGAATTTTTTCGGCGTCTTTCTACAGCTAGTTATGAAGATATTTTTCCCTTAATGAAATCTGTTCCTTAAAGATAGATTTTGAAATAAGGTCATGTACAAATTTTTGGAAATTTGAGTTCATTTCACGTAAATTTGCATGAAATTTTAATTTTGTTTAAACAATTCTTTTTCTTATAAACAACAATTTCGATTACATTTTGATCTTGGGTAGCGTATAAGACGCTATATCAAATATCGATAGCGTTGCCCAATAAAACATATGGCTACTCCTAAGCATAAATAACATAAAATGATTTTCATTTCCATATTATTAAAAATTGTTTCTAAAAAAAAATTGAAAAACCTGTCACCTGTAGGTGACACTGGGAATTGACGGGTTAACGTCTGTCTCTGTCACTTTAAGTTCGTCAGAGGAGGGGGTCTGAAGGGTATTCGAAGGAATCTATTTTCGAGTCTGTGGAGTTTGTCGTAATTGTAGTTGCAGGTGGTAGCCCAAGTCTCACAGTTGTATTTAATGATTGGTTCGATGTAGGTATCGTAGAGGGTGGAGTTTTGTCTTCGTCGTAGTCTTAGGGTGGGTTATTATAAGGGAGATAGCAGTCAGTTGTCTGTGGGCTTTTGGCCTTATTTTATCTATGTGTCGGGTCCATAGTAGTTTTCGGTCAAGTATAATACCCAGATAAGTCGTGTTGTCGGTCCAATTGATAGAGGCGTAGTCCAGAGTAAGTTCAAGTGGGTTGGGGTCAGTTCTGTTTCTGTGGAATAGTATAGCAGTACATTTGTGGGGGTTTAAGGTTAGGTCGTCTTTGGTCCATTTAGTTATGCGGTCTAGTGTTTCCTGAAGGGAATTTGCTAGTCGTAGTCTTGTCACTGTCAGGGCGGTGTCGTCTGCGAATGTGTAGTCGACATAAGCGGTTATTGGGAGGTCGTTAATATACAGAGAAAAGAGTGTGGGTGATTGGACAGTTCCTTGTGGAGAAGAAATAGGTCTGATTGAAGATGTAGTGTTGAGGTGACTTATGTGGAATGATCTGTTTGATAGTTTTTCAGAAGAGGAAGAAGAAATTTGGGAATATGAGGGGTGATTTTGTAAATAAGTGTGTTGTGGTTTATAGAGTCAAAAGCATGAGAAAAGTCTAGAAAGATGGAAGGAACTGGTGATGCGGGTGTTTTCTTTCTTTGTTGGAGTCTAGTGGCTATGTCGCATGAGATTCGTAGTCCTGTTGATCTGTCTGCCCGGAAACCGAATTGTGTGGGTCGAAGTCGTGCGTCGATTAGTGGAGTTAGTCGTTTTAGTATTATTCATTGGAAGGTCTTTCCTAAAATTGGTAGTACACTTCTTAGTCGGTAGTTTTCTCTATGTGATTTGTCTGGTTTGGGGAGCATGATAATTTTTGCTTGTTTTCAAATGTCGGGGAAGTAGTTGGTCTTTATGCAGGCGTTGAAGAGTTTGGTCAGGGCGTTTAAGGCGCTTTTTTACAGTCGTTTCAACGCTGCTGCTTTTACTCTGTCGGGTCCTGTCGCTTTACTTTCGTCAAGTGAGTGTAGTTCGTCGTCTTGTACTTCTTTTTCGGTGATGGTCCAGGGTAGTTGATATTCAGGTGAGAGGTGGGGTGTTTTAAGGAAGTAGAGGATTGCTGAGGGAGGAAGGGGATGTTTGATAAAGTAAATCTGTTTTGTAGTTTGTCTGCAAAAAAGTTCAGTCATAGTTTGCGGGTTGTAAGTCAGTAATCCGTCTGGTAGGGTGAGTGGGGAAGTCGTGTTTGTCTTTGCCGTTAAGTCTTAGATAAGTGTCCAAATTCTCCTGGAGAGTCTAGTCAATTCGTCAATAGTATTAGTCCATTTATCTTTTTCGTATTCTATAAGTGTGTCGTAGAATGTCTTTTTGTAATATTCGTAAGTACGTCTGGTGTTCTGGTCCTGTAAAACGTCGTCTGTGATTTTCGTTTGTGTCGTATAAATTTTAGAATGTTGTCAGGGAGTCTGGGTTGGGTGTCTCTGCTTTAGGTTGATGATTTATGTAATTATCGGTTGATTTGTAAGTTGAAATGGAAGATGGCCTGGCCAATATCTGGGGGTGTTTGAAGAGAATTGGGAGCTTTGTTCTTTTTGGAGATGAGGTGTTTGAATTTTTTCCAGTGGGTTGTGATGTCGTTGTGGGTGAGATTGTTTATGGATAGAATGTCAAATGTGAAGATGACGGGAAGGTGGTCAGAGTTGAGTTCGAAGTTGGGGTGCGGGGAACTGATGGTTATGTTATATGAATAAATGGTGAAGTCTAAAAGTCATGCGGAAGGTCACGTACGAGATGCGTTGGTTCTGTCGGTGTTAGTATAAGGTTTGGTCTGTTGTTTAGATAGTCGTCGAGTTTGTGTCCGTTTACACTCGTGTGTTTGCATCCCCAGGTAGTCGATTTAGTATTTGTGTCGCCTGCTAGTAAGCAGGTGTCAGTGGGCAACAGGTGCAGGTCTTGGTCTAGGAGGGGGCTGGTTGGAGGTTTGTATGTAGAGGTAATAGTGATTGGGCCGTGGGATGTTGCTATTTTGATTCTAGTGTTTTCTATATGGGATGTGGTGATGAGTGAGAGTTGGGTGTGGGGAATGTTTTTCCTGATGCATATTGCTGTCCCTCTTCGCGTCGGTCTGTCCGTACGGTAGGTAATATAGTCAGGGATGTGGAATGGTTGGTGTGGTTTAAGATGTCTCTTGTTGTAGTTGTAGTAATAGTAGTAACCGGACGGAGTAGTCTTTTAAGTATTGTCGGATGTCTTGTAGTTTCCGGGCCAGTCCGCCGTTTGCATTCCAAGTTGTGATGTTCGTCAGTTTGTGTCGTGGTGAATTTAGATTAGGTCGCAGAGTTTGGTCAGACTAGTGATAATTTTTGTCATTGAGTCGTCTGAGCTTTTGAGGATGGAGATGATTTCTTTAGCTGTTGAGATAAGTGTAGATACGTGGAAAGTTTTTGGAAGAGAGATTAGTTCTTTTAAATCGGTAAAGGTGGATGATGAGTTGGAATTTGAAGAAAAGGAAAGAGAATGGGTTTTGCTGGTGTAAGTCTGTTGTAGATTTTTTTGTGTCTGCTGGTTCTCGAAATGTTGGAAATTCATTTGATTTAAATCCGGTCTGCTGTTGTCTGTACGTGTTGTTAGGATTGTCCGTCTTTGACATTAAGGAGGACGGGACAGTCTTGTGAGTAAGAGGGGTGGTCGCGTGAGCAGTTGGCTCATTTAAAGACGTTGGGGCATTCCGAAGTGTGATGATTTTCGCCGCATTTGGCGCACACTTGGTCTGTGGCAGTAGTTCTTGGCGTGGAAGAACATTTGGCACTTGTCGCATCTGGGAATTCTGTCATTTTGTCTGTAGTCTTGGATAGTCACTTTGTGATGCAGTAAGTGTTTGATGTTGGTTTTGATGTCTGTCATGTCCCGTCTGTTAACTTCAATTTGATAGGTCCCAAGTCCTGGTAAACAATTGCCCTTGTTGCGTCTTTTCATTTCAGAGATGTGATGGATAGGGTAGGTGTAGCATTTAAGTTCGTGGGTGATGTCTGTCAGGGGGTGTTGGGTGAAAGTCCCTTAACCCTTTGCGGTCCTTCCACTTTTCCGTTTTCCGCACCGTACGCTCCGATACCTCGCACCACCGGACTTTCATATTTCCTGGTTCTGGTCCTTTGTCCCGTGGGGCGGGACTTATTTTCACTCTGCGTTATTTTAACTCAGGGTGAGGACACCGGATGCCAAAAAAACTAATTCTGTTCAGGAGAGGTTAGGCAGTAATTTCCTTCATTGCCCCCAATTTCTCCCCTTTTTGGTTGTTTGAAAGCAGTTTGTTTTCGACGCCGCAGTAGTACTTATGATGGCGTCGAGAAGTAAGCGTTCGAGGTTGTCATAGCGTGAACTGAGTGAATTAGTTAACAATTCTGAGAATGAACTATCTTCAGATAATGGAGAATCTGAAAATATTTTCTCGGCTGATTCTGAAGAATATGAAGAAAGTGATAGTAGTGATGATTCGGGCTCCGCTGATACAATGCAATCTACAGGCATTGTTGGTGATTGGGTGAAGCTCTCCGCACCAAACAGTAATTTATATCCTTAACGTTTTATCAAGTGGATTTCATCCACAAGGAAGGTCAGTTCCAACAATACCAATTGAAGCATTTCAGCTTTCTTTCACGTGTGAATTGATAAAAGCAATCGTTGAAGAAACGAATAGAGGCGCAAGTGAGAAGTTAGCATATAAGCCACTTCAAAAAGACTATTTGGAACTCGTGGAAATCAGTATCAGTTGAAGAAATGAAAGCGTATCTGGTTTTATATTAAATGTGGCATTAAATCCAAAACCATGCACCAAAAATATTTCTCCAAAGAGTGGATTAATTATATGCCATTTTTTGCCGATGTTTTTAATAGCACTAGATTTCATCAAATTCGGTGGTTGCTGCAAGTCAGTCCTCCACCCAAAAACAGAATAGATACCATGGAAAGAAAAAGTAAAGTAGGAAACATCGTGGCGTATTTGAAGACAAGATTTCTAGAACATTTGTTCCTAATTCTGATGTTGCTGTTGATGAAAGCACTATTTCATCCAAAGGCCGTGTTGCATTTAGAATGTACTATCCTCAAAACCTGTAAAATGGGGAATACGTATGTTCGTACTTGCTGATTGTAATATAGGCTGTGTGTCCTGCTTCGAATTGTATTACGGTCAGGCTACAACTTTGAATCTTGAGAGGCAAGATTTACCATTCACCTCAAGAATTGTGCTCCATATATGTAAAGAACTATTACAGTCTGTGAATTGTGTTGGTTTCCGGGTATTTACTGACAGGTATTATTCAAGTTTCAACTTAGCCACGGAACTACTGCAAATAAAGTTCTATCTCACGGGAATACTCAACAGAAACCGAGTAGGTATTCCCGACGACATAAAGAAAATAAAAGTTCAGAAGCACCACGTTACTGCTTACACGAAGAATGGTGTCATGGTTCTGTCGTGGAAAGTTAAGAGAGACGTTTTGACGTCATGTCATGATTCACCGAGGCAGTGAAAGTGAAGCAAACCCAAGTAGTCATAAATAAACCATAAGTAGTTATTCATTACACAAAAAAAATGGGTGCTGTCGATAGAGCTGACCATTACATTTCGAGTCACAGTTTTATGCGTAAATCTACAAAATGGTGGCGCAAAAGGTTTTTCTGGTTAATAGAAGTATCAATAGTAAATAGTTTTTTGTTATCAGTGAAATAAAATGAAAAGATAATCAAAAACCATTAACCCATCTCCAGTTTGGAAAAGCATTGGTGACTGATTTGGTGCGAGGTGTTCGAAGTCAGAATAGCGCCATGACGGGAAAACAATCCAGCCTTGATAAAGAAGAGATATTAAATGGAAAGCATCCATATTTAGATCAACAAGAAAACAGAGGAGGCAAAGAGTGTGTCGTTTGCAGCGACAACTCAAGGAGGAAGAAAAAACAGTGTTTTTTTGTAAGACATATCCAAGAAAGCCAGGCCTACATCCAATGAATTGTTTTGGAAGGTATCACTCACTACAAAATTACAGGCTTTGACATCTTAGCTATGCTTTATGAATTGGAAAAATGAGTTTAAATGTAAATTTTTGTTACAATAAAATATTTTGTTTAGAATCCGAGCACAGTTTCTTACCTCGCGGCGCGCCGGACCGGTGCAACTAGGTACCTGGGGATTTAAAGTGTCTGCAATGAGGAAAACGCTGCGACCCGCCACGCAGGACAAAGGACGGCAAAGGGTTAATTACCAGCTTGTCGCGTGAGTCTTCAGTAGGCCGGTGGTGGTGTAAGTTCGCTAAGGTGTTCAGTAAGCCAGGTTGATCGTGAAATACTTTGTCCTGAGTGTTGGGTAGTTTCAGTTTCGTGAAGTGCCTGGAGAAGAGTCGTGTGGGCTACAGTGGCGGTTCTGTATAAAGTTTACAGGTTCACGCAATACCCCAAAAATATGAACAAAATAGAATATTCACTTCGATTACAATCTCATTAATACTATGAATTTCCTCTGCTCCTCTTTTTGTAATTTTCATAACAGTATTACATTGACGATCCGATGTTGCCACATCAATGTTCACATTTTTGAAACAACACCTCGCTCAGACCTCGTAATATAAGGGCCATTGGGTACCACGGAAATTCGCTTCTGTGTTTTCATTGGGCGCTTTCATCGGATCATGTTCACACTTACACAGCGAACTTCGCTTGGCGCAGATCTATCAGGTGTGGCGTCGTGGTAGCGAAATGACAGAATAGACACGAGCTCTATTTACAAATCTATTTATTTACAAATGTACAGCTCTGGGGTTACGTTCGCAATCTACCTCCGTGACTCCCACGCACACCGTTTCCCGTCTCCAGGCTCGTGCATCCTCCACCCAGGCGCTTTACCGCGCCGTGCCCTGACACCCAGTGCTACGCATTCGCCGTGCCACAAGGAATACACTTCCGCCTCGGGGGCAGCAGTTGCGTCCGCACGCGAGGCAATCCCAAAACGAACTCCTCCTTGCTTCCCGGGCCAGCTAACTTCTTCGCGGTCATGTGATCCCCCACCCCTAGCCTCACTGAAAGGCGCGGGTGGCTTTTGGGACACATGGCCGGACCCCGGGAGGTCAGTCGCCACTGCCCTGCCCGTCCTGCGTCACGGGGGTGGTAATAGCTCCCTTTTCAGTTGGCTCACAGCTACTCAAAGCCTTTGTGTTAACCGCTTTTGTTCGTTCCCACATGGCGTACAGCCTCCGACACCCTCTAAGGAAGTTCGGAAGTCTGGCCGCCATGTGGTGACGTTACACAAACTATCGCGTCACCCAACTCCGAGACGAAGTCAGCTGTTAGTAAAACATGGTCCCCGATACCATACTCCGAAACTTAAGTTTTGCATCTGATGTGTCAGTTTCTTGAAATGGAAAGGCTAATAAGTATCATTCTGTATTAGTGATTTAACATTTTTATACTTATAATTATTCGATAGAAATACAAATATTTTAAAATATATTTGAAGTTTATGATGCAATGTTCTAAACAATTTTAATAATTGTTTCCATTAATCGGTTGGGACATATTGGAGACGGAGACCCCCCCCCCTTCCTTACGACCATTGCTTTTGCAACACCCTTAAATTTAACTTACCCACCGCCACTAGTGGGCTTGTCTTGGGTTGGAGGATTAGTTCCTTCCATTTACCTTTGGCAAGAAATCCGTTTGAGACTATAGTCTGAAGGTTAGCAAGGAGTCTCGTGGCGTTTGTCAGACCTTTGTGAACGGAACCAATTTTGAGTCTAGTGAGTTGGGGTTTCGCTGATGATTTGTTTGCTGTCGTTCCAATTTGTTGGTCAGTAGCATTTATCGTTTCGTCAGTGGATGTGGTCGTTTCGTCAAGGTTGTTTGGGGTGCTTTGGGGAGAGAATCTGTTGGTGACAGGGGGAGCGTATGGGCATGGACATTTGCAAACGCATTCGCCGGTTGCTAGCTGGAAAGGTTCTGTGGTCTGTTATGGGGTAGGAGCAGTGTAGGTGGGCGGGTTGGTTGCTGAAGTGATGGGGGAGCCATTTTGGTGAGATGGGATGAAAAGGAATGAGCCTTGAGGGGGTTGGTTGACAGGAACGCCTTGTTTGTTGGCAACACTCACCCGAGTCTTCTAGTTGGCCGAGTCGATGGAGGCTTTCTGCAGTGGGATTGAGCCTTCACCCGAAGTTCCGCTCTTCTTCTGTCGAATTTGTAGATTGGCATCCTCCAGTAGTGATCTCCAAATGGTGTCTTGCATGTCGTCGTCGTCCGATGGTAGGGCAGTGTTGGCAAAGTCCATTGACTTGTCGTTGGCCATGGTGGCAGCGGCCCCGCGGCCGCTGCTTGGTCGTTGAAGATGTGACTCCGGTGATAGAGGCGGTTTACCGGCGTCGGTTGGTGTTCTCCTTCCGACGGTTTCCCGTCGATTAACGATGTTTCCTGATCATCGTCTTAAGAAAAGACGGTTTGCCTTCACCAGATGGGATATTTCTTGCCCCGGCGGTTTCCCGGCCTCAGGTGGCGATTTTCGTCACTGGCACTGTATACAGATCTCCGAGAATGCGCGATGCGTTCGACAACACTCTCGGGGAGCGAAATGAAAGAAAGTATCTCGGAAGAAGTAAAGGACGCGAACTAAGAACTCTTCTTTTTTATTTTTGCAGATTCTTCTCCTGTCCCAGATTATTGAAACAGATCAGAGAATAGCCGTAAAAGATGTTCTTCGCTCATTTAACAGCAATGTTGCTTCTCAGAGATTGGATGATAGATATTTCACCAAATTAGATTCTAGTTTAAAGAAGAATACAGCATTTGTCAGAAAGTTGGTGAGTATAATCAAATTTTTATATAACAGTATTTTTTAAGACTGACAAGTTTTTAATCATTAAATTTGAATTTTGTAATTTTCATGTTTATTGAATTGATGATACATAATTGTTTTATTAATGTTTTCATTTGCTAGAAAGAAATATTTCATTATAAACATCTTTCTATCCATCCATATCCTCATCGGATTATGTCCAATTACTGTTGATCCACATAGCAAATGCTGATATGGTCTCTTCTGGACAATAGATATAACTTTTACTTCTCTCTTCTTTGAATGTCATCTCAGTTTCTGTGATGTTAATTCCACTTCACACCACTTCTCAACACAACTTATAAAATGTATTGGGAAGCAAGAAGACAAATGGAGATTATTCAAGTGTCTGGATAACATTACCACTGCTACCTCTACTCCCATTTTCACTGTCATATCCACTTTCAGTACTCTTTGAAATCATGTGGAGGCTCTAATATATTGTATTTACATATTTTTGTTTTTCAGAAAACGTTTACTGGCAATCAACTTGAAAATTTGCTGAAAGAATTCCTCTCCCTAAACCTTACAAAATACGTTAGTGAAGTTGCTACTGCTTTAGTGGAAGCAAAATTGAAAATGACTGATGTTTGGCCAGCTGTCCAACTGTGTAATATATTTCATGGAACTTATTCTGAATTCTCTACGCATTTACTTGATAACTGGCACAAAGTTTTGACAATCAAAAAAGATGAAAAGGTACATATGTCAATAAGAATAATTGTCTTTGTGCTTGGACCACATTGTAATTAAGGTACATGTTTTACTTATCATGTACTTTTTCTTCAGATTGCAAATGCTGCAAAATTGAGAGTTGACATTAGATTTTATGCTGAACTTATTAATGTGGGAATATTTACTCATAAAGAAGGCTTACCTTTGATGGGAAATGTCCTTACAATGCTAACTCATTCAGATAAGGATGATCATCTCAATATAAATATTCTTCTGAGTTTTTGTCGCCACTGTGGTGATGAATATGCAGGTATGGAGTGTACTTATACATAATTTCTCATATTAGTTACCAAAAGTGTTTCTATAAAATGGCATTTGGTTTTAGGACTTGTTCCTCGGAAAATGAGAGAATTGTGTGAAAAATATAATATCACTCTTCCACGCTATAAATTGCTGCCAAAGGAGAAACAGCGCAATGTGAAGGCGCTCTTGAAGGACTACTTTAATTCTATGTGCAAACATTTGTTAAAGGTAAGACTCTAATGAAGAAAAAGTGAATTAATGTATTAAATAATTCATACCCTAGTGCTCTAGTTGTGTTAAACTTTTTGTATAAAACTGTACTGTTCCATTGACATATGGTAATGCAACCAAGCACAGGAAGAAAAAGCTGTTCTTATCAGTCTAAGAACAATCTAAAAACACTTCAGTCTAAGAACAATTTAAATAAATGAGTTGCACCAAAAATGACATATAATTATTCAAATCTATTGAAAGAAAAGATATTTCTTATTTATATGATTTTTCGTGTAAGAAGGTGGTTTTATGAAAAGAATTGAATGCTACATGGCAGATAACACACATAAGCTCAGTTGCTTTTAACGTATTAGTTCTCAAATGGGATACAAGTTCTTACATTTGCACTTACCGAGGCTCAGTTACAATACAGGATATGAAATGATGGTAATGAGGGATGAATGGACAACATATACATACAGACATACACAAACACACTTGTGCTCAAGACAGAACTCGAACCTGCGATCCTTCTGTCGGAGATTGCGACGGCACTACTGCCTTATCTATCCAGATCCTAGCCTATCCCTATCCTGATATTAGCTATCCAGATCTGCAGTGATGATGATATTATTATTATTATTATTATTATTATTATTATTATTATTATTATTATTATTATTATTATTATTTTCTCTTTCTTCCACATCTTTTCTGATATATTCCTATTGAATTTTTAAGATACAGTGCACCAGGAAAGTCTCTCCACAGTGACACTTTGCTAGTAATGAATAACACAGAAGTTATGTTGATATCATGAGCTGCAGCTTGTAACTAGAGAAAACAAATTGCGTTCTTACCACAATTGTAACAGATGCTGGAAGTGTTGTTTCAGTGATCTAGTTGCTACCAACATAAATGCAGTTTTTAATAGGAGGCATTGACTCAGCGCAGTTTGGAAAGGCTTTCCTGGCACATTGTATGTAAAGGAGGTGGTAACTGGTTTAATTTTTACTCTTATCTGTTGTGTTGTGCCATCATCACTTTTAATTCCTATGATTGAATCTTAGTATATTAGCTCTATATATTGTTGAATAAACGTTGTGGTATTGTTTCTTCTCTTAAAATTTCCTGTAATTTTAATCTATTACATTGTCTTAGGCTTTTTTATAGTAAATGAACAATAAGTATGTTGGTATTTTACATTCTTTCCCTTTTTCTGTTACCTGCTGTAGAGTGAATATTGCGTGTATTGTACTTCTCCCTTTGTGGAATCCACATTGTTCTTCCATTATTATTACTCTTCTTCTTTTTGTGAGCCTGTGTCTTACTATATTTGCAAAAAAATTTTATGCCACTGTAACATGCTTATATTCCTATTCTATTCCTATAGTTGTTACAGCTTTGCCTGTCTGCTTTTTTCAAATTCTTGCACTCCACTGAAGTCCTCCATACTATTTTGTACTTCTTTATCTGGTTCATTAGTTTTAGAGTAGGGGTTTTAGTTCCTATCCTGCAAATTTGATCGTTTCTGATTTTATCTCCTCTATTCCTGCTCCCTTCCTGTTTTTCAATTTTGCTATTACATTTTCTAGTTCTTCCATAACAAATTTATTTTCTACTTCCTTTTCTGTTTTTACTTCTACATCGCTTTTGACTTCTTGATCTGGGTCCTACTATAATCTTTTGTAATTTTCTTCCCATTCCCTATAGAGTATTAGATTTCTGATGCACATGTCTCTTGTAGTCCTTCAAAGTTTTTTAACACTTATTTGGAAACATGCTTTTTATAACACAAAGAGAGACACCCGGTCTCAAAGACTGCCTTTTCCACATTGTTCTTCCATGATTATTACTTTTCTTCTTGTTGTGAGTCTGTGTCTTGCTAATGGGCATTGAATGTGGAATATAATGGTAAAATAATAATAATAATAATAATAGTAATAATAATAATAGTAATAATAATAATAGTAATAATAATAATAGTAATAATAATAATAATAGTAATAATAGTAGAAGTAGTAGTAGACCTTTTTCAATACAATTCGTGCATTTCTTTAGAGTATACCAAAGTAAATTATAAGTGGTTAAAAGATTGAAATAGTTGAAAACATTGATACTAGTGAAAAACATAAAAATGATAGAAAAAGGAAAATGTAAATTACAGATTCATGAGTTTTTCTTTGAATCTCTATTGTCTTTTGCACAGCAAACGCATTGTTTCCTACAGCATTCTTAGCAAATATTTTTATTGCAGTTTTTGTGCATGTATGTTGTTTTTCATTAATTTTTTTGTAGGAGCATGTTCTGCAAGTTTTTCTCTGCCCCATTGAATCACTTCTTCTTGTCTCTATGATTGTCGTTGCCATCCCCCCCCCCACACACACACACACACACTATTGCTCTCCTTGTGACTGAGCCTGGCCTTCTGCTAGAACATTGTGTATACTTTATTTCAAGTCCCTTGAGAGATTCAATGTATCTGCAAGTCTCTTTTGAAAATGAGGAGCATCTATGACCCAAGTGCATGAGGTACAGAATGAATATTGTGCAGTGAAATTTCAGTATAATGGACTTCAGTAATACGTACATTTCAGTTTTACGTATGTATTTTAAATCCTCGTTTAAATGTTCTATTTTACAATGTAAAGATATTTCACTTTTAAGAACTCTTTACTAGAACCCATTTCTGTATTACATAGTAAAAGTATATGGATTATTATTATTATTATTATTATTATTATTATTATTATTATTATTACTATTATTATTTTTAATATTCTCATTCCTTTTGAATCTGCTGTTGTCCCCAGATTTTCTGGAATATGTATTTCGTGACATTTTCTTTGTGGTTATGTCCACTGTTCGCAAGGTGCATTGAATAACATATCGATTCTACTCGTCAATCGAATCGGGGGGGGGGGGCCTTCTTGCGCATCATATCCGACTTCAGCCAATTTTTTTTATTTTGTTGCGTCTGCTTTGACGCAACGCGTCTCCAAGTCCCTTGGGGGGGGGGGGGGGTTGCGCACTTAGTGCTGGGGAGTAATCCTCTGTTAATTAGAGCGCTTGGGGAGTAATCCTCCATTAGGGTTGCCAAAGTATGTCACGTCTCATCGCAGTCAGTTGTCAAGAGCACCGCCAGGTAGCATCTCCGCGTGCGCGCCTCCTACTACGCGCTCCTGCGTCACTTCCCAGCGTCCAGAAATGGGAAGGGATAAGGATAGGGGTAGGGTTTAGGACACTTCACTGGGGTTGGACTAGCCCTTGTGAAGCAGCCAAACTCGTTTTGTTGGAAGAAATTTTACATGAGATTCGACGAGAATCTAACCCGGACCTCAGTGGTCAAAGGCTTGCGACTTCGCCATGAGCCACGAGCGAACCAGTGAGCATCATACACCAGTTTGCTTCACAATATTTGAGGGAATTTTAAATGCCGCCTGTTACCAAAATTATCACTTCGTTACAAGTTATTTAAACATATTTATGAAGCATTTCTTTTAAATATTGCATCTTGAACACTTTCTTCGTGTTATTTTTGGTTGGTTACCGTTCAAAATTGTTAATTTGTACCACTTTCAAGATGTTCGTAACATGGCCAGCGACAGGTCCGACTTTTCAAACGAAGTACCCTTGCTGTGGTCACGTGGTTCGTGACGCAAACTAGTGTTGCGCAAAACTAGTAAAAATCGGTGCCTGGAGTAACTCACCCATGTTTTTCCACCATGAATCGAATTCGTGGAGACCAAGACCTACTTCGCCGTAATGACAGCAGATATAGAAAGATTTTCCTAAGGATGAGCCAAAGTGACAGTTCGCGTAACAAGTGAACGTCACATGTAATTCAGAGAAGTATCCCTCCGCCGCGACAGCTGTTCAGCCATGCCTCTTCGTAAAGTGTTAGGTTATGGCTCCTATGAAAACATTCCTATGCAGAAATATGAGTTTCGCTGAGGTATGTGCACGTACGGGAGTTCGAGAAATATTTAAATTAAATTACGTATGTGAAAAATCCCTTAACATGCTATCACAATCAGTAAAAGAAAACTGCCACGAATGTAAATAGAAATCTCTCAAATCTCAGCTCGCCACACAACAGCACAATAGACGGAAACACGTTAATCAGTACGCATCTCGGTTTTAAAATAAATATATTTATCACACAAAAAGTAAATTCAATGTAATGTAAATAGAAAAAAGAATTTTTACAGAAGAGCACATAACACTGCACTTCCTAATTTCAATTATTTCTCAAAGGGAACTATATTTTCGTCGGACGAGGACATCACAAAAGGAAGCGTCGAAGCCATTTACAAGTTAGCCAACTGCTAACGAACGAATGCAGGAAAGGAGTCTAATGTGCTCGAGGGCACAACGACCACAAAACCTTCAGTTATGTTACCAGCACTAGCTGTCACTTTAGCTCATCCTTAGGAAAATCGTTCTATAGAAGCAGTAGTCGTTATTTCTGGATCACATGATGGGGAATCCCACCTTTTTCAATTTCGAATAATACGATCCGGAAATTCATTTCAGGTCTTGATAATTGTAGCGAACGCGCTGATTGCAAATACACTTGTAGTGGTGGTTTCCGTTTTCTAAGAGCGTTTTGTGGTGGTTAGTAGTGGTATTCATAAAAATTACGACCCGATTTGGTTACAATGGGAAGTAAGAAAAGGAGATAGTTCACAATAGTACAGAAAGTGGAGATAATACAAAAAACTTGATATTGGAATGAAGCAGGTCGATGTAGCATGTGCGTATGACACGAAGCCAACTTCAGTTTCAACAATTTTAAAAAGGAGAGAAAAAATTCTAAAAATGTATGAACAATCGAAAGAGAAAAGATTAATTTAGGGGATTTTCATAAAGTGGAAGAGGCAGTAGACACGTGGTTTAAGGAAGTTAAGTGTAGTGGAGTTCCTATTTCTGGACCAATGATACAAGAATAAGCAAGACAATTTGTAACACTAATGGATGTTAAGAATTTCCAGGCAAGTGCTGGCTGGCTGTTTCGTTTTCGCTAGTGATGTGGCATAATTTGGAAGACTGTTGTTGGAGAAGCTAAAAATGCTGACATGAATGCTGCTCAAGGGTGGAAGGAACATCTGAGAAATGTAATTGAAAAGTATGATCCTAAAGATATTTTCTATGCAGATGAAGCTGCATTTTTATCATGTGTTGCTGAATAAAACAATGTCTTACAAGGGAGAAATGTGTAGGTGGAAAACAGCCAAAAGAAAGGTTAATAGCATTATTGTGTTGTAATGCCACTAGTACTGAAAAATTGGAACCTATGGTAGTAGGACATTTCACAAAGCCTAGATGTTTCAAAGGTGTGGCATTTCTGCCAGTAAAATACACAGCCAACAAGAACTGCTTGCAGACTGGCTTCTTGAGTTGGACAGATATATTGGAAAACAGAAAAGATATATCCTGTTGTTGATGGATAATTGCACTGCTCATAAAGTAAACTGCAGTTTGGAAAATGTCAATATTGAATTCCTCCCTCTAAAACTGTACTTCTGTAATGTAGCCACTAGACCAGAGAATTATTCATAATGCAAAGGTTACTTTCATGAACGACTGGTTCGGCGGATTTTAATCAACCTTCGATTGAAAGTTGAAATAAAAATCAACATCCTACAAGGGACAAATGTTAGTAGGGGATTGGTGGAATGTGAAAGCAATTACAAATTGTTCGAGAAAGTCAGGAATTTTGAATTTCCAACACAGTGCTTCGCCAGAGAATGAGGCTTGTGAAGATCATTGTTAGGTATGGGAGTAAATTGCAAAGGAGTTAGAACTGTTTTCAACTGTTAAATTTGATGATTATGTCAATATTGATGCTGGGACTGAAACAAGTTACTGCCTCACTGACAGTGACATCGTTGAATCTTTGACTCATCACAAGAAAATAGCGAACAGGAGGAAGAAGAAATAGAAGGAGAAAAGATTGAAACAGTGGCTTCAACAGAAGCAGTGAAGTGTCTTGAGAAGTTAAAAGTGTATGTTCAGAAAAATATAAATGTTCCAGAGAGAGTTCACAAATGCTTATTTGAGGTAGAACAGTTTGTGGAAAGCAACTTGCTCAAAAGACAAAACAAATTTCCATCAGAGAATATTTTAATGAGTGATATGCACTTTTTTACATTGTATTTGTTTATTGGGCAAACAATTTAAGATAAATTAGTGAAAATTGTGTTTTCAATATGAAATACTTTTTTAAGTATAAAGTATAAAACGATTTTATAATGTACTCTATACTGAGATATCACTGTATAAGTGTGTCTTTGAAACTCATATATATATATATATATTAAATGATTTTACACTTCCAATATTCAACATGCTGTAAAATATAGTAAGGAACCATCACCTCCTTTTTCTACTGGATGAGACAACCACACATTTCAAACATATAAGATCTACTCCAAATTTTGTTTTGTTATAGAAGCATATAATCTTGGGCTTCCTTTTCTCTTCATTGGCCCGGCTGACGTCAGTATTATTACCCAAAAATTAAATTTATTATCTTTGCTGTTTCTGAAATAACTGTGGTTGTGCTGTCGTGACTGTCAAGCTGGCACAACCAAATTTAATAAAAATGGGCACAATCTATTCGAACTAATACGAGTATTTAGTACATATTTATTACTAATTTATTATCTCAAAATGAAATTTATTGCTCTTGCCGTTTATTAAAAATACATTATTAAAAACAGCAGTTATGCAATCACGCACGGCATTCGCGTATAAAATTGGACTACCATCGGTCATAAACAACTAAAACCAATTAAATAATTAAATACACATTCAATACTAATTCATTACACCAAAGATAAATTTATAAACGTAGCCACATAATAAATATTGTTAAAAACTGAACCATAGTTATCCAAACATGGCAGATCTTCAAATTTGATAATTGAGAGAACCAACGAGCACAATTAAATAAAACTAAGAACATAGTTTAACAGACATTTGATGCTAATTTATTACTCTAAACAGACATTTATTACTCATGCCGTTTATAAAATAATTTTAAAATGTCATAGTTATGCAACCACGCACGATATTCTAGTAGCAAATTGGAGTACCAATGGCCACAAACAACTAAAACCTATTAAATAATTACACATTCAATACTAATTTATTACACCAAAGGCAAGTTTATAAACGTTGCCACGTATTAAATATATAATATTAAAAACTGAATCATAGCTGTTCAACATGCCAGATCTTCAAATTTGATAATCTAGAAAACCAACGAGCACAATCAAATAAAACCAAGAACATAATTTAACAGACATTTGATACTAATTTATTAATCTGAACAGAAATTTATTACTCTAGCCGTTTATGAAATAAATGATTTTAAAAATTTAAAAAAACAAATTCGATAATAGGGAGAACCAACAAGCACAATCGAATAAAATTAAGGACATAATTAAACACACATTCGATACTAATTTATTACGTTGAACAAATGTATTATTATAGCCGTTTATGAAATACTGTGAAAGAAAGGCATAGTTATGCAACCACGCACAACATTCGAGAGTTATATTAGTGTGTATGATCGGGCACATTTTAATTACACATTCAATAGTAATTTTGGATTTTATTAATGCTGCCGTGTACTAAATAAATATTGTAAACTCAAAATCATAGTTGCTACCTATTGCCAGAACTTCAATTGCGATAAAAAAAATAACGAACGAGCAGAATCAACTCAAATGGGTAATTAAACAGTCCACGATAATTTATTACTCTAAAAATAAAATAATTGCTGTTACCGTTTAATAAATAATTATTGTTAAATGTGGCAGAGTTATGCAACCTCACACGACATTCGTTTATTATGTTACGGAGAACAAACGGGCACAAACAAATAGTTATTCAACGATGACAGAACTTCAAATGGGATATAGGTGTCCACCCCGGGGTTAATAGCCCCCTGGTAAAGTACGTGTGTGTGGTGTTGTAGACCATACAAGGGTTTCCACTGTTTGATAAGTTTAGTGCTTCGGAATGTCTAACAGACCGTTTTAGATTTTGCAGTATAGCCGTTCTCCCTCTCTCCATATTGTTTGGAGTACGAACTGTCCCTGGACGGCCAGGATAAAGCAGAAGCCATAAACCTAACGTTTTCTACCCAATTTAAAATTGCTTGGCGGGTTGGGACTTCTCCATTTCTTTGTACGTTAAAACGACGACGAAAGATACATTCAGTTACCGTAGCCGAATACCATTAGAAAGAAAACACTGCATCAAACGCACGATGGGTGTAATCAAACGCTCCATGGCGACTTAAGGCATGCTGTCCAAGTTAGTGACCCGAACACCGCGCAATCTTCCAGCACGTCTTTGGCGCCAATTTTAAATCGTTTAAATAATTATACCGAATAATACCGCGCCGGGTTTCATTTATTTCAAGCAGAAATTACGCCAAAACTATTAGCTTTTTCAAAAAAATTGTCCATGACCTGTTTAACTTTCTTTTGAACAGATTTTATGGCAAAACATTTTATCTTCGATTTAGTAATTTTTACATGTAAAAAATTTGGAAGTTTCGAAAACCCGGAGAGATCAACGCCATTCTTTTACGCGTCCCTTGTTCTATCTGGAAAAAATTGAAGCGATTTTTTTGATTTTTTTTATAAATTGCAATAATTTCAAACATTGTGCAAAAAACATTTTTGAAACGAATATTTTTCACGTAATTTCTGGTTGAAATTAATGCAAATTATAAAAAAGAATATTTTGTCAAAAACTCCTCTAATATCTTTCTTTACATTTTTTCCATTTATTAAACAAGGGACGCATAAAAGAGTGGTGTATGTATTGGTTGAACATTTTGGTTGATCTCTCTGAATTTTTGGAAATGGTTTGAGACAAAGTTTTAAGTGTCGGCCCGAGTTGGGGCGTCAGACCGTTTCGATGGCTGCACGAGTTAACTTGGAGAATCTGAATTCGAGTGTCGGTACGGAAAAACATTTTTTCCAGTTGAAAACACGTATGCAGGATTATGAAGTAGTATAATATTGAGGTGCACTTAGAAATAATGTGAGAAAATATGTCCTGCTGTAGCTCCACTAGTTTGTCATTAATATTGTTGTTGAATTTTATACGAATTGACGTAAAAATCTCCTGGCGCAACAATTACTTTCTTATTCTTAAAAAAATTGTTACTTAATCTATTCTTTTAAAAATTTTGTTTCTTAATTTCAACGTAGTTTAATTAAGTCATTCAACGTAAGTTCAGCAGGCCATAAGGCCTAAATCCACGAAGCAGAAGAAGAATAATTTCAACGTATATGTAAATAATTTCTAAAAAATTGTGTGTTAATAATCGTGATCGTCTCTGTCGCTTAAAATTGAGAGGGGGAGGCATCAAAAGCAATATGAACCACTCCAGAAGTTTAGTTAAAGCCACAGCCATATTTTTATAGATTGATAGGAGTTATACTAGAACAAGTTTGTATTCTCCCTTCATATGCGCATGCGCGGGGAGGGGTGACTCCCACCATCAAGCGCTACTTCCCCTGCACATATGGCTCTCTCACTCGCACTGCACGCCAACCGGGGTGGCCCGGGAGGGGAGAGGGGTCTGAATGCACAGGCAGGCTGTTGTGCCTGACCCAACGCGCGCAGTACGTGTCAGCTACCCAAATCAAAACAATTTTAGCTGTGTATGCACAAAAGCTGACTCTTCATATATTAAGGTTCAGTAAAAGTATCATATGTAAATGAAGAATCGCCCCTGGTCCTCAGTCCTATCCCTTTCGACTTGGGTGCTGTGCAGTGTGGTTTGTCGTAGCGTAGGCCTAATTTCAAGTGATGTTTACAGACGTAATATTGTGCTTATAAGTTTCTAAGACCACCGTTCGCTGGTAAAGTGGTCTCAACATCAATCTCCCTTCTTACCATCCCATCCTATATTCCATCGAATTAGCTTGGGGTTACATTAAGAATCATATTGCTAAACAAAGCGTCGGTACCACTACGCGAGTTAAAGAAAATGTATGCCGAATATTATTTTCTGAAATTGCCCATATTGATGGAAGATGTGTTGTGAACACGGGAAGAAAATCGAAGCGAAATGTATGAAAATAGGCATGATCATGAACGAAGAAGTGAACAAAATTGTTTCTTTACGGGACAGTTGCTCTTATGACAATGACGAAAGGGATAGTACCGCGAATGCTGCAGTGACAGTGATGACTAATAGCTCCTCCGTGCTGGGGAGGGCGACGAATCGCGTGCGCGCAGTCGCCAAGAAATGGTTCTGGACCCATGATTTCTTAATACTTGATGTGCAAAAGTTAAACAACAATATTGTATTCAGTATTATCACTCACGCACCACTTCAATAGTAAAAGAGTAAAACTACAAAATCAACGAAATACAGTGCACTCATTTGATGCACCCTAATCTCACAACAGGAATATAACGAGTCGTTAATGTCGTTGATAGCAGGGTGAACCGGTTGGTCAAAATTTGACGAATATTTTGACGATCGTCAAGCGAAACAATCTTGATGAAACGTAAATATGGCGTTTAACGAGCCATCGGTAGTTTGGCTTCCATCAAAGCTAATGCTTGAGGTTGGTGAAATCGGTCGTTAGAGAAAATTCAGTCTGAGTGCCCCCGAACCTATTTTTTTAAAAGTGATATCGAGCATACGAATTAAAACAAAGCGCAGCGAAATAACAGTGAACTTATGAACATACAGTGACTCACAAAACTATTCGAACATATATTAATTTACTCCAAAATTGCTTAAATTTTCCTCAGAAAACCACGTTACCATTAGTGCACCAAGGCTCTAGCCAGATAAGATAGTAAGAAATACCCTTGAAATCGAAAAATAAATATTTCCTAAGGATTGTGTTTTAGATTCCTGCCACACCCCCCTTACATCCATTGTAGTTACGAAAAACGTGTTTTTTTATTTTATTTTTTCACTGAATTGGTCCTATGAATTTCCATGAAAAATAATTATTATTTATATGAAATTTACTGCATTTTTCAAAAATTATTATACAAATTTATTTACCGCGAAATTTGAACTTTTAAATGGATTTGAAAATTTTGGAATATTTCTAGAGTCGCCGGAAAATTATCAAATGTGGCTCCAAAAATCAGCCGTCTGGATATTTTTGATTGCTGAGCCATGTTAAAAAAATTAAAATACATATTTTTGTCCCACATTGCGTATTTTTATATATTCAGGTATACACAGGGTTGAGCAAAATACTTTAAATTTAGTACTTAAAATTTTTATAAACTCTTTAGTATTTTATTTTTTATAAATCTTCATATTTTTATCTTTAAATTGGCTTTTGAATTATATTGATATCCCTCTTAGGAGTATTTTTTAAAAATTATTTCTAAATGAGGACCTCTTGTTGGGCTTAGGTGCAGGCTTCAATACTTTTAGAAACTATTACACAATGAAGCGTATAAATACGGAAAGTCTTAGACATGCGGAAAATAATTTGAAAACTTTGTTGTGAAGCTAATCAACTTTTTAAAAAAAAGACAAGTGTCAAAAGGAAGTACGTAGTTATTGGAAAATGTTTATTCTGAGGCAAGTTATCGAGCTGTCTTGTTCGGAGGGTTGCATCTTTAAAGTCCATATCCAGAAAGTTTCCATTTTTAATACAAAATTATATTTTTTATCAACTATTTTTTTAAAAGCAAACTGAAATTTTCAGGAGTTGTTAATAAAGATCTTCCACATTTACTGAAACAATTTTTTTCTACTTACCTTAGTATTATACATTCTACGAAACTTTATTTACTAGAAAATGTAAAAATTTGCATTAAAAGAAAATATTTGTATCTACAAAAATAGTATATATTTTTCAAAACCATTATTTCAGTGTTATTATAAGTGATACTCGTATATCTGTAACCTGTAAAAATTCCGTAAGTCTAACTTCAATAGATTCTAAGAATTATACTTAACTATTTAACATTGGTATAATAGGACATTCCATGTCCATTTCAATATCAAAACAGTAATTTACTTTTATCTTTCTTCCACAACCTGTAACTAATATGCTGGCAACCAAAAGTTGAAGAACAAAGATAGGTGCGACAAAAAGTGGATTTCAAAAAGGTTATGCTAACGGATATTTCTAATTTTCCAGAGCTCAAAGATGATTTAATTTCTTTTTGGAACATATCAATTAAATCAAGCAATTTCTTTTTTAGTAGATATGTTTACAGAAAACAACATCGATTTACAATATCTAAAATTAAAATCAACCATCCTCAGTTCGAAGTCCTTTCACGGCACTCAAAAATAAAAACATAATAAATGCTTTATGGAAGATCAAACCTCTTGGGTCTTCAGGAATACTACGATATTGTTGTGTATGTACAGTCTTCGCACAATCGGATGTCACTCGCACATTCCCGCCATAATTCATTACTTGTCTCATGCTAGATACAAAGGAAAACCGTATGTGCCAGCGGGATTTTTGAATTCTGTTTTTACGACAATGTAAATCCTGTAAGAAATGAAGATAGCGACGAAGACGGATCCTATTACATTTGTTACATGTATTGTTAAATACATGAGATTTCTGTTAAATATTTGTGGTTTTCGATGTGCGGGTGTATTATGATGAATAAAATGATTTCTTACGTCTTTCTTTATGACACCAATTTCAATGCATGTTATATATCCATTTATATAATAATAGGACACTTTTTTTTAAAATTCCGTTATGTTAACAACTACGTTATAAACAATTCCATTATAACACATTAACACATTTACTTTTAAGTTTTAGTTTGAAGATGATGGAGAATCGTGTAACAATCAAAATAAATTGATATATTAGCATTTAAATAATTTTTTAATAGAATAGAAAGTCTGTTTTATCAGCTATTTCTTTTATACACAACTACATTTAAAATTCTGAAGAAATTCTCACTTGCAATTGAGTCAATTCTCTACAATTGATAAATTTTCGAACCTCTCAAGTAATTACACAACGAAACTAGTAGTGCTAAAACAGCACGTACTTTTTCGCATAGACTTTTACGCAAAACTACACGACAGTACTAAAATTTTCGAAAAATTGTACATGACCTTATTTCAAAATCTTTCTTCAGGAACAGATTTCATTAAGGAAAAATCTCTTTTTATATATTCGTTGTAAGAAGTCTCCGAAAGAAAATTGAACGTTTGCAATTTTCGAAAAATCAGACTTTTCAATGAACATTAGACCTGCACCATTCTCTTAGACGTCCCTCACACAACCAACAACAAAACTTAATAAAAAAACGATAGAGCCTTTTTTTTATTTTGAAAATGTCCCAGTGACTTCATGTAATGTACCCCCAAAATTAAAATAACTGTTTCAAATTCAAGGGGCCGCGTCATCAGCCACATCAGTTGGGGCATATCGATTTTGGAGAAAACTGGCTGAGGTTGAAGCTAGCATTGTTCACGGACGGACGGACCGACCGACCGACCGACAGTCAGACACACAGACGTTTTGCCGTAATTCGATTCTTCAGTATGAAGGACCCACCAAACATGAATTCTGGCTACTCCACTTGTTAGAGGATATTTTTCTAAATTTAAACTGGATTTATCCACCTTATCGTTACTTGGACCCTGTAATACGTTTTGTTGTGCCGAAAATTCGCCGTTTTTTCGCGCAGTATTAGGTAACTCTCTCCTCTCCGTAGCGAAACAGTAAAAATAAAAAAATTGTTCGCTATGTGGTGCGGTTATATCTAACGGTCAAAATATTGACAAAATTATTTATTGATATTAGCCTTTCAATATTGCAAATATTGTCACTAGAAAACAATATTGTAATTACATACCTCTATGCAGTTGTTTGTGTGTGTTTTTTTTTTCGAGGGTAGGTGGAAATCTTCAAAAGACACCATGTGGCCCGTATCACATGATAGTGTGAGATTTTTACCCTCTAAAACCACCTCCCTCCTCCTCCATCCTCCCCGCGGGACCGCCGTTAAGCATTACATCACGGGGAGTGGATTAGAGTGGCTTAGTCACAAGCCCCTTCTCTTCGCCAAAACGTAGGAAGGATCAAAGGAGGATCAGCTGACTTCCCTTCTTTCCCTTTCTATTCTCCTGAGCTCAGCTATTATGGTCTGCGCATATGCACTCACCGCATCCCAGTTGGTTTCTGAGGCGAGCATGCACCCAACCATTGCTTCGGGTGTCAGCGGTTCGATCCGAGTATACTCATAACGTGCCGTCGCTGCAGATGGTATCGCGGGCACTGGAAGAACACATTCTCTCGACAGTGCTGCATTAATTACCGCCGCTTTATTGCTGGCGTACTTCAGGTGGTCAGCAAATGTCAGACGGGCGTAAATCATGAGACCAAGATATTTGATCGACGGCTGTGATGCAATACGGTGGTTTCCAACTTTGAGAGTGATGGTTTCTCTCTTTTTCCTGCTAGATACTAGGATAACCTCAGTCTTGTGCTCAGCTAACTGCAGCCCTGAGGACTTCAACCACTGACTAACAATAGCGATCGCTTCGTTGCAAATATACACAATTTCCTCAATGTATTTTGCAACGGCGACGATAGCAATGTCGTCCGCGAAACCAATAATACTGGTGCCTTCTGGGAGGGGAAGCCGAAGGACCTCGTCATACATCACATTCCATAATGGTGGACCCAATACCGACCCTTGCGGTACACCAGCGGTGATATTATGTACCTTTGGCCCATTATTTGTATTGTAGATCACGGCTTTATTACTCAGATATTCGGCCACAATCTTCCTCAAGTACGTTGGCACCTTAAATCTGCGGAGAGCTTGCGGAATATTACTCCACCTGGCCGAGTTGAATGCATTCTTTATATCCAACGTAACGACAGCACAGTACTGTTTTAGGCCTCTCTTCCATCTACTTCCTCCAATTGCTTGTCGGGCGGTGTTAATGACAAGCTGGACTGCGTCAACAGTCGAGCGGGCTCTGCGGAAACCATACTGATTTTCCGAAAGGCCTCCTCCCTCCTCCACATTTTCCTCCAGCCTGGTACTAATAATTCTCTCCAGAACCTTGCTAGCTGTATCAAGCATACACAGTGGCCGGTATGATGATGGATCTTCGGGAGATTTATTCCGCTTAGGGAGGAGCACCAGGCGCTTTTTTCCATCTTTCTGGGTACACCCCTTCTCTCAACCAAGAATAATAAGAGATCCGCAAAGATGTCGGTGTGAGCGAGTATCGCAGTCTTGAGGGAAATATTGGGAATGTTATCCGGTCCGGGAGCCTTTGTGTTGCCGATTCTGCTGATTGCGTGCAGAATTTCTTCTTGCGTGACTGGAGGAATTATTTCTAGCTCAGATAACGCTGTATTAACTGGGTCACCAGGGTGGTTCGTGGATAGGGCTGTCACAATTCTGAGCAGCATATTGGGGCAAGTTGGAGAACGTAGGTGCCACTGTCTTAACCTACTCATGACCGTCTTGTACGGCCTACCCCATGGATCCTTTTCCACCTCGTCACACAGGCTTTTGGCGCATAAGCGTTTACTCTTGCAGATTTCTATCTTCAACTGGATTCGAGCGAGTTTGTATTGCTCTTGCAATTGAAGAAAGTTGTCTCTGCCACGAGCTCTCTGGTACTGTCTTCTGGCTCGAAGGCACTTCCGACGTCATTGGGCGATTTCCTCATTCCACCAGTAAACTGGTGAACGTCGAGAGATTGCGCCCTGTCTAGACATAGCCGCATCACAGGCTTTGGTTACCCATTTCATAACCTTCCCAGCTTTGTCATCTGCGGTACCTGTTGGCACCATCGTCTCCAAACATTGTCGGAAAACTTCGTCAAACGTTTTTGCTTTCCACCCAGCTGGCTGATATTTCGGTGCAAAATTATCCTTCCGCTGATTTTTCACCTCGTACAAAAGTGCCTGGTGGTCACTATGGGTATAGTGTTCACTAACTTTCCAGGACACTCCCATTCTCAAAAGATTATCTGACATCATCGTCAGATCCACAACAGATCCCACGCCCCCTCTGCGGAAGGTATGTCTCCTGTGTTGGCAAGCTCTACATTCAGAAGGGAGAGGGATGCCAGAACTGCTCGACCTCGCTCATTAGTGGACGAACTACCCGACTCAACCGCCCAGGCGTTGAAGTCTCCAGCTATCACCAAGGGGCTTCGTCCTCTTGTGTCGTAAGCGGTCGAGAAACTGCTCAAACTCGTCCATTGTCGCGTTTGGTGGGGCATAACAGCTATAGATGTAAATGCCGTTGACTTTTACCCAGACAAATCCAGCTCCGGATCTCGTCATTACTTGCTGGAATGTGTGTTTTCCACAGGCCCAGATTGCCGCCTGGTTGTGGAGGTCAGATACCCACGCTGTATCTTCACGGTTAGTATACTGCTCGCATACTATTGCTAAATCAGCCTCCCATTCCCTAAGCGACTGTGCCAGGATATTCTCGGCGACTGCGCAATGGTTGGGATTGAGTTGTACAATTCTCATTTTCTATCCGTTATTGCTTTCTGCGCTTTTTGGTACGATGGACACCTGCTGCATCCAGTAGCATGTCTGCCTTGTTTCCCCTTTTCTTCACAAAGCAAGCCCTTTGCGTCATTTGTGCATGCCTTAGCAAGGTGATCATCACCACCACAATTCATGCACAAGTGGGACCGGTCGTGTGAGTTTTTACATGCTTTCCTGAGGTGTCCAAAATCCAAACATCTGTAACACCTCAGGGGGACCTTCTCACGCAGAGTGCAGTACACCCATCCTATTCTTATTTTACGGATGGCCGACAATTTGTTAGCCACCGCAACAGGAATGCTGACTATTGCTACATGTGTTTCACCATAGGATGGTCTTAGGGATTTGTCCGCAGTAGCTGGGAGATCACTGGCTTCGTGAAGTTTGTCCACCATAGCCCTATGCACTTCCTCTTTAGTTGTGACCTCATCCAGGTCCTTCACCTGAATAGTCACGGTGTGAGTGAGAGCCCTCACATCAGCGTCCGATCCAAACACCTTCTTTACAGAGGACTGAAAAATCTGTTGTTTGGCCTCCGGCAGACCGCTTCAGTTGCAGGAGATCGCCGCCAGCTGTCTTCCGGATGTGCGTGACATTCTCGCCCAGATCCTTAAGCTCAGGATCAGTTTTCATTTTTTAAGGATGTCGGCGTACGTCAGCGCATCGTCCTTCTTTATCATCAGGGCATCTGGTCTGGGTGGCCTTTTCCGCGTTTTAGAGCGCTTACGTGTTCTCTTACGAGTGACCACTTGCCACTCGGGCTCTTCTCGTGCGACTTCGGACTCTTCTCGTGGTATTTCCGGAGAGGGTATTTCTGCCCGGATTTTATCTGCGTTTTTCGCAGTCTCCTTCCTTACCTTGGGCACCTGGGAGTTCCGGTTTCGCGAAGGATCGCTTCTCGTTACCACTACTCCCGCAGCCACCTTCTCAGGGGACGTCTGAGTGCACTCTTCTTTCCCAGTAGGTTTGTTGCACTGAGGATCTGGTCTGGGTGATCCTCCTTTTTGCGGTGCTACCACCTCGTTAAAGTGTGTCTGGATCGAATACGCCAATTTTTTGATCTCACTATGAACATTATGACGAGGCTTAACAAAATTGAGAAGCTCGGTTATTTTCTTCTCAAGGCTACACAATGCCTGTTGTTTCGCACGATCATCACTAGTAGCAACGGATACTACAGCAGCCCAGTGGTCCACTGCTGAAGTACTGCGGTCACTGGTTGACGACGCCTGGGAGCCCGCTTGCTCAATCCCGACAGACGCCGGTACTGGGGATCCGGTTCCCTGCACCGTAAACTGAGATCCCAAAAGACCTTCCATATTGGTTTTTTGACTGAGGTGTCCTTCCCCGCCTGTTGGTCCGTGAGAGGTATTTAATTGCCTCTTGACCTCTATATCTAGAGATTCCTCCCGTGTCCGCCACCTGGGGACACGTCGCTTTATGGGTTACAGGCTCCCCTGGCTTGTCCCTTTACCCTGGGTCAGGGTTGTAACCAACCAGACCGTATCCCGACATACTTTCGGGGCGCTCCAGTACGGCGGTTACATGCCATTCCGGCAGGGTGACTTGTCAAAACCCCCTTCTCTTGTCTGTTGGTCGACCCGTACCGCTGAAGGGATTGGTTACCACAACCTTGGCACGTGTGTATGTGTGCGCGCGTGTGCGTGTGTGTGTGACATTTGAGAATTTTCTCATAATCCCGGCGGAACAAAAACCTTTAAAAAAATTTCAAGTTTTTCTTTAAAGAAATTTCAAAATTTTCAAGAAATTGAAAACTTCAGAAAATTTTATATAAAGAACCTTTTTTTTTTCCATGGAAATTCATACAGACAATTCTGAGAAAAAGAAACAAAAACACGTTTTTCATTATTACTAAGGATGTGATGTGAGGAAGGCAGAAATCTAAAACATCCACGAAAAAATGTTTTCTTAGGAAAGATTTATTTTTCGATTTCAACCAGGAGTGTTCTTTACCATCTTATCCAGCTTTTATGCAAAAACTACTTTATTTTGAAAAAAAAAAAAAAATACATTATTTAAACTGCTAATATTGATGTATTGTTTGAATTAAGAAAAGTGTCTACAGAATCAATAATGAAGCTGTAGGAGAGGTTCAAAGAAAGTTGAACTTCTGGAATTTTTGAAAATTCAAATATTTTAATGAAAATCAAACTTTAACATATGATTAGTGGTTTCATTTATTTTAGCAAGATTACAAAATGGAAACTGGAGCCATTTTTGAAAAAAAATGGCAATACAAAATGGCAAATTGGCAGAATGCAATATTGGCTTCATGAGCTTCGTAGAGAATTCCCACAAAAAATAAAAGGCCTTTTTCAAATATGCAGTCTACAGTAACGTCAGATTCATCACTGAATATCAATTTTGAAAAAAATCCTTTCTATAGTTTAGACACTAAGTTTTGTTTGCATGATGGAAGTGCTGCTTCACATTATTTCTTGGACCTCATTAAATATCATTAAATTACCATGGTATCTATGGGAGATTATACACTCTAAGCAATCATTTAAATCAGAATTCATTTGCAACTGTTATTGTTTGTCATGTTTAAAAAAATTTACACAAAATCCTTCCTTCGAAGTCAGTTAAATTCCATAGAGAGAATTCTTACAATTATACAAATATTGGCGCATCTAATGGTTATTTGTGCAAATGGCAGATAACTTGTAAGAAAAGAAATGTAAAGGAAATGAATGTATCATAACATACCTTATGCAATTCCAAACTATTTTCACTTCATTGTGAGTAACTGTGACTAGTCTTTCTTCTTCATCTTCTTCTTTTTCTTTTGTCATAAAATCTTTTTAAAAAAATCAGTCCTTCCTATTTCCCGTGCACTATAATTTGTAATCTTACGTTCATCAGATTTTCTTCGATCTCGTGGTCTATTCATGTTGAAGATACTATGTCAGAAGGAACTTCTCCTACAACAGATTTTAATGACAAATTCATTAGGATTCTCTTCATTGGCATAGGATATGCATTGAGAAATAACATGTCAGAAACTTTCTTCTCATTTCTACAGTGACTTTATGATCATATCTGATTGACTAACAATCAGTGTATAATTGAGAACACTGATATACATCCATACCAGCATTTTACCAATTTTCGTTTTCCAACTACATCCATCATCTTTGATAGAGAAATATGTGCTCTTATATACGTACCAGCTATAACAAAATAATCTTCCGAATGTCCCCAATAATACAGATATAAAACTTGCTAGTAGTATGTGGAATTTTAATTTTAATATTTTTAATCTTAATAACACTTTTCTTCTGTGTGAGAGTATTTTAAAAACAAATTATTAACTTTCCTGTAAAACAGAAGTAACACTATTTAGAAAGAGAAGTAAATGGAATTCACTCATTTTAAGACTACACTGCATTACTCCTTCAATATGATTTTTCAAAAATTCAAATTTTTCAGAAGTATCTAATCAAAATGTTGGGATGTGGAAGAGAGCAGAAATTTCAAATGTACTATTAAAAAATCATTCGATATGAGCTCTTAGTTCAAATAATCTCTGATTTAGCAACCTATGTTAGATTTTAATGCTCAGAATTGTTCAGAAGAGTTCTTGCAATACTTGAAGTTACATCTTAATGCAGTTTCTGTAGTAAAGGTCTCATTTGGCATTTTCTGATTCATTTCTATGGAATGTTGGGGAGAGATAAACCATGCATCCAAATAAATTCATTCGTAACTGACTGAACAGACTTAAATCAGCAATATGATACATAAAATTGTAGAAATATACAAAATTGTAAGAAACAGTAATTTGCAAATCAAATGAACCAAAGTTCTGTATACAAATTGTGAGCTAGAAAAGACAGTGATTTTGAGCAGGAAATATGTTGTACACACACGGAATTTTCCAACACCTCATTACTTACTTTCCTTGACAGAATTTTTATATAAGTTAATTCAAATGTCTCTCTTCAAAAACCCATAACCACATGCTTCCAAAATGAGCAAATCAGCAATACATTACATGGCATTCTCAATTTTGAAACATGTTAATATTGTAAGTTCATATTTAACACGTTATTCTTTCTCTGTATTTTAAGTTCATACCCAACTATTGTAGCCTATATGATATGAAGGTCTTTCTCAATTATATTCATAAATATGTAGGCCTATTCTTACTAAACTCTCCATTTTCCATTACAAGTCATTCTCTAATTATTGTTTCAATTGATAACTCCCATTAGATACTATTAAACATACAACCATGAGCATGTAAGATGGGCAATCAGCAACAACTTTCTTACAGACATACTACTGTTGCATTAAGAAATTCTATTTTTTATTTACCTTAAAACCAAATCTCCCATACCCACTACCAATTCATCTACACCTGATGCCCCATCTTCCTCACAACCTGTCACTGCCGGGACACACTACAACCTTCGACCACGCACTCGAGGTAAAAATGGAGTAAATATATAGCAACTACAGTCAGATGCAGCAGAAAAACATTCGTGCAGGTACTTGCAAAAAATAAACATTCTTCACCATAATGTTCAATCCCTTTCAAATAAAACTGAGTTTATCGAGGCAGCTCTACAGAGCGATCTAAATCAAATGGATGTTCTTTGCTTTACAGAACATTGGTTATCTCCTAATGAACTTAGCATTTTCCAAATTCCTAACTTTTACCTCGCAGGCTTTTATTGCAGAGAGAGAGAGAGATTCGTATAAAGGTCCTACGTGTGGGGGCTCTTGTATTTACGTTAGAAATAATATTGATTCTATCCCCCTGGCAGAATTAAATGTGTATTCCATTGAAAATATTTTTGAAATTTATGTTGTTCATCTTACTTCACTAAAAGTGATAATACTTTGCATCTACAGACCTCCAACAAAGAGAACTACAGATTATATTTTGTTCTTAGAAAACCTGGAGATAACACTTAACAAAGTCAGCAATCGCTCTTTTGAATCCATTGTTGTATGCGGAGATTTTAACATTGATTTTCTGGTCGAATCTTGCGAGAAAGAAAAGTTTCTCAATTTAATTAATTCCTTCAATTTAGACATTACAATTAATGTACCTACACGGATCACACAAAATTCGATGAAGGCAATTGATCAAATTATAAATAACAAAACTATTACTCGATATGAAGTTGAAACAAAAGATTTAGGAGAGTGACACAATAAATAATACACGTATGAGCAGATTGTTTACAAAAAGTCAAATAAAATTATTCATTGATTACTTGATGCAGGAGTCATGGGAAGCGGTTTATAATACTGTTGATACAAACGACAAATATAATTCTTTTTTTTTTTTTTTTTTCCAACTCTTTCATTTCATTTTAACACTTGTTTTCCTCTTCAAAAAAGAAAATTAAATATTTCACGGAAAAGCAATTCTTGGGTAACACAAGGGATTAGGACATCTTGTAAAAACAAGCGAATTCTTTCTTTCATTTCTAAACGTCATAACTCAAGATTTCCTTATCTACTTTAAAAAATACAAAACATTGTTACGAAAAGTCATAAGGCAGGCTAAAATCATGAAACACGATCAGGATATTTTGAACTCGAGTAACAAAACAAAAGTAATGTGGAATATAATAAAAAATACGACCAAATCAAATAGAAACCCTGTAGAGAATGTTCTTTTAAAATATAACGATATAAATGTGAACGATCCGGCAACAGCGGCTAGTCTCTTTAACCAATACTTTTCGAGATTTGTTGCCGATCTCACTAAGGGTCGTCAGGCACAAAATTCAATAATAGACAGTTCACCGTAAATTTTAGACACGATGTTCGTTTCCGAAACTTCTTCCTGTGAAATTCTCAAAATAATCGGTAAACTAAAAAATAAATATTCGCCCGGTTTAGATGAATTCCGGGATGCTTTGTTAAAGACCTGTGCGTGTGCCATTATACACCCATTAACTCACATATTTAAATCATCGTTATGCATCGGAACGTTTCCAGATATTTTCAGACCAGCTAAAATTAAGCCGCTCTTCAAAACAGGCAACAAAAATGAAATTCAAAATTATCGGTCCATTTCTCTTCTATCAGTTTTTTCAAAAATATTAGAGAGACTTTTTTATGTACGAATGGAAACCTTTCTCAGTAACCACGATGCGCTTTCAGATTGCCAACATGGATTTAGAAAATCAAAATCAACGGAAACAGCCATATTTTCTTTTCTTAAAGATGTCGCCTCATCATTGGATCAAAACGAGGCACCTATTGGATTATTTTTAGATCTCTCAAAAGCTTTTGACGTCATTGATCATGACATTTTACTTTCAAAATTACCTTCATATGGAATCCGTGGTATTGCTCTAGATTGGTTATGTTCATACCTTAAACAACGATCTCGGAGAGTTGAAATACCGTACTGGAATGATGGAACATTATGTACGCACCTTTCCGACTCTTTGCCCATTGCACGTGGAGTTCCTCATGGATCGATTTTAGGCCCTATTCTGTTCCTACTTTACATAAACGATATGCCCTCGACGATTCGAAACTGAAGAACGGTTCTCTTTGCGGATGATACGAACATTCTTTGCAATAAAGAAACCGTAAATAGTACAATATCAGATGTCTCAAATTGGTTCCGAAATAACAAATTAATAGTAAATTAAAAGAAAACGGTTTTAATGCAGTTTTCCATTTCAAATAAACAATTCTGTGCTCCATTGAAAATGAACGGTGTACCATTGACTGATGTTAAGGCAATGTAGGTCATAACATTTGTAGGTCTCTCAATTCAGTCAAACCTTAAATGGAACGTCCATTTAAATGAATTGAACACAAAATTAAGTTCATTATGCTACGCATTCAGAAGTCTTGCAAGTTCAGTCAGCCTTCATACTGCTTGTTGTGTATATTTCGCGAATGTTCATTCCCACCTGAGATATGGTATAATATTCTGGGGAAATGCATCTTATAGCTCCCAGACTTTTAGATTACAAAAACAAATTGTACAAATAATAACCAAATCCCACCCACGTGATTCATGTAAGCCTCTCTTCATTAATCTAGGAATTTTACCATTACCGTGTCTGTTTATTTACGAATCAGTGTTTTTTGTCAAAAATGACTTGCTTAAGGGAGGGAATATAATTTCAGAAGATGCCGATGTCTATTACTATAACACTCGACGTAGAAATCATATTCATCAGGTCACAGTATCAACAGCTCATTACAAAAAATTCACATACAATACATGTACATTATTTTACAACACTTCGCCAGATGGCATTAAACGATTGAATTCGATAGAAAAGTTTAAATCCAAGTGAAATCGTTTCTGCTGTATAACTGTTTCTATACAATTAGAGACTATACTGAGCATCACAAGAAAAGAAACATTAATTTTAACAATGATACATAATGCATTATTTACCATTTGGACTGTATAAATGTGTATAAACAACCTGTAACAACTATTGTACTACAGCCCCCAGGTTAATGACCCCCATCTCGATCAGGTTTTTCGTCCAGTTTCCCTGATCCATTGAGCAAATGCTGAGATGGCCCCTTGTTTTGCTTCTGGACATAAATGTAACTTCATTATCGGTGCACGTCGTCTAGAATTCAGTGGGAAATACAGTTATTCAAATTATCGTTTCCATGTTGTTGCGGCAGGAAGTATTATTCCGAAGGACAACATGGATAAGAGCCCAAATTTTATTGCTTATTTATCCTTGAAAATAGATTTAATTACATGGGAGCTTTTTTTTAAATTCAAAAATCAAGTAGTATATGACTTAGTGTAGGGATCACAGAATTTTGAAAATGTGCACACAATTCACTTTTCCCCATAGCACGTCATACGCAGTTTTAACTGTTTTTTGACGTAAAATAAATAAAATTAAATAAATAAATAAATTCAGAAAACAAAATATTATATTTAAAGATATTACCCAAATAGCTTTGGTTTCTTAGATCATTTCCTGCAATGTGTATGTAAATAATGAGATACCTTTCTATGTAACAAAGAACAGTAAACTTCATAATGGAGAGGAAATTTATAAGGAAGAATATCAAAAGCACTAGGATATTTTCTTTAAATTTGTTTATTTAAGGTCACTTTTCAACTGTTTGGTCATATAACGACAAGGAGGTTATAATATATGGAGGTGGCATGGCCGACCTTTCCCATTGCGGAAAATGAAGCCAACCCCCTGCAAGCTCGGTTAGGCTACCCTGCTAAACAGTGTGACCAATTAGCCTGAAATCTACCTTTCTACCCTTATATTTTCTTCATTCATATTTTGATGTTTCCATGAGGAAGATGTTTTATTTATAATTATTTGTAATTATCAGACAGAAATATTCAGAGAATAAAGCAAAACAGACCTAGGATAAATAGTAAATCTCCCCAAAATTCATTAAATGGTAGAGGAAATATATTTTAAAAATTATTTCATTTGTGTGAAGCTGATTAGAATTTAATTTATGTGTTTGATGACATGTATTCTTGTAACAATTGTACCTTTCACTTCATGGGAGTGAGAAAATACAATATTTTAAAATAGAGATTTGAAAGAAAGAAATAAAGAAAGAAAGAAAGAAAGAAAGAAGAAGAAAAAAATCAACCAGCAGTGAACATATTCTGAATGCAGAAGCTTTTACAATGTGTTGCATTCAACATGCAAGGAGCTGAATTTAAAGTCACATAAATTGATACTGTGAAAACTCCTAATCATGTTCCAAATTTGATATAAGAAAGTAATTTTGTCTACATGGAAGGAGCCTGAAAATTGAAACATTCTGAAAGAAAATAGTAACCAATTGCCAGAGCAAATCGAATTATAAGTTTTAATTCAAATTACCCTGAACAGAAGCGTTCAGGATTCAATAATGAAACCAAGGAGGAATTCATAGAAAAGAATAAAATTCTAAATCTACTCAAATTTATTTTTTCTGAAGCCAAATCAATTTAAACATATTTTAAAACTAATATTTTTCAAATGCAAATTCATTTTATCATTTGAAAAAACAATAAATAGGTATAATTAATATAACATTTCTTACAGATCTAAGGAATAGATTCAAAGAGGGAACACATTTAAATTTTTTTCATAAGTAAGGTTAAAAAATTAAAAAATTATTTTGCAGATGAACTGTTTCATTTCTTTCAATGTTTACATTTGTGACATTACTATTAAATAAAGCAATATAATTTTATAAAAATAGCTTGAAGCTTTTAAAAAAGCTAAAGGGTAAAAAGTAGCTGCTAATATGTAATAAAAATAGGCCTTGGTTTACGATATGCAATTACGTCTGGCCCTTTTGTTAGATACTCACCTTGAGAGATAGAACTCCAAACAATTTATTTGTCAGGAAAAAAATGTTTGTTAAACGTTTTTTTCGCAGGAATAAAAATGTTTATTAAACGTTTTTTCCCCAGGAATAAAAATAAACTCGCTGCACAGTGGATCGCAAAGCAATAAACAGAAAGAAACTAGCTAGCAAGCCGGAATACACTGAGACACACTCTGATGTTTTGGTCTACAAAATATGGCTGACACACCAGCTTCGGCTTCACTTTCTGGGGCCGATGTCGCCTCCATATATTATAACCTCCTTGTATAGCGACCACTGTAAATTTTAATATTGGGGTAACGGTGAGGGAACACATACCAACAACATACACAAACATCCATGCCGAGGCTGGAATTCGAACCCACGATCTTTCAAGCCAAGGCAGCTATGGCCCTTCAACCTTAGCAACCTCAGGTATCCAGGCTGACTAGGACATTTTTATTCTGTTTTAAAAAACTATAAAAATATTTTGAAGGCATATGAAATAATTGTCTTTTGATAGCAAAGTGAATTATTCTCTTTTACATCCCTTATTGAAAATATTGCTTTAACGAGTCATACATTACACTTATTTTTACTTTCTCGTAAACATACGTATATACGGGAGTAATATACGAAGTATAGAGAAAGTTATGTAATGCTGCGGAAAATCAATTTCGAGGTTTCAACGGAAATACACGTTTTGGGGTCCCCTAATTCCGAAAAAGTAGTTTTTTTTTTTTTTTTCAAAACGTCCGTCCGTCTGTCGTGTGTGAACGAATCTAGCGCCTAAACTACACGTACGATCTTTTCCAAGTTGAAGAAACCCCTGTCATTCTGGCCCTAGCTGAAGCTTTGAAATTTTGAAAAACATTCTTTAAAATTTGGGGTACTTTACATGAAGCCCCTCGGACATTTTCAAAAATTTCTCAAAAACGGCTCCAAATATTTTCTTTAAATTTCTTGTAAGAGTAGAATACAGGTGACATAGGTCCCGTTTTCACGGTCGACTCTGAATTTTCGAAAAATGCAAAAGTTTGAATTTTTTGGGGGTCTTCCTGCAACTATAAAATTGAAGACAGATTTTTCCTTCAAATGAAATTTGTTACCCATAAATATTTCTTTCATGAAGGTCATGTAGACTTTTTTGACAATTTTAGTAGTTTTTGTACAATAGAGCGTGCAATATTTGCAATTTAAAAAAATTACAAATGCATGATTTTCTCGAAAACGGCTCCATATTTTTTCTTTAAAATTTTGCTAGGGTTTGCCCAACCTACCGTATCCGATGACATAAATGTCATATTGCTCTATTCTTTTGGTTTTTCAAAAATTACATTTTTGTAATTTTTTTGACTTCTCTCGCGTCGGTAATATTTACATTAGAGGCGATTTCTTCACACTATTAGATTTATGAGTACATGTTCTTTAAATAATGTCAAATTAAGTTTCTCGAAAACTCAACAGTTTTCTGGAAAAATGAGCTCAAAATTCCCAATTTTCAGAAACGCTCAAACCTCATTTTTTCAAAAATAGCTCCAAATTTTTTCTTCAAATTTCTCCAATTGATAGTGCTAACTGCACTGTTTAATATGACGAAAGTTAATTTTCGTGTATTTTATTTTTTCAAAAATTACACAAATGTAATTTTTTTAAAATATCTCTTCAAATTTCAGCTTCAAATTTTGCATTTACAGTAATGCTTAATCGCAATTTTCTTAAAAACAGCTTCAAAATTTTCAATGAAAATTTCTATTTAGGACGAGCTTTACTCTTGTTTAATATTCTTGAAGTAATATTTCGGTTCTACTATTAAGTTACCGAAAAGTTAAGAAAACGTCAAGAAAATGTACTTTCGGTGACGATAGATGGCAGCTGGCCAGAGAATGGAGGAAGACTTTAACGCCAGGCCACGCCAAGGAAACTTGAAAAAATTGCTACGAGAAAGTCAGTGCCATTTTGTAGCACCTCTAGTTTGAATTGCGAGTGAATAAATTCCACAAGTTATATCTTGCTTAATTCTGCTATATACCAAAAACCCTTTCATGAAAGAATTCGATTAACATTTCAAAACAGTGGAATTTAATCTCACGTGTATTTTTTCATATTGTTACGATTTCTTTCATTCTCCAAATTTGCATAACACCTTACCTGAAGTGGTTACTGTTTTAGAACATTGGCGGCATTCAGAAACGTATCCAGAACTGTTGCCTTTGTTTACCAAAATTGAAATATCAAATGAAATAGACATTTCTCGTATATATCATTTTAAATAATTTTATGTGAAGATCTTTTCAGATTTGTCAAACCAATATTTGTTGTATATTTTCCTTTTGATTGTGATGCAACAATGAGCAATGTCAATGGTTTGGGGATGATCTTAAGTATTCTAGAATAATGCAAAAACATCGCCGCTAGGGTCGCACCGAGAGCAATTCTCACATAAACATTTGAAAAAGTATAAGCAATTTCAATTTAGAAATGTATCGAAGCTGAGGATCCCTTCAGTAACAATGCGATATACAGAAAAATATTTTCTGTGCTTTTGTAAATTTCCTTTTAAAACAAATAGCTGTAAATATTTTTGTATTTCCTAAAGGACGCAATCTAAATAAATGAACCGAAACAATCGAAATGAAATAATTTCAACAATATTATGATAATTAATATACACATGTATATGCAATTTTCTCAATATTGCAACAAGATTTATTCGAAAGAAAAAAATCGTCGACTAGACTGACAAGAAGCTTGAAATCGCCGACAATTATGAGCATCTGGGTCCTCCTGACCTTCCGTTTGTTACTTCGAATATGGAAAGTTGGAGTCCATTAGATAACTAAAATGAAATAAACCCTGCCAAACCCTACCGACCCTAGTAACGAAAAAGTGGATAGATCTTCTTCCTATATATAGTAAATTACTTTCTCTTAACTCCCTATTTACTCAGAATCCATATTTTGTGTCCGTCTGTGGTCAACGCCAGCGCAAAAACAGTTCAGCCATTTTTCTCCGAAATTGAGTTTGAAACGGTTATTTTGATTGTTGGGTACTTTTCATAAAATCTCCACATTTTCATTTTTTCAAAAAAGACTGAAAATGTTTTGAATAAAATTTGTCCTCAGATAGCGCTAAGTACGCTTAAAGGAATGGCGCAGGTCTCATTTTCGTTGAAATCCCTAATTTCTCGAAAATTGCAAAAGTTCAAAATTTATATCGGCGTCTTTCTATTACTACAATATTGAAATTTTTTTCCCTTAATAAATTTTTTTGTATACCATCATTATAAACGACCCTTTTCGATACCCCGAATCGTGCATAATTCAGTATTTTATCGCACGCTACATGACGTCATCGCCATTATTAAACGCGACATGACGTCATCACACATTCAGCCAATAGTAGCGAGAGAATCGTGGGGAGGTAGAAGAAGACGGAACAGCCGACCATCGTTTTCTCGCACGGATGTCAACAATGCCATCTTGAATTTGATTTCTAGAGGGCGTTGGATGTCAAGCACCCGAGACCTCAGAAGAAAGTTGTTTCGCGAAATTAAGTTTGATTCTCTTGTAAATTTATAATGCTGTTATACAAAAAAATAGCGTATGCAACTCGTTTATAATGTTGCTTTATTGCATTCGTACAAATTTGAAAACTCGCTCCTAACGTCGCTCGTTTTCAAAACATGTACTCATGCAGTAAAGCTTAACATTATAAACTAATTGCATAAACTACTAATAATCTTTAAAGACATTTAAAATAATATGAGGACACGTTTTCGAAAATATGAGTAGTTATCGCGTAATGTTGCGTGAAATGTAGGCAACTCTCAACATTTTTAAACAATTATTCTCTCAAAAAAATTCTTAAAATTTTCTCCTTGTGTGTATCAAACGACGGTAAAAAAATTAACTCGTCTCATTTCCGGCAAAAATTCCAAGTCACAAATAGTGCGAGAAGGTATGCGTTCTCGTAAAGCCTAGTTTTTTGTGTTATCACTATAATATTCCATGTTGCTAGTTTTATTACATTACCCTCTTTCTTATTTTTATATTCTTTACTATTGTAATCTGAACCTTCTATTCTATGTCCTCTGAAATGCTTCAGAATCATTCCATCCAATTTGTGGCCAAATTTCCTCTGCGTCCAATCCAGTGATAATACTTATTGTCAATATCTTAGATAAGCATTTTTTGAGTAATTTTCATTTTCGTGCCACTCGTGTTTAACAGATATTTTGAATGGGTAGCAGTCTGCCACACAAGGTCACGCAGCGCTTCCCCGGCTAACACGCGCGCAAGGAACGTTGAGCAAAAAAATCGAAATTACTCAATAAAATTCTTATCTAACATAACACTATGCATATCATTAGTTACGTATTTTTACGCTCGTCATGATAGACAAAAAATATTAGTTCAATTTGAAAAAGAAAATTACGTCAAGAAGATGTGTGTGTGCGCGCGCGCGCGTGTGTGCGCGAGCACGCGCGAGTGTGTGTGCGCGCGCGCGCGTGTGTGCGCGAGCACGCGCGAGTGTGTGTGCGCGCGCGCGCGTGTGTGCGCGAGCACGCGCGCGTGTGTGCGCGAGCACGCGCGCGTGTGTGCGCGAGCACGCGCGCGTGTGTGCGCGAGCACGCGCGCGTGTGTGCGCGAGCACGCGCGCGTGTGTGCGCGAGCACGCGCGTGTGTGTGCGCGAGCACGCGCGTGTGTGAGCGCGAGCGCGCGCGTGTGTGCGCGCGAGTGTGTGTGAGAGAGAGAGAGGGTGTGTGTGTGGTTGTGTGTGTGTGTGGGTGGGTGCGCGCGCGCGTGTGTGTGTGTGGGTGGGTGTGTGGGAGGGTGCGTGTGTTTTGTTTGAATTCCAATTTCATTGTTGTAGTTTGCTTTGTATTATCTTAAATCTCACTTTTCTATTTCAGGAACACCTTGAACTACAGGCTTTCATTAGGCAAAACAAGAAGATTTTGCAAACTAAAGGAGAACTCAGTTCAGAACGTAAAGAAAGACTGGAAATACTTCAAACATCCTTTAATCGAATTGCAAATGGCACTCAACAGTTTGCTGAAGCTCTAGATGAAGATCTTCCCTTGCTTCCTGAAGATGGTAAATTGCAACTTCGATTTTTATACAATTCATTTCGTTTAATTCAAACTTTTATTTTGCTGGTATTGAGTGGAATGATTTTCATTACTTTGTGGATAATAAAGATTTTAAAATTGTGTTGATGATTGCTAAAAGTGATTGCCTTTTTTAATGTATTGCAGTAACATAGAAGTAAATATTAATAATTATTATTAAAAATACAGTATGCAATTCAAGTATTTCAGTATTTGCAGGATACAAAAAAAGTGAGCCCTGCATTCTTACTCCAAAATGTGTAACTAGTACGAAGTACAATTAGTATTGGTACATGGTACTTTGCACAAAAAATGAAATGAAATTAAACCTATAAAACACATTGAACAGAAAAATTAGACACTTTGTGTGAATAATTTGTGATTCATATATTCATATATATATTCAACAATATTAATACATGTTGAAGTCTAAGCGACCATACTTACAAAAGTATTAGTGTTGTAATTATTTTTTATATTTTTATCATTTCGTACAATAAAACCTGTCCATGATGAAAAATGATGGTTGATTTGAAAATTATCCATCTTGGCAAATTTGTTGTATAGAGAGTTGCCAAAAATTGATGATGTAATTAAAATACATTATTTTCTATGTAGTTTTGGCAATGAAAATACAGCATTGTTTATGCCTTACAAACATTGCAACAGAGAAAAAGCAGTCGGCTAATAATCACAGGAAAGCACTTGCATTTATTTCACAAACCATAAGTTTGGTTGATTTTCTAGAAAGATATTATCAAATATTCCTCAAAAGCAGGAAAAAAAGAAAAAGCTGTCATTTACTTCTTTGTTGGAGGATGTGACCCACCATACTATGCGTTCCCCAATATAAGGCTAGAAATTTAAGAATAAATTTCCTTTTTACCTAAGTTATAACCATTATCATTTCTTGAAAATCATACTGTTTCCATATTAGGTAGGTGCCTGGGTTATAGAGGTCATTTTCAACTATCAAATTGTTCTGCTCTTAAATATATTTGTCCAGTAGGGTGGTGTTTCTTCCTACAGAGATTCTGTCATTGACAGGTTTACCGTAACAATGTTATCCATATTGACAGAGTTGGTGTTTAATTTGATTAATCTGTATCAGATGTTGGGTAATTATTGAGCTTGTTCAACTGTGTTTTTTTAAATAGAATTTTGAAAAACTGAATCATAAATAATTTTGTCTTTAACATAAACATTGGCATATCAAACTGGTATCTATGTTAACAAATCTTAAACTCTTGTCACCTTTGCCAGTTATCCTCATGAGCTTTCTTCCTCCAGTTGGTTTGTCAATAAAAGGTATCTTTTTTAAGGCAATAATAATTGTTTTTTTCATTTCCTTAACTGTGAGTCGGTGTTTGCTTGTAATGTGTCATGACGATGGCGAGTAAAGAAATATGATAAAATTATGACGATTACGTTATGAAAATGCTTGAGAAATTTGCCAGCAACCAACATTAGCACCTTCGTGCTTCCCAGTACATCGTATATTTTGTTCTTTGATAACTTCATTGATGAATCCAAATTTAACATCCTCAGATACGGCTGAAGAGTTGGGATGTGGAGGAAATCAATCGAAATAACTGGATTCCTTCACTCATCTTTTCCAGCATATTCTGTTGTGAACTCCTGTCAATTTCTTCGTTTTTTTATTTACTGATGGCTTTCTCTGGTAACGAAAATTTGTTTACGAACATTTTCGTCACTAGAATGTTTACGAAAATTTTAACAATTCATGACCAGTCGCTGCTCATGGCTTCATGAAGAGTGTCAACAAAAATGTGCACTAGGGTACCGAAAATCTCATTAGCAACTTAACTATTATTTTCCGATGAGCGTTAGTCTTACGTTGTTCATGTCTTGCCACAACTGAATATAGTATCACGACAAAGTATGCCTAATTAGTTTGCCTTTTGCTAGACTCGAACCACCCTACCTCTGATTTGTAAACGAGCATTTCACGATCGTGACTGCTGTCAACACGTTACGGAGAGTCTTTTCATTTTTATTTCTTCGCTTTATTACACATTTACATAGTAAAGAGAAAGTATTGTAAGGCTGCGGCATAAACCGGCAATTTTTCGACAGGAAAACTGGCATCCCAAAAGTTATAAAAACTTGTTTCTTTATGAAGTAAATTACTGTCTTGTTTTGTCAGTGTGATCAACGGTAGCGCCGAAACCATTCCTTATCTCCAAAATTGATATTTCCCGATCGATCAGGCCAAACTCGAGGCCTTCGAATTTGAATCGCATATTTTGATTTTGGGGGGTACTTGGGGAGGGGAACTTAATATTTTCAAAATTTTCTCAAAATTAGTTTGACATGTTTTTCGGCGTCTTCCCACATTTACAATATTGAAGACGAGATTTTTTTTCCTTAATGAAATCTCTTCTTCAAAGACGTCTTGAAATAAGGTCGCGTAAATTTGTTCGAAAATATAAGTAATTTCCGCTTAATTTTGCGTGAAACGTAGGCAATTTTTAAACTTTTTCTCAAAAATTGCTCCAACTTTCTTTTAATTTATTTCTCGGGTAGAGCATTAGACACTTAAAAATGTATCCGCAAGTCTCATTTTAATTTTTTTTTGTAATTTTCGAAAATTGCAAAACAATTAGCATTGCTTACTTACGAAATTGATGAGAGATTTTTTGTTAATTGGACTCAGTTCAAAAAAAATCTTTAAAAAACTTTTTTGTGATACACTGTTACATTACATTTTTAACACAAAAACAATAGTTTTCACGTATATTTTTCCTGACCTAAAGGAACATCATGAAACAAAATCTCAAAAAAGGTTCAATTTTTTTTCTTCCGAGTAGAGCAAATGATGCTGAAAGTCATTGATCCCATTTTCGAAAAACCTGTATTTTCGAAACTTGATTAGAAAAATATAACATTGCAAAATTACAGTACTGATTATAGAGATTTATAATTCACACAAAACATATTATTGCCTGTCACATTTTATTCACTATGTTCGAAGATACGTTGGCCACTGGAGTTTCCAGGACAGACCAATTTCCAAAATTATTTAGTGATAAACATAGCTTTGGAAAAGGACAACATGAACCTTTTATTCTTCTTTTCATAGTGTTATGCAACATTTTGAGGAATATTTTTTTCCTCATCTTCAGGCTACAAAGAAAATAACAGCAAACGGGTATAGCCGAATAAGGCGATGAAAAGTGTCCCCAAACCAAATCGATAATCGCGATGCTTATATGAAAGAGAATACATAATGACGTAGATTTTTTTTAAAAAAATTAAAAAATCTGCCTCCTAGGGCAATCTGTTAAAGAGATACATCGAGAAACGTGTTTTGCAAGATTTATTCTCGGCATCTATTGCGTGTATCAGGCTGAAAAAAATACAGAGACGGGGAATCATAGTTCAATTTGAAGGTATTTTTGACAACATTTTGACGCCAAATCTATATATTTAAAAAAATAAGGTATTCTGCCATGGCTTTGTTTAGAGCTTCTACTGTACCGATTGTAGTATTTTTTCCTTTAAATGAAAGAATGTGATCCCTAGATGTGTTATCAGATATTGTTTGTGTTGATTCACCAACATTTACGGTGTAAATTAATTAATTAATTAATTAATTAAATCATTCTTTAATAGTACGCTTTTCATAGTCGATTGTTTTCTTCCAAAGGGGGGTCGTTTCAAAATCGATTGTATGAAACGATAGATGCAAGTCCACGTTGCTTCATGGTGGCGCTGCTTGATGTTTTGATTTGATTGTTGAGATCTGTTTACAATTCGTCAAGGTTTTGTTTCAATGTAATAATTGCATTGTGGCGTTGACAGCATGTATTTGCTTTTGTGGTGTATTTTGTAGAGAACATTCGGACAGTGAGTTTTGCTCGGTGGTACTGAAGTAGTGAAGTTGTTCACAGGTTATGTCGAATTCCGAATCCTTGCCCACGCGCCCCTAAAGACACAAACGTACGTAGTGATGTCATTTCGTTTTCTGTTGGGCCGTTGTCTATGAACTGTCAGTTTTGTTCTGCTTTGTACTTCCCATGCGAGAGAAATTCTGCAAACGAGTTTACTCTGTGTTGCTTAAATGGAAAATAAGTTTACCTTCGAGCAATATGCCAGAAGTAATCAAATTTGTTTATAGAAGATGATGACACATCAAGAAACTTTAGAAATAATATCCATCAGTATAATAGTGTTCTTTCTTTTGTGTCATTTGGTGTATTATTGCAATATGTGAGTCATATTGCATTGCCACCTGGTCATGGGCCATACGTGTTCTAAAGTTTGCGAACTCCACATCACAGAATACCTTCGTTATACCCTGAAGATCCAAACAATGCAACATATTGTGAACATTAGTCTGGGCACAGTATTTTACATTTATCTCAGATCTCACCGTCAAATTTTGACGGGTGCTCACTAGTTCATATAGGATTTTTTTTATTTTATTTATTTATTTATTTTTTAAATTCATTTTCGACGTGATAACGTTGGAGTACTGTCTCAATTTCAAAAAATGTGTCTTATAGCATTCTATAACTTCTTTCTTTCTTCAGCTTTTTAAATAATGTGGACGGTAGTGAAACAATTAAAACCAATTTTTTCAGTTGAGACATTGAAATTCGCGCCAAAATGTGGTTGACCCATTAAGACTCTCTCCATTCGTTCGTTTGCAGTTTGCTAACTTGTCAATGACTTCGACACTTCCTTTTGTGATGTCCTCGTCCGACAAAAATATAGTGCGTCACGAGAAATAATTGAAATTAGGAAATTCAGTGCCGTGTACTCTTCTGTAAAAATTCTTTTTTTTATAAACATTAAATTGAATTTACTTTTTGTGTGACAAGTATTATAAGTATTATTTGTGTGATAAATCAAAAAAGCTTGAATGTGAGAAAAGTCTTTTCTTAAGACGCTTTATCATTATGCTAACGAATAGTATGTTCAGAAATGTTTCTTCTATGTTATACGGAATATGAAAACCGTTGAATCTAATATTGGGCTATGTACTGAATTAGAATACGTTCCCGCCCGGGGAGACGTGTCACTTTGAAATAAGCTTTGCATTTTTGTGAAAGATTCTGGTATTTTGAAAAAGTCTACATGAATTAATTTAAAATTCTAATATCGAGGAATATATTACATCAAGAAAATCTTTCATAATGTGGTAGAGGAAAGGTTTCGAAACATGTCACAATTTCACTTAAAATGTAACACGTAAAATGTTTCACGTAAAATGTACACATTATTTACAGCTCTAATTTAGGAGAGCATGGTTGATTAACATTCTTTATCTTTAATAATGTTCTAGGAGGGGACGAAAACATTTGTAACTTGCAGTTTTGAAATTTCAGAGTTTTTCCTTAAAATCAAATCTGCACCATTTTGTAAGCGTACTTTGCTTAATTCGAACCAACAATTTGGTACTCATTTTTAAGATAATTTTGAAAACGTAGTAATTTCACGTAAAATACAGCAAAACATTGAAATATCCCTTTCAAATTCGAAGAACTACGAAATCAGCAAGATCGATCGTGGTGTGTTCATTTGGTAAAAATCCTGTATACTGTTTAGGTGCTATAGTACGAATAAAATTAGAATGTAGTTGACATTTAGATATGAAGGAGGTGGCGTTGCCGCATACTGCGCGTTCTACCATATGCTCACAACATTCGGCACACAGAAGTGAGAAATGTTGAGAAACTCCTAACAAATGAAAGAATAATAATAATAAATACGAAACTTACCTTTTCTGATTCTTGGCCAATTATTCCCAAACTACACTATTGTATGACAAAGTTACAAACTTCGTAAATATTTGAGAACACCACATCGTGCGCACTCAACTAAAAATGCACTTTTTTTTATCCCGCTTCTCTTTCCCACTGTCTTAACGTGCTAATTCAGTGCATCAGCTGTTTGCTGCTCTTTTGGAAAGAGGTAAAGAGGGCCCACCATTGTTTTTCTCTCTCAAAGTAATCACGAACATTTACACAATTTTCCCGGGATTGTCCGTTGAGAGGGGGATGCCTCGACCGGATTTCCTTTTTTCCTTTAAGAGATGAATCCTCGGCGGACTCGGCCGCGTGTGCCACTTTCTTCGGACATGTCAGAAGACACAGCACTAACGAAATGATACCAGTAGGCAATAACAAACAACGATAACAAAGAAAGTTTGAAACAATTATAACATCTAACAACACCGCTACTCAAATACCGCACGTGTTACGCATTTTAAAACAAAAACCGCACATTCGACACTAGACTTCGTTCAGCTGTTTCACTACAACATTCGAGGAACGCAACTCCTTTCTTCCCTGATTTTAGGTAACAACAATGTGCAAATGCCGAAGCTTCTGATTCGCTGTTCCCTAGGTTACGGCGCTGGCGTCATCACGTGTCCACCAAACGTCATTCCACCAAAAGTACATTCTAATTAAATTCGGATCTTAGTGTTGTTCACACAGGAACGGACAGGACGTTCAGACATTTTGAAAACAACTACGGTTTTTATTTATCTAAGATCCCTAAAAGTGCATTTCCGTCAAAATATCGACATCGATTTTTGGAAAGCTTTACCTCACATTCTGTATGTATGTTTACAAGAAAGTAAGAGTTCTGTCTTGGCTTTTTGTTTATAAAGAATCTCGGGTGGCCTCCCCAATACTGTCGGACATTAGTCATTTATCATGGATGCATACCATATTTGAAAGACTATACACACTAGCCACATCAGAAACTTCATTTCAATTTTTCAAAGAAAAAAAGACCAAATGTGAGTGAAGAAAGTAAAATTTTAAAGATGTGGCATTATACATGATGAAAAGGCATCACCGTATTTTTACATTCTTGTATTCGTAGTGTAGAGATATTTATGTACGGCTGTAGGAAAAATGTGTCGATTTAATGACAGAAAAACATATATTGGGCCCCTCTTACAGAAACAGTACCTTGCCCCGATATATATACCGAGTGATCAGAATAAAACGCAACACTACTGTTCAAGGCACTGACAGAAAAGTGAAAGTTTTGCAACACTACTTCTGGGACAGCTCCTACAACTGCATTTCAGCGACACTCCATTCACCATCACCCCCTTCGTTTCACTCATCCCTTTCCTGTGGTGTGGGTCATACCTGCTCGAAACAAAACATTCATAGTTTCCTTCTTTCACAGTTAACTTACGATAACACAGTTAACTTACGTGCCTCAGCATAGAGCTTCCAGAGAAATAATCACTGATAATTTCACCAGTGATTATTAGTCACTGACTACTCTAACCCCTCTTCCAAAACTACTTTTATTTTAAAGGTAACATTATTTCAACAAAAATAATAATAATAATAATAATAATAATAATAATAATAATAATAATAATAATAATAATAAATTTTTTTCTGCAGATCTGGAATTAATAATTTTTAACGCATATTTAAAACAGGAAGTATTAAACATCTGTACATTTCTGGAGCACATTTGTTGTCACCAAAACACAGTGCTCATGCAGCGAAAACTAGAGGAAGTTCGGGATGTTGTTTCAACTTCCCCAAAAAAATGATTAAGGAAACTCCAGCAGCCATGTAATCTCTCTTATGGAAGTGCACACTGTGGCACAAAAAATTGAAAATGTGCGCCTTCAAACAGTGGACTTCTCAAGAGCTTAAGGTTTCCAATCGGGCTGCTCACATGAATTACTGTAATTGGCTACGGCTAATTGTTAGCGAAGATCTTGATGCACTTGATGAAGAGTGATGGATTTTTAGCGATGGGGCAGGTTAACATATCCTTCCTCTGGACGGATATGTTAACCTGCAAAACAGTAGTCTCTGGGGGTACCGAGAAACCATAGGAATCAGTAGAGAGACCATTGCATTAAGAAAAGATTGGAATATGGTGTGCCATTTATCGACGCAGATTAATTGATCTGTTGTTTTGCAAAGAAACAGTAACGGCGGATGCATATCGGAATAAATTGAGAAATTAATTTTTATTATATTTTAATTAGTTAATTTAATTAATTAATTTTAATGTAACCTTATTCAGTAATAATAATAATTACAAGAATAACAACAACAACAACAACAACAAACATTTGTTCTGAGAATCTGAATTTATAATTTATTAATATTTATTTAAAACAGAAAAGTATAAAACATATACATTTCTAGAGCATATGTTCTGGAGCATATGTATCTTGTTATGAAGCTAAAACAAGCAAAGTTTACTATTAAATTTACCTCAATGTATATTTTACATTGCTAGTTTATTTTTGCCTATTATTTACTTTTGCCTGCTGTGTGTTGCATTTTAAACTGATCTCCTGATAGTAAAAGAGTATTTTGTCTTTAATCTATTCCTCACTATTAGATTTTTCAATCATTTCTTGTGTACGTTTTTGAAAATAATAGTTATTTCATGTAGTTTAGGGTTGTATTGAGTAAGAATCACCCCCATCATTAAAGATTCTTATACAGTTGAGCCTAAGTGGGAAAACTTACTCATGAGCCACCACTGTTGGTATTTTTTAAAATGTGCTGCGTAGCATTTAAGAATAGATAGCTAAATGTAGCCATTGTGGCAAACATCACTTTTATGATGATGATGATTATGACGATTCCCTTTTCCTGAAATATAACAAAAAACAGTATGCTCATGAAGCATTTATTAGCCATAATTCATAATAATTTAGACAATACGATAAATGTTGCATGAGAGCCAAAACAGTGTGCTCCAGCATCGTTTAGGACTTCAAAAAGACCCTAAAATGCAAAGTCAAGCACTTCTCAGCATAGATTTTGAAACACAACAGAAAAGCATACCTCTGAAGGCTACCAGCAGTCCATAACAGTCATATGTCTGTCATCTCATATTAAGAACTCTCTCCTGGAAAGTTCTGTGATGGTTGTCCAAAGAGTTCCAGAGGACTCGAGGGAAATTTTCTGTTTGAAGAGGCTGAAAGATCCTTTGCTTGTGTTTTGAAAAGGAGTCTACTGTTGCAATTTTGAATGTGATATTCAAAATTAGGAGCACAAAATTATTTAGAAATAATTTATTTCATTACCAAAACAGTTTGACAACAGTGTTATTAGCATCACCAGATAACGTTTGCTTAACTTAGAGAAGAAGTTTCAAGTTATTATTTGACATATTATAGGAACCGTTTTGATCAAATCTTTTGTATATTTAATTTGAAACATGTTCAATTTATTTTCAGAATCATTAAAAAATGAAACGTTAATACTGAATGGAAGTAGTGAAAGTGAAGAAGGTACATTAACAGCATCTCTTTGGGAAGACGAAGAAACAAGACGCTTCTATGAATATTTGCCAGATATGAAAGAATTTATGCCCAGTCTTCAAGTGCGTATAGCTGAGCCAGAACCTCAGGTAATAATGTTAATAAATGCTAAGATACCAGTATTTTAAAATATTTGGTAAAAATGCCCTCTTTTTGATGAAAATACTCTGTAATTTCATCCCTTAAAGTATTCCTGAATGAACTATGTCCCTTGAAAGGAGTGGGAATGAATTAAAGTCTAAACACCAAGATAATTCTCTCTTTTGTGTAGTATTAAAAGGTCTCAGCAGAATACAGTTTATAGTTTGTATTCTTGTTAAAAGATATTCTGATCACTTTCTTCCATCATGGAATTGTTTTACTGAATGCTTTTTACTTCTCATGCAACATATTAATTGGAAGTCAAAAACAAAATAGCTATTTCTCAGTGCATATGAATTAATTTTGCCAATAATGGGCAAACATGTCTTCTCTCCTGTTAGTAGTCTCTGGCTAACAATGAACACTAGAAATGGTTTTATGCTACAGAAAGTTTTCAAATTCACCGTAACAAGATCTATTTCTGCTTACTCTTCTCTCATGGGAACTAAATTGCAATGATAATTTTTGACTTTGGAGCCGTTTCCTTCTAAGACAATCAAATACAGTTTTTAAGATACTATTTATTCAAGGTTGATGGTAAATAATTTCCATACACAAACAATATTCACACAATCCACACAAACAATATTTAAGAAAAAATTTAATTAAATAAAAATTTGGAATCTACGAACAACATTAGTGCTTGGAGTAGGGAGAGGAAGGAATCAACAGGGTGAAAATAGGCAGGCAAATGGACAGTATTAAAAATGCTAAAAGTGCTATCAGACATTAAACTTACTTTTTTTGTAATGAACAGTCAGTTCATATAAGGTTCATATAGTAGTAGTAGTAGTAGTAGTAGTAGGTTGCATGTAAGTAATTGTCATGAAATGTATAAATAAGAACATGCACAAAAATATAAAGCATACATATGAAAATATATAACCCAAGAAAATATAAAAGTGAATTAAGTGAAAGATGTGGATATGAAAAGTATACATATGGAAAAACATAAAACAAGAAAATACAAAGGAAAATGAATGTGTTCATGGAAATAACTATAGATATGCATGAATATACATGTATGAGTGAAAAATATAATACTTGTATGTAACTAAAAGTAATGAAGTCTATGGAGACGTGAATTTGAATGAGGATTTGGTTCAGCGTATATTTCATTAAAACTTTAGAATAAGGCCATTCTATCTACATTACTGAAGTTTATCTCCTAGCAGACTTCTCATAGTAAATCGGATAGAGCTTCCACTATTTCCAGGGATTAGTTACCATTGTCAATACAGTAACTCTGACAGGAGGTCCTAGAGTCAAAGTTCAAATGTTGGCGGACTTTCAATACTAGCTGTATCGCTTGATGAAAATCAGCCAATGAGATCTAGTAGCCAGCTGCTCTGATTAGGCATGTAGTCTCCCCGACCAATATCAGATACATGCCAGAACAGTACTCTGTCTAGCAGGTCATGGATCATTTGCAATCTTTCCCTTCTCTTCATTGTTCTATCCTTTCCCCTTACATGGACTACTGTATCACTCACATTGAGAGGCCAGTCGGGAGCTTAAGAGCTTGTCCCAGGTGGAGTGGTGCGCTGTTCGGGGAGATATCTGTTGAAGGCGAATTCTCTTCAAGCCGATGTGTAGATCACCGTCAAGATTTCACCATCCAGGAAGGTGGGAACACCACCACCTCCCGGAATAAAACATTCACTACACGAACGGGAGTAATAACCATAGCAATTTACATGCTCAGAAACATCAATCAGTACAGGGATTAGAAACCTGGAGCTACTTGGTCCACCTGTTTTGTCCATCCCTGCAGTACGTAGCTTACGTAGTACGTACGTAAGCATTCGTACTCTTGGTTATGTAAGAATGGATTAGGGTTGAAGTAAATATTGTTCAAGTCAAATATATAATAATTGTGTAAAATTGTATACATTTCAACAAGGTCGATGATCATTCATCATCAGCAAAGAATGCAGTTGCAGAAGTCCCGTCATAGCTCAAATTATAGTCTAGAGGGTATTCACTCACATGGTGAGTTCTCCAATAAAATTATGTCTTTAGTGAAGTAAGGAGTCCAGACCAGATATCCTTATTCCAGAACTGGGCTGATGTAAGTTTTGCAGATTTTTGTAAATAATTACAGTTTTATATACTAAAGTCTTACTGATTCTGAAGCAGAGAATGCTTAACTTATTTAGCCATATCTGAGCAGTGGTTATTCTATTTAAGATTGTTGGTGATAGTAACTTCTTTCCAGAATGAAACCGGTGACAGGAGGTCACAATATATTGGCCATAATAACATATTGAGTGTTAGGATTATTTTTCCTTGAATGTAGAACCACACATTTTGTGGGTACAACATCATAATCCATTTTGTTTGTGAGTTTCTCTGTTTGTTTCTTGTGCTTGCTAGTAATAATTTTGAAAGATGCTTTTCATTTTTTTTAATTTATTTCTTAAATGTTGTATGTGTAATTCGAAAATATAGTATTTCATTGCTTCTTTATTTTACAGTACACTTGATGAGACATGTATATGAGTATGCAGACCATGTGGAAAGTATTATACCATCATGAATAAATATGTAGTTTCTAATGAACTGTGTTTAATTGTTTTAAATATAAAGATACTGTTCCTAAGACAAGACTGACCAGTTTTATAAGGTGTTTCATAAAATTGCTTTAGACAAAGAAATCAGTTTTTTTGTCTTAAATTTTAATGCCTTTTCAGCTCTGTGTTTTTAGTTAATTTCTTTTTCTGTCTTTTGAATTGCAGCTGGAAACAGCATGTTCTATTCCTATTTTGCGTGTAGTCACTCATGACTAGGGAACGGATTTCCATGTATTTACATGTTTTTACAGGAACTAGATACCTGCATTCAATTATATTTTTTTGAGTTTACAACACATTCTGAATGAATTGGAACTATTTTTATTTTACATATTTTGTTATAATTACATATTTTACCTACTACTACATATTTCGTTATATTTAATATATTTATAAGTCAAAACAGAATATTTCAGATGCGCGTGTACATTGTATGTTACAGAATAGTCTTTTTTAAAAACAAATGTAATGATGCTGGGCTTCTATGATCACCGTATCTTCGCCATAATTGTCCCCCCCCCTTGCTTACTGCGTACTCGGAGTCAAGAATGAGTGGATTTCTGTGAACAAAAGTAATTTCAATCATGATTTTGCTCATGTTTCAAACAGCACATTCATTACTTGATTGAAAACTAACAAATATTTTTTACAGAAAATTGTCTTACACGTTGTTCAATTGGGGGAGGAGGGAACCTCCTGACCCGCAATCCATCACTCGCTACATGATACTGCTATTCATTGGAACATTGGCTTCTTGTTAACATTGTAATATATACTATGAACGTATTTTGTATTTAGAATAAAATTCTTAGATGTGGTAAAATCTAGTGTAGAATTACTTCTGTAGAGGTAGAACCTACTTTCAGCCACTCCAAATGCTTGTTGAGAACTGATTAGCAATGTTCTATGCTCGGAAAATGCTTGAAGAGAACAATTTTAAATACAATAATGAATTTTTATTTTACATATTTCCTATTTTTTCTTACATATTTGAGAAAAACTAAGTACATATGTACGTACACATTTTGGACTTTGTATTACAATAAATTCCATTCCCTACTCATGATTTGCTATGACAATTGTTTTGAAAAATGTTTGCCAATTCTGTTCGTTGTACAATTTGCATTATAGGATAAGAATAGATTGAAGTCTCAACAGCTCCATCAAGTCATTGATTTTGGTCATTATTCCCCCAAATTTGAAATTCTAATAATTTGTATGTTTAGGATAAGAGAGTATTGTTTTAACGGAATGGAATACCTTTCAGTTGCTCATAATTGAAATAATGATGGCTATTTTCTTTGTCCGTGTTTATGAACTTAATTTTCTTATCATTACCCTTAAGCATTACCCTTAAATTTATAGCATTGTGACTGACAATTTTTCAAATTATGGTTATTTCTTTTGTATTACATTCATTTGTTCTTTTTCATTATTATTTTCTTCAGATAAGTGAAGAAACACTTGATGCTGAATTTGAAGGAGAATTTGGTGGGGATAATGATAATGATGAAGAAGTTACTTTGGTGGAAATTGATGGTAAGTTTGCTTAAAAAGCAAAAATATTTCATGAAATAAGATTTTCATTAAGAGAGGTGTTTGTTTATGTGAGGTTCAGTCATTTAAAGTACTGTATTTGCCGGTGTATAAGATGCACACCTTTTTCCAGGAAGGATTTCTTTTTTTTTAACACTGGTTAAATTTTATACTTGAGTTTTATTTTTAGGAAAGGAATGGGAATTGTTTATTATTATTATTATTATTATTATTATTATTATTATTATTATTATTATTATTATTATTAAGCGAGTATTTTACAGTTCTAATGACCGTTTCTCACACTCTACATTCCAATGGTTTTTTATTTCGCCAAGCATCTTCCTCTATTCTTCTTCTCTGCATTGTCGAGTTGATGATGGACTTCCAAGATTTCTTGGCCTTCCTTGTTTTCTTCTTTCGAAAGGGATCCACTCAAAGGCAATTTTTGGTATTCTCTCAGCATGCATTCTCATTAGATGGCCACACCTTTGGAGTTGTTTGGATTCTACATTTTTGATCACTTGTCTCTCTAGCTTATTATCTGTCTAATCTCTTCGTTTGGTATTCTATCAAACAGGGTATACTGATAACATCATCTCCAAAAATTCATTTCCACAGCATTTAACCGAGAGTTTATTGCATCTTTTTTAAACCAAATTTCAGATCTGTATATCACACAACTCTCCACCATTGTCTTGTATATTTATCTCTTAGTTTGCTTTCTAATATTTTTGTTCCATAAAATATTATGAAGTCTACTAATATTTGCCCTTCCCTTGCGTATTTTTTTTAATGTCATTATCATCAGATCCATCTGAACTAAGAGTCACTCCAAGATACTTAAATTCCTTTACTACTCGAAGTACACCTATTTCTGTTTCTAGATCATTCCCAGATTTCCTTACAACCTTGACTTTTCATTCTTTATTTCGAGTCCCCATTTTTATAGGTTTCTATTAATTTCTTTAACATGTATTCAATACCATCCTGATCAGCCAAAATTCTTGGTCATCAGCAAAAAGGAGATATTAAATTTTCTCGTTTCCAATATTCACTCCCATATTTTTACATTTTCTGGACCATTCCCTTAGAGTTCCGCCAATAAAAATCTTGAACAGAGTTGGTGAAAAAGGACATCCTTGTCTGAGACCCTTGTTTGCTATAAATCCTTCTGACACTTAATTTTTTTATCTTAACGTTACCCATACTGTTTTCATTGAGACTCTGTATTACATTTATCAAAGCAGAGTTTACCTTTACTTTTGTTAGAACTTCCCACATTTTATTTATAGGAATGCTATCATAAGCCTTCCTTAAATTAATAAAAATTAAGTGTAATTCTCTGTTCATTGAGATTTTCTTTTCAATAAGTTGTTTAATAGAGAATATATTATCTATACAAGATCTTCTTGCCTTAAAACCACTTTGTTCCTCAATTTCATTGATCTCTTCCCCTTTTCTTCAATAATATTTTCTAAGGAAATTCTAGGAATGATGTATACTTGAGTTCTTACCAGAAAGTGATCTGAACCACATGTGTCTCCTCTTTGAACTCTTGCATCATAGACTTTCATGGACACACCTATTGGAATGATAATATAATCAAGTATTGATTTCAGAGCCTTTTTTGCTTGGGGAATTGTTACCTGTGAAAAGCAGTGATCTTTTTTTCATATTCTGCCGGGAGTCTTTATGATATTTTTCTAGTACGCATGGAAAGACCGTGCCTTTTCATAAATCTTCTACACCATGATGTTGACACAACAAAATTTTCAACATTCTTTCTTCTTGCAATACTTTTAGTTTCTGTAATAATCAATTTTGTAGAAATACAAATTCTTGTGTACAAAAATTTGATTTTTGTACTACTAAACATGCTAAAACTTTCAATGCTACTAAACATTCAAACTGTTACAAAAATTCCCATTTGTTGTACAAGACGCATCCTGTGTTTTGGCGAGTTACTGAAGGAAAAAAGTGTGTCTTATACACTGGCAAATATGGTATATAGGATAGAGAAAAAAACGTTTTCTTAATAAAAAGTTTTGATGTTTTTGAAAGTAAAATTACATTTTTGTTATAAAAATTGGATATTTTATTCAACAAGAATTTTTTCTTGTATGATGTATTAAGTTGATTGGATATATTAAGAATTTGTGAACCATTATTACATCATTATTATTCATGTAAATAAAACTCAAGTGTCTCGTGATTTCAAATTAAAATCCTTTCTTTTTCTTTAATCCCGTGTGGTTATAAACCTATTCAATTGTTTTCACAATTTTTGTATGCCTCTCCCTTTATTTGGGCTAATCTCAAGATCAATTAAACTAATATTGATGGAGTTTTCACAGAAAGATTGTGTATTTCATTGAGCAAAAGTTTTTTTATTATTATTATTATTATTAATAATAATAATAATAATAATAATAATAATAATAATAATAATAATAATAATAATAATAATAATAATAATAAAAATAATAAGAACAACAACAAACATTTGTTCTGCGAATCTAAATTTATAATTTATTAGTATTTATTTAAAACAGAAAAGTATAAAACGTATACATTTCTGGTGCATATGTTCTGGAGCATATGTATCTTGTTATGAAACTAAAACAAGCAAAGTTTACTATTAAATTTACCTCAATGTATATTTTATATGGGAATTTTATTTCACTTTTAAACAACATGCAAAGGAATTGTTCTTGACAATTCAATTTTCTTTTGACGCCAAACAATCAGGCACGTGCCTTTCTCTTTGAACTTGGTGGTCACCTGCTCTCCTCTTCAGGGTGGTGTTAGTGGGAGACGGGATTAAGTGTACTTCCCGACAGTTTACCTGCTTGAAACCACCAGCTGCTATCCGACCCACTCGAACATGTTGTTGTTTTTTATTTTATTTTTTTTTTTTTTAAATTTTTAATTTGTTGCGTCTACTTCGACGCAACGCGTCTCCAAGCCCCTTGGGGGGCGTTGAGCGCTTTGCGCTTCTCGGAGTAATCCTCCTATTACTGCGCTTGTTTTATGGAGTAATCCTCCGTTAACATTGTCTGTCGCGTCTCGTCGTAGTCGGTTGTCAAGAGGACCGCCAGGTAGCATCTCCGCGTACGCGCCTCCTACCGCGCGCTCCTGCGTCACTACCCAGCGGCCAGAATTAGGAAGGAATAAGGATAGGGGTAGGGTTTAGGACACTTCACAGGGGTTGGCCTAGCCCTTGTGAAGCAGCCTAACTCGTTTTGTTGGAACAAATTTCACATGAGATTCGACGGGAATCGAACCCGGATCTCAGTGGTGAAAGGCTTGCGACTTTGCAATGAGCCACGGGTTCAGCTTCAGCAGTGGTTGCCAGTGCATTTTGCTCTGACTGCTGTGGGTTGCGTTTTATACTAATCACCCGGTATGAGTGATGTCAGCCACAACTCACATTGACCCTAGGACACGTTTCCTTCGAATTGAACCTGCATATGCATGCTTCACCAGTTGCTAGGATTGTCAGGGTTGATCAATGAACAGCTGGGGCATGTCAGCATGGAAGATGCTCATGTACAGGATGTTTCAAAGCTAGTTGTGCTTGATTTTTTCATTGCAAGGTAAATGGAGGAAATTTGCAATGTTTTACATGTATTGTTCATTTTGATGGGTTGCAAAGTATTGAATTCCATTAATCATTACTTCAGAGTCAATTGACATAAATTTCATCATCATCATTATCAAGACCTAAGCAAATAATTGGCACAAGTAGGTATTAACAAATGTCTCTGAAAACTGCTGAAGATGGTATTTATGTTATGTCATTTTAGATCCTGTTTATGTAATGAAGTCAGTTGAAAAGAATCATCTATGGAGAGTTTGTTTTACTTTTTGATTTTAATTGTGATTTTTCTACACATTTACAGAATGTGAAGATACAGAACCTGTTGGAAATCCTAGTAACAAGATATTGTTGGATGCATTCCTAACAGCCTTACCAAATTGTATTAACAGGGAAATGATTGATAGTGCTGCAGTTGATTTTGTAATGACTCTGAATACCAAACATAACCGCAGGAAACTTGTGAAGTAAGTACTTTATTAGCTTTTTGTCACTTAGTAAACCTGTGTCCCATTAATGATATGAGTATTTGTAGGGTAGTGGCAAATCTGGAAAACAAGGAAGCCTAGAAATTGTGAGGAATTTGTAATTCACTGAAAAAGCAAGGGGGAAAATCAAGGAATATTTTTATTTCCAAGAGGAGAAAAATTCAAAATAATTAAAATAATTGTTAGCTTTTTCACTGTCCAACCCAAATATATCTTGGTGGGCTTTGTTGGTTACAAAGTACATTTTGGACTATCATTATTATACTTAAGTGTACACTTGTGGGATCAACTCATAATATGAGCATATGCATACTTAGTATGTTTTTGTTCATCTGCATTTTATTAATTTAGAATACATTCAAAATTTGTCCATATTAATTTGCAGACTTTTACAAAAGATATAAGTTGCACAGATACAAAAATTATTTACGTTTTAAAAATTATTATGTACACAAATTTATTTTTGTGTGTTGAATGTCTACATTTTAGCCTTGGGCCTTGGGTTGTGGCCTTGGTCAGGACAATGTGCTATAACTTAATAAATAAATACAAAACCTTAAAAGAAGCATGAGAATAAACAACTTCAACGTTATGTGATTAAAACTTAAATTACTTACCAAAGATGTAGAGAAACAAAAGAGTCAGCTGTGCATAAACATTAAAAGTTCATATTTGGATTAACATTGTGACCCACAAAGCACATGGTCTTAAGAGGTGTCTCAGTGTCGGAGTGCAATCAACAACTGATATATTATCGTTTTTGATTTAGGCTGTGAGCACAACCTATCAAATCTTATAAAAGATAACCTTAGAAACCAGTTTGTTAGAATTCTTCTTTATCAAGATAATCACAATAAATGTAATAAGCATAAAACTCTTTTCTAAAGTAGCTAAATTCTGACATAAAAACTACCCCATAATTTTGCAAAAATAATAAAAAGGTAATTTTTACCAAAGCAGAGGAAGGTACCATTACTGTAGCACTCAATAGAGACAATCATATTGCAGAAGTAGAAACTATGTTGAAAGATGATAACACTTGTACAGTAGTCAGTGGTAATCATATTAACAGAGTAATTGCAGATCTCGGAGATATTTGGTAGAAGGGCGAGCAGTACGGGAATGAACATGATAACAGATTTTTGGCCACGCACACTTGCTATGCTTTGCTTTACTGAAAATACACAAAAAAGATTACTTCTTTAGGATAATCATATCTTCTCTATGTACCCCCTTATCATAATTGTATCTAACTTAATTTTTTTGTTAAGTATTCTAAAATATGCATTAAAAGAAGATAACGATTCAGTCAAAACTTCTGAAAGATAACAACAAACACAAAAATCAAATAATTATAAACTGATTTCATTAGATGTTATTTCCCTCTTTATGAACATACCAAATAATTTAGTCATTAACAGCATTGAAAATAGTTGGGGGCTAAGACGTAGTTCTAAGAGTTTTAGAAAAACCTGCATAAACAAACTTCATTTTGTACTATTATTTGATTGTAGATACGTTGATGATATATTTGTTATTATTCCTGTGTCCAAATATGATCATATGTAACGGTTTCAATGATTATTCTAAATTGAAATTTACAGTAGAAATTGAAAAAGGCAACATTACATTTTTAGACAATAATTAAACACCAATGACAATTAATGTGTAACTGGTACACAAAAGAAATGTATTCAAGAAGAATACTCAATTACTTTTCGCTCTGTCCAGTCATCAAAAAATTAGTATGATCTATAACTTAATAGATAAAGGAATTGGACTGACTTCCCCAATTTCCCACTCAGTTAACCTCAAAAACGTATCAGAATGATATTGGCTGCCAATTACTACCCTAATACCTTATTCAATATATTTATTAATATTAGGGTGAACCAACAAAAACATTTTGAACACTAACAACACAACTTCTGTTATCAATATAACCTTTCCATATTTTAAAAGACTGGCATCTAAATTTAAAAACACATTTGCTAATGACAATATTAGGTTCTCATTTACTCCTTCCCACCAATTTTCTAAATTTATTAATATATTAAAGATCCCGTTCCATGTAATCTTAAACAGAACTTAGTCTACACAATACAATGTTCTACCAAAGGATGTAAATGTTGCTATGTAGGAAGAACAACAAAAACTTTAAAAACTAGAATTAAAGAACACATTAATACTTTTAGGAACAATGAATACTGTAATTACTAATCACATGCTAAATTTTAATCATTGTTTTGATTGTGAAGATATAGATATAGAAAATATCCACTATAAAAGATTTATTTCAGAGATGTTACACATTAGGAATAATAACCAAACTATAAATTTGCACAAGAATATAGAAAAACTCAGTAGTATTTATAGCATTGTAATATAATTGCTTCTGAATTTTTTTTCTCTGTTGTACAACCTACTGGTGACTACTACAAGAAGACAGTTTCGCATTTAGTGTGTTCTGTGAACTGATACACTCCTTGTACAACACTCTGCATATCATAAGTAACATGATATAGAACCACGTTGTATCACAACCAGTCATGGTGCTCATAGCCCATGGCAAAAATGGTAATGCAACTGTTATGAATTGCACTCTTGGGCACTATGACACTGCTTAAGACTAGTGTATTGTGGGTCACAAGGTTATATCCAAATATGTACAACTCATAATTGTGCACAGCTAACACTTTCGTTTCTCAACATATTTGGTAAGCAAGTAATATAAGTTTTAATCACATAATGTCGAGGTTGTTTATTCTTGTGCTTCTTTTAAGGTTTTGTAATGATTTATTATGTTCTAGTACATTGTCCTGATGAAAGCCACAACCTCCAGGATGAAACGTAGACCTTGAATACATATACAAATAAATTTATGTATGTAATAATTTTTAAAATGTAAATTATCTTTGTATCTTTTGTAAAAGTTTGCAAATTAATATGGTCAAATTTTGAATGTGTTATGAAATGAGGATATGCACGTGTTTCATAGACCATCTCAACTTTTTTAATTAAAAAATGTATTGTTGACAGTGAATATTCACATTGTGAACACTATCTAAATTCATTACACTGTTTTCATGGGTTTGACAGAAACCTTGTACAATTTCATGTTGAAGAAATAGACAATGAAATAATCTTCCCAAGTTGTAAAAGATGGCGAGATGACACGAACGTGGTATCATGTTTATGAGGGGTTTTAAAAATAAATGTAATGTAATTTGTTCCAGGTTAATTGGCAAATCATTGAAGATGGTAAAATAATCCCTGAAACATTTGTAATTTTTGAAAAGAAAACTTACATTTTTACATTGTGGAAGATTATTTAATTATCTATTCCTTTAATGCATTGGGCTTAGAACTTTTGTTTTATTAGGATAAAGGATCAGTTGAATGGAGAGCTGACGGTCTTCGTAGAAGGAATGACCACAGTATGCCTCACTAAAGATAACTATTGTGGCCATGAATGTTATTGATATTTCTGTTTGTATTTTCAAGTATTTTAAAAGATATTCACTAGTTTCTAAGATGAAGAAGATTGTTTTCTCTGGCATATAATAAGAAAGGTGAAAAACGAGATGAATGAAAGAAAACAGGTTCAGTGAATTTTATTACATCTTATCTTTCAGCTGCCACCCTGTCAACTGCTGAACCAGAAATAAATTGTTTATTTCTTAGCAATGTGTATATTTTAATCATTAAATTTTGTCAACTGATACAGCACACAGTGTCAACTAAATGTAGTCCCTCACCCATATCTCCTTTGTTTAATCACATCCACTGTATAATTGCATTCACTTCACATTGAACCTGAAAAACACTTCTAATAATGTCCATACACTCATAATAACTGTTTATTTTAAATTATAATTATTGTATTTTTGTGGCTAGATGTCTTTTACATGACAATTGACTAGCTGACCAATTATGACTGCATTAAAATTTCATTGACTCTGCTTGATCAGAATTCCTTCAAGGAGAGTTTTTACCTTTTATGTTTGAAACCTAAATATTGTTGATGACCACTGACTGGAGGTGTCCCATTAGAACAAAGGAAAGGATAGCCTAAGATGAAGAACTCTGTAAAGTTCTCTATGTCCACTCTTCCACAAACTAGTCTGGTACATTGCATTTGGCTATCATCTGACGACGATTCAGTCTTTAATACAATTGCCAAGGACATATAGGCAGCTGACTTAGTACTAGGCCAAAACCTAAAAAATAAGAATTCTTGAATATAATGTACAGTAAAATCTGTCTAAAACGGAACCTGTTCAAGCCGGAAACCTGCCTTAACCGGAAAATTTCTTCGGCCCATGAAGTTCAATGGAATTTTACACAGCATAAAACGGAACCTCTCCAACGCAGGAACGGAATGGTATTTCATGTCTTGCAGGGAAAAAAATCTTTATAAAACAGAATTCCTATGCTTTTATTGCAATTGACAGAGAGGTGCGAGATGTTCTTAATAAAGTGAACGCATATCCAAGCCTGTTGTAAATTCTCTATCCCTGTGGCACGCAATTTAGTCATGGCTACTGGACATTGAATGAGAGGTGTTTCAGCTGTCAGTGTAGAATTTGACCTCGCTTATCTCTCAACGCACAGGCCGTAGGAGAATTCCCTCTCTCCTGACTCTGAGCGTGGAAAGGTGTATGGACATGGCTTCTATTCATGCATCTCCCTACCCTACTCATAAGCTGTCAATGAAGAGTGTTTATTATTCATTAGTAGGTGATTTCTTCCATAAATACGTTAAATGCTAATGTATTTTGAAAATTATAACTTGCTTACTTTACTATTATTTTGGGAGTAGAAACATCAGTGTCACTACTGGTATAAAATGGACACCCTTGCGTAAAACGGAAACCTCCCTAAACTGGAATTTTTTTGTGTCCCTATCAATTCTGGCTTAAACAGATTTTACTGTATTAAATGTTTTAATGTTAATTATCATCATCATCATCATCATGAACTCACCAGAAATTAGACTTTATGACCTGTTTCTATTGGTTTATTACAGTATTCTTGATAGATTATTAGTCTTCCAAGTGTTTCTGCTGTTGCTACCTAATTAGTGGTCTGCCTCTTCTCTGATTCCTTTTATCCTTGTTTTTCCAGATTAATTTTCGCAATCTGTTGTTGTTGTTGATTCTCTGTAAATTATTATTCCATCTACTCTGAGACTGTTCTATCTCTTCTATTAATCCTTTGGTTTTCAATTTCTTTCTAATGTCTTTATTTCTCATTCTGCCTCTTCTTGTGATTCCCATGAAGTGTTAGAAATTTCATATGTGCCACCTGTAGGTTTTTCTTGTCTTTCTCTTTCATTACCCATGTTTCAAGAACAAAACATGATTCTAGGTTTAGAAACTATATTGTGGAATTTGTTTTGTTTCTGGGTCCTTGTTTCTGTCCCTGTCTCTCTTAATTGTCCACATAATCTATTGTAGTTATTAACTTTGTTTTCTATGTCTTCCTGAGTTTGATTGTATACATTTATGAAATTTCCAAGGTATGAAAATTAATTTACTTCTTCCACTATTTATTACTATTTTGGCTCTCCTTTGTTTGTTGCCTTGTATTGCCATAACTTTTGTTTTCTGAACTGCAATCTTCATGGAATATTTTTGGTCTACTTAATGTGGTTAAAATATATATTGAAGAGGATGGGTAATAATTCACATCCTTGCTTTAAGCCAATGTTAGTTGTTTCTGTTACCAACTTTTTTCCCTCTCTTAAATGTTATTTAATTCTTCAGTTCTTGTATAGACTTTGTATTTATATTGCATTGATCACCTCTTCTAGAATTTCCCTGAGTTTCAGTCTATTAACTTTGTCATATGCCTTTTCTTCTTTTTCTTTTTTTCTTCTTTTTCTTCTTCTTTTCTTTTCTTCTTCTTCTTTTCTTTTCTTCTTCTTCTTTTCTTTTCTTTTCTTCTTCATCTTCTTCTTTTCTTCTTCTTCTTTTTCTTCTTCTTTTCTTTTTCTTCTGCTTTTCTTCTTTTTCTTCTTCTTTTCTTCTTTTTCTTCTTCTTTTCTTTTTTTTCTTCTTCTTTTTCTTCTTCTTTTTCTTCTTCTTTTTCTTCTTCTTTTTCTTTTTCTTCTTCTTTTTCTTCTTCTTTTTCTTCTTCTTCTTTTTCTTCTTCTTCTTCTTTTTCTTCTTCTTTTTCTTCTTGATCTTTTTCTTCTGGCACAACACTTCATAAGTGGACTTGGGCCTTCTTCAGAATTCAGTTTCATGTATCTCTTTCCCGTGCCTTCCTCCTCCAATCTTTCACTCCTATGCGTTTCAGGTCTTCCTCAACACCATCCAGCCATCATAGGGGTGGTGTTTCAACTCTGTGGGCACCAACAGGTCGCATAAAAGTCAATTCTTTACATACAGTTGATTCCAGCAAGTGACAGATATGGCCTAGCCAGTTTGATTTCTTTAAGAATATTGTTTCTATTGTATAACTCCTATATCTCTTTGTTGTGTCAGATTCTCCATTTACTGCTGTCCTGCACTGGCCCAAAAATTCTTCTCAAGATTTTTCTCTCAAATACACTTAGTAGGTATATATTGTTCTTATTTAAGGCTAGACATTCAGTTCCATACATCACTATAGGTTTTCTGACATCAGTGGTGACGATTTCATCTGAAACATATTCTATACAAAATTTCTTTTGTAACAAATTTGATATTTCATTGAACTTGCGAGTTCTATCTCCTGAATCAACAACTATATTGTCTGTGAGATAAACGCAACAAACGAGAAACTGAAAAGAAATTTCTGCTCCAATAATCTTCACTTGATGTCTACATCACTAGTCCCATTTACCTGACAATGCTGAAAAATTTGCAAATTTCATCTGGAATCTATCTAGTGCAGCATTTTTGTTGGTCTTTGTCACAGTCAAGTTAAATAATTATGTCATCAAAAAACATGAGGAAAACATGATGAGGTTTCAAAACATTATTATCCGTAGAATATCTGGATTTACAATTGAACTTTCCTAGACCAGTAAATAGAATCCCTTTCAAATGACTAATGCTTACATCATATACAGTAAAACCCTGCTTTTATGTTCTCGCAATGTACGTTTTCCCGGCATTTACATATCTTGACGGTCCCATTAGTTTTCATATATTCATAGTGTTATAAATACCCCGCTTTTACGATCGTATAATCTCCATTTTCCCGCAATTTACAACAGTCTGGAAAACTTTGCATTGCGCACAACGGACACAGTCATTGCACTTTCCCACCACCTTACCACATTAAAAATGGCCACAACAGAAAGACTATTGAAATGGTGTGCTATAATAAAGAGTTATTAAATGTTACAGGAAGACTAGAAGACTTACATACAGTGAAAGCCATTATTGAGCAACTAGGCCTATACAAATGTACATGTAATATTTCGGAGGTATTTGAAAAGGTAGAAAAATGATCAACGTCCATTGGTAGAAATGTTAGAATGCGCATGACACGCAGAAATGTGCATTGGTAGAATATAAGATGTGCGTCACACGAGCATCGTGTTGATGCGCGTCGCCTAATGCTGATGGCGCCAGCTGCATCGACGTGCATCGTTGCCAATGCTCATCGCCTAGCAGGTGTCGTGTGTTGAAAGCTAGAAAACGAGTTATGTTGTAGCATCTTGCTTGAGCTGTAGGCTCAACACACGTTGCCAAGAGCTCTCGCATAAGATAAGTGTTAATCTACGACTCGCATTATGTGCACAGGTATCGACGCAACTGTCATCAGCGTTAGGTGACGCGCCTTAACGCTCATGTTACACAGGCCTAAGAGAAGTAGCATCACGATCATTTGTTCATTTTACATCATCCTCCTTCACAATTTCACACTTTCTCATTCTAAAATATAATTTTCCCTATCCTATAATAGGACAAAGTATGGAATTCTCTGTACATTTTAAACTAAATTTGTTTCATGAACACTAGTATTTCATTAATAAATAAATTTTAAAAAACTACTAGTTGGAACTCATTATGAACTGCTGAAAGCAAAACATTTTATTGATTTTAGGAAAATGTAAACTTCACATTTTTTTCTAGAAGTTAGAAATACCATTTCCCCCTTCATCCAAAGTTGTACCACTGAAAGAATTCTGTTGTAGCACCATTGTAGGTGAACACCTAACAAAGTTTCCTTCGACCGCACATGCAGGCATTTCAGAGAGGAGAGAGGTTCCCCTCCATTGCTCTCTTCTATTCTCTTTTTGTACCCAAGCATATGCCTGTGTGCTTGCTTGGTCAGGCACTTGGGCCTTCCCAGCAGCCTGCCCTCAGTGTCCATTCTTTGACACCTAATGAAAGAAAAGATGTCCAGTAAAAGATAACTGCTCCTCAAATTCACTCCAGCTATTCAGTCATCTCACTCAAAATTACTGTGACTTACTGTGAAGTACTAAAATTACTGTGAAGGGAAACTATCTTCAACTAAAGGTATTCTTATTTTTTCTCTACAACAGGAATGAAATTAGAAGAAAAAAAATTGTAATTGACACTTTCTTTGACAGCAGTTAGACAAAATATTCACTTTTGTATTGTAAACTAAATATCGAAGAAACTACTACAAAAACATGGTAATATGTGTAAGGGTATAGATGAAATCATTATTCGAAAACTCCTCTGAACAAGACAAAGAAGAGGTGATGAAAGATGCGACAGTGAAGATGAGTGACAGGCTATCCACTCCATCCACCGATTACATCAGTTCACAGGATGGCCGTGACAAACTGCAAACTCTGCTCTGGATGAGAAGCGGGATCTTACAAAATGAATACCCACTTCCAAAAGGAGATATCTAACTTCTTGACCTATAGATCTGGGATTGATTCAAAAGTATTTCTTGTGGTGCAAACTGAATTTGCGTTCTTCTCAGTATAGACATCAAACGCTCCTGGTTTTTGCAAATTAATTGTGAAAAAAAATGTTATTTGTTCTGTCTCTGTAGTAATAACTATGAATAATAAAAATGGTGTAAAAAATTGACCTAGGAGATCAGAATTTGGGCTCTAGAAAACCTGGAAAAGTTACTGCATTTAAAAATGTTGGAAGTACAACAGTCCCCATTCAGATGTTGAGGTACTATGAGAAGAGTCATGTCATGTTTCGTATCACTCCAAGTGATTAACTCCTTACTGCAAACATGAAATCTTCCAATACTTTCTTTACTACCATTTCTTTATTGATTTCTATATTTTTTAATATTTAATTCTATAAATTAAATCATTATAATTATACAAACATTTTAATTCCCCAGTTAAATAATAAAAAAAAGTTGTTTAAAAAAACCTAGCAAACATGGAGATGTAATAATAACTCAGGATATCATCAATCAATCAGTAGTCATTTTCCAGTTATAAGAAAAACATGACACTCTTTCCCAGAACATATAAATGAAATGGAAATTTAGAGAGATAAAGGTAAGAATGAGATGAAATTGATGATATATTCTTTCATTCACATTCACAGAAAATTAGTAACATATAAGAAATTCATCTGAGGTTAAATGACGAAATTGCATTTTTAGATGGAGACCGGTGAAGAAACAGTAAGCTTCTTTTTTGTGATGAAAAATGATATGTATCTTTCTTTTTAGGCCCCTTCATAAATAGAAAAATATTTTTGTAAATCCAATGAAAAAAATAAGCGTGGTGAAATATTTTTTCTGTTCTTTTTTCTCTCTCCTTTTTTCCGTTCAGAACATAGGTAAAATAAGGAATCCAATTAATGGAAGCATAATTGCACACTGAGGATTTGGGTTATATTGTGCACACCATAGTGAACTTAACAGCATTATGACTATCAACAGTTGTCCCATTTGTAAAAGTTGATATGTTTGTACTAAATATTTTAAGGAAAATGTTGATCCAGCTGAAGAGCTTACATTAATTTGCTTTTGTGAAAACTACATCTTCATATTTTCTATATAACAAAGGATATCGAAAGGGAACATCTTGAGCATTCCATTCCGAGTAAAAATATGTAAGTTTTTTCAATAAGTAAGGCAAAGAAAAAGATTTTTTGTTTAATTTGGAAGTTACTATTTGGTGGGCACATACCATTACAACTGGTTGAACAAGATGGAAGAACAAGTGTATCTCAGTTTCCAATATTACTAACAGCGTGCCTGTGAGGCAGCTATCAAACTAGCAGGCATTGCTAGAGCACATTTGAAATTAAACTTGCAAAAATCATCAGAGGCAATATGTAATTTAGCTTTGTAACAAAATAATTATATAAGGTGAAGAAAATGGGGCTATGTCAAATTGTGCTGCTGTTTAATATTTTTCAGAGGAAATCATAGTTTTGAATTGTGAAAGAATTATAAATACCTATCTCGCCTGAAATCTTTCTTGTTTTCCACACATTCTAGGTATTTCTATTATAAATCTAAATTATTTAGACACCTAATGATTCTATTTTGTTACAGAACACTATTTAATGTACCGCGCATTCGACTTGATCTTCTTCCATTTTATGCAAGATTAGTTGCAACTCTACATCCTGTAATGCCTGATGTTGCATCTGATTTAGCTCAGATGCTTAAGCAAGACTTCAAATATCATATTCGAAAAAAGGTAGGTAATATAATATGCATGTTAGGTACTACAGTTATTTATGTAGGCTTAATACCATAATTTTTGTTTTTGAATGCAAAATAATAGTTATATATTTAATTACTTAATAAAGTCTATACAACCAATTTCCATTTATTCCTACATTTACATAGTGGCATCAGTAGGGAGGGTGGTCCGCCCCAGGTGACACCATTTTAGGGGTGACAACCAAACATCTTACATTTTTTAGGGGCAAATATTATTTACAAAATTTCCTTTTTCTTTTTAAGTAATCTAATAGTTCAAAAATAACTTTAGTAAGTTTTGGTTCTTGAATTGTCAATTTTGAAAATTCAAGGTACTTGAAATAATTTTGTCTCAAAAGTATAATACACTGAAAATACATTCACTCCCTATCCAACATTTGTTCATCTTAAAATGGTTTGCTATTTCTTTGTTACCTATTTATTTTGAGGTAGCATTCTTCATTGTTATTTAAAACAAATCTTGTGTAATTTTTAAAGTTCCATTGAATTGAGTATATTACCTACTACAAAGAGTCGACTAAAATTTTCTTCTATTGTTACTCATTTCTAAGCAATTCTAGGAAATATTCCTGGTTTTCTCCAAACCATAAACCTATCTCGTAAGGGGGTCATTTATAAATTACATAATGGTAAAGGGGGAGGGTATTTGAGGCAGCATTATGCTGTTTCATAGGGGTAAAGGGATCATAGTTTAGTGTTACACAATGTTGATATTTTTCAATATTTATGGAAATAATTTCTTTTATTCAGCCTTATACTAAAACATTAAAATAATAACAAATTCAATTAAAAAATATAAATAAATTAAAAAGTTCTGATAGCACCTCCTGCAGTTTTTGCATGGTTGAAGTTATTGCAATGCAGTTTTCACGGATGTGCATGAGGAAATAGGGCTAATTAACACATGTATTCATTTCTATTTTATAATGTGTAATTTTTGAGATATTGAGATAACTTTGGTTTTTCAAATGGAACTTATAATATATATTTTACTCTATCATGACAAGCATAAAAAGATGAATTCAATGAGATACATGTTGTCAAATGTTAGATAAGCATTTTCTTGAGTAATTTTGATTTTTTGCGCATTTTTAACGGATATTGTAATGCCCCGAGCACGTGCTACCAGGGAGAGCACTGCACAACCTTAGTTGGTTGACTGTTACATTTAAAATATACATTAAACACTTGTTGCAAAAAAAAAAAAAAAGCTTATCTAACATACGACAATACGTACATCAATGGATTTATCTTTTTATACTCGTCATGATAGACTATAAAATATGTATAGTTCCAGTTGGAAAAACAAAGTTACCTCAATATCTCGTAAAATGCAAGTGATAAAATGGAAACAAATACGTCAATTAGTCTCATTCCCTCATGCCGTACCGTGAAAACTGCATTGCAATAACTTCAACCGTTCAAAAATTACTGGAGAGGCTAAAGTTATGTGACTCACTCTGTATAAAATATTATATTAAATGGAATTATTGGGTCATCAATTGTGTATTCATAGATTATAAAGAAAATATTCAAAACTAATCCATAGTGTATTCTACTCCTTTTCAACTTTAAATTGAGACCAAACACTTTCAACTTGAGAAGAAGCACTTTTAAATTGGGAACAATTTATCAGATTGGAAACAAGCTCATTCAGATCGAGATGAATCGCCTTCAAATTGAGAAAAACACTTAACTTCTTCATTTTCAGATCCAAGGCATTAAAATGAAGGAAAATGGCGTTTAAATGAAAAAACAAGAAAGGACTATGAATTAGGAATACAGTTTATTGAACTGAATGAAACAGAAAAATAACAACATAGATTAAATTTATTACACAATCATATCAATTAGATTTAAAGTATTTGGTACGAATCTTGGAATAAGCAATGAACTTTGCATAGATTGACATTTATTGTATATTTATTGTTATTTTTTTTCTAAGTCTAGCCAAAATTCTATTTGAGATATATTTGATTTTCCTCCATCAGATAATGTATTTGGCAACTGAGTAATGTATTTGGTAACTGAGTGAAGTTCTTTTCTTAGAATGTCCTTGCTTCCTCAAAATAAGTTAGTTTCATTCATGTCCATATAAGAACATCGTCTGCTTGATAACTTAATAGCTGCAGAACATTTTCGCTGTGTTTTGTTTTTATTTCATTGCTTTTAGTTTTCTTGGGCTCTCTTCAAATTACCTTAAGTCTGAATAATTAAACATCTAAATGTTTTCATGAACATTCTGTGAACACAATTATTTCAGTATTTTTCTTGAAATTAACATTGAAGTTCCTTTAGTGTAAGCCTTCGATTCTTCTCAATATAATCAATAATTAATTCACAGTGTTCTTCCATAATTTTCACCTTTCTGCTTACACTCCATTGTTTGCTTTCATTTTGGTTCTTCACCTAACTGTAAGCAGTATATTTTTTTTCTCCGAATGTATTCACCAGATCTCTCCAATATTCATTATTGTTAAATAAAGCACATATTTGCTGTTTCATGCTTTCTGCCTTTTCAATATACAGCATAATTCATCAACTAGAAAAATTGTCTTGAACATCTAAATAGAACATGAAGTCATAACCTGTTTTTGTCGACAAAAACAATTCTTCTCGTTTTGAAGTCGTTTCATCTCAATATGAAAATGATATGTCTCAATTTGAGTGTGATTTGTTTCAATGAAAACGAGTTTGTTCCCAATTTGAGTGTACTTTTTCTTGATTTGAATGTGATTGGTCTCCTTTTGAAGTTGAATAGATATAGAATGCAATTAAATTGGCCCAGTAGCCTTGAAGCCCATGTGTCATTCACAACAGTGTGCATGACTTGTCAGATATTCTCTCGCCTTCGCATCCTTCATTCAAAAATTGTCTCCAAATTTGTTTTCAGATGCACTTCCATTGTCAACAATTTCTGCCTTCAATTATCTTAAATTTTAAGTATATAACACAAAATTAATACAACTCATTGTTACTGCTTTATAATTTTTTTAACGTATTGTAAATGGGAAAAGGGATTGTCGCAAGCCTTATGTAATTATTTAGAGGTTTCAAGCACGTATTATAGATGCATTACAAGGGGGAGACGGGGGACTTAGAAAAGCCCAAATTTGCATTTAGTAATTTATGGACATCCCCTAATGTGCAAAATTAGTTTTGCCAGATAACCCCTTTGATTCCTAGGCTAAGTATTTTTGTAGTTTTATTGGCTGGGTACAGTTTGGACCTGCAGTATTAAAAAAAAACAACCTTTTTTTAAATAATATTTTGATTATTGATTGAAGGTAATTTTTTTGGTTGTAATTCAAAAATGTAAATACTATATTCAATATTTTTCATTTATTATTGTAAATTTGTGTGAATTTTCCTTAAAGATAGGTCTCTTCAGAGCCTGAATCCTTTAATGGTGTGGGAGGGGGTTTATTAAATATTTTGTTGTACATTTTAAAAGTAGTGGTAGTTAAGATTGGGTTAAAATAGGAACCAATGTCTTCTGTAAAGCACTACCAGTACATGTTTTCAAGACGTATGAAGTATTTAATATATTACATATGTAATGTATAATATAAATAAAATATGTTATCTAACTACTACTAAAACTTTAATGAACAAATTCACAAACTGCCAGAATTATATTTTAAAACCATTTTACCCACACAGTAAACATAGGGTTATATGTTTCATCTAGACCTAAATTTTGAGCTTTTATCCCCTTCAGAATTAAATTTGGGAGGGAAATATTTCTCTCTACCTCCCTCTCTCTCTCTCTCTCACTCTCTCTCTCCCCTCTCACTCTCTCTCACTCACTCTCTCTCCCCCTCTCACTCTCTCTCCCCTCTCACTCTCTCTCACTCACTCACTCTCCCCCTCTCACTCTCTCTCCCCCTCTCACTCTCTCTCACCCCCTCTCTCACTCTCTCCTCTCACTCTCTCACCCCCTCTCACTCTCTCACCCCCTCTCTCTCACTCTCACCCCTTTCTCTCTCCCCTCTCTCACTCTACCCCTCCATCACTGTCCCCCCTCTCACTCTCCCCCTCTCACTCTCTCCCCCTTCTCACTCTCTCACTTTCTTGCTCGCTCACGCGTGCGCTCTCTCGTTTTTATTTATTTTCTTACTATCATTGTAGATTTTGATTTCATTGTACTTTTCTAAAATAAGATGATTATAAAAAGGATGAATTACCATGAATACTTTATAGATTACCTTTTATTAGATATCCTTTTAACTAACTACAGGTTTTATCAAGGGGAACAACTAAAAGAGAGATGAAACCAGCATTACCACTCTGGATGACATATGTATAATAGCACCACTGCATTTACACTTCTATTAAACATTTCTAAAGCACCCTATAAGTGTATTTTAAATAAAGTTAGGGAGAAGGCAATATCCGTGGATCATTCCTGTTCCATTCAATTCTGTGTTCACATACCAAAGCTATAAGCACAGATTGTGCACTGGAACATGTGAAGAAGCAACATCCTTCTTTGGTAATTTGAAATTGTTGATCTTTCTTCAATTATTTTTACATTCTTGCCTACTACATACATAGTCAAGAAAAAGTATTGTGATGCTGCAGAGGAAAGTGGTGATTTTTCAACAGAAAATCTTGTATTATAGGTCCCTGGTATCAAAAAAGTGAATAAATCTTCTTTCTTGTTCTTCTTTTCCTTATTCTTTCTACTACTTCTTCTTTTTTCTTCTTCTCTTCATTTCTTCTTCCCTCCTTCATTTCTTCTTCATCCCTTCTTCTTCTTCTCTTCTCTTCTTTCTTCTCCTACTTTCATGGTTTAGGCTAGAAGGCGTGTTCCAGCTTCACTCTCTTCACCCTGCAAAATTACTTGTTCATGTTGTATGGCTGTAGGTTTTTGATAGCTTCACACAAAACTAGGAATGGAGTATCTTAAAAATTGTATCCGTTTTATTTTGGTGCTGGGGTCTTTCTAGAGTTGTCATATGACTAAACAAATTGTTATAAAGTATCTCCTCTCTCAGTGAAAGAATATTTCTAATATTTTGTTTTCTGCTTTCAGGACCAAATGAATATTGAATCAAAAATAAAAATTGTTCGTTTTATTGGTGAGTTAGTGAAATTTCGAATGTATTCAAAAATTGAAGGATTGTATTGCGTTAAAGTACTTGTACAGGACTTTACACATCATCACATAGAAATGTGTTGTAACCTTCTGGAGTCCTGTGGTAGATTCTTCTTTAGGCATCCAGACTGTCATCAACGAATGAAAGTGTATTTGGTAAAAACATTATACATTTATAGTCTTTGGAATATTTTAAATTTTGAAACGTTTATTTGATATATTTTTGTTGTTTCTGATTTCAAGGATCAAATGATGCGGAAGAAAGCAGTCATGGCATTAGATTCACGATACGTGACCATGATAGAAAATGCATACTATTATGTAAATCCTCCTGAATCAACTCAAAGTGTGGCGAAAGAACGACCTGTAGAACATCAATTTATTCGTAAAATCTTATACCAAATGTTGATGAAGACAAATACTGACAAAGTTCTGCGTTTAATGAGAAAGTTAGATTGGAATAATGCTGACACTCATTCATATGCAGTGAAGTGTTTAACATATGCCTTTAAAGTAAAATACTTCAATATTCGCTGTCTTGCCAGTCTTTTGGCTGGACTAGCTACCCACCAAGTAAGTTTTTGTGTTTGCCTTTTTCTTGTAAATTGCACAGCAAACAAGCTTAAGCTATGCAATAAGGTTGGATGTCAAGTTCCAGTAATAAAGTCTTAAAATGAATTTCTGTCATGAAGGAAGCAGTTGGTGCGCAAGTTGTAGATGGTGTCCTTGAAGATATTAGGTTGGGAATGGAAATGAATCTTCCAAAATACAATCAAAGAAGAGTTGCCATGATCAAATATTTGGGAGAATTATACAATTACAGAATGTTGGAAAGCAGTAACATATTTCAGGTTAGTTTATATTTTGATAAAATAATGTTTGTGTAATTCAATAAAAATTATACTTCCGGTAATGTATGATGGAAAGTAACTTAGGTAGCAGAATTTAAAACCTCACATATTGTGTCATTTTTTTCTGTTTGATTTTGAAGGAATTTTTTTGTACTGTGTGCTTTTCAAAATGAATGTAAAATTATTGAAGCTATAATTTTATTGTAGTAATTATGTAGTGTATTTAGTATGTAGTTGTAATTTTTCTTAATTTATTTATACAGTTGAACCTGGATAAGAGGGAAACATTCATACTTAGTGAGACTAATTATGAAGTCCTGAATTTTTTATTAGAAACAACCCCTTTTAGTGAGAATGTAAAACCTACTTACCTGAGACTGGTTTCTCTGTGCAGGTTTTTTTTAGTGTTTGATAACTGAGAAATTCGCATTCTTGGGTTTCCCATAAACATAGCATTTTCCAAACTTTTTGGACATTTTGATATGTTCTTCAATTCTTATTAATATGTTCTAATCCTTATCGAAAATTCTGTTGAAGACTAGTTGGCAGAACACAACAGAAACACACATCATTCAATCCATTGTACACATCTTGCAAATGCTGAAGTGTAAGTTAAATTTGTTTCTAGCTATTGAAAAATTAAAGGTATTGTGAGAATATGATAGAGACAAGAAACATGAAGTTTGTAAAGAATGTGATGTGCCAAAATGAACTCTTTTATTTTAATTTTTGACTTGCAGTTTACTTGGAATAAAACAATGTAGTGCATAACGCATTTGTGAATAAAGTTTTTCGTAAAAGTGTTGAATTTTTCTTTAACATTCACCTTTGTAACTAGAACAAATGTGATTCTAATCTGCATAAGTGAATTCCTCTGCAAGTGAGACGAACTCTTTTTAAACTTGAATAAGTGAGAAACTAGGTATGTAAGACACCTCATTAAGTAGAATGTATGTGCCCTAAAATCCCACTTAACCATATTACACTGTAATTTAATTTAATGGCATAATCTACAGATGTGGGGAAACAGTACTATAAAATTTCTTCATCTCAGATTTCAATGCAATTTTTTATATAATGTTTTCTCTTTTACTTACAAAGGTTTATTCTTAAAAATGTAGGAAGTGCCAGCCTCCAGCAAGAGCCTATGCAATGCAATGGACAAGGATCCTAGTGGATATTAATGATTCTTTATGGTACTTTGCTAGTTTTTAAAGTTTGAAATACAGTTCGGTTCATTCATTATTGTGTTTCTATATGTTTTTTATATTTTAATTTAACATTACATACAGGGAAATAAAAATTCAAAATCTAATTTTAATTATTGAGAAAAAATAATTATTTCAATGAAATCAGTTGTTTTATTTCATGTTCCAAATTAATTGTTTACAAATATAGGCTTTTGAGGAAGCTATGACATATTCCCATTTCAAGACTGTTCAAATTGGGTTTGTTGTTTACCCTGAAATTCATTATGTGTATTTCTTTGTAGGTTCTTTATTCGTTGATAACATTTGGTGTAACTTGGGAACATGAGCATCCATCTCCTCTAGATCCACCAGATAATTTGTTCCGAATAAGACTAGTTTGTGTATTGTTGGAAACTTGTGGACAGTATTTTATAAGTGGTATGAGCAAGAAGAAACTAGATATATTCTTGGTGTACTTCCAAGTAAGTGAAGCTTTGTTAGTATAGTAAATGCATGACTAACCCTGCTATGCTCACGCACAGATTCTTGAGTCTGCACCAATTTATTTTTCTCTTTTTAATATTTTCACCTTAGGAATCACGCATTTTCAGTACCTTCCTACAAACAGTTGTTCTAAATCATTCTTTCGTTTCGGTTTTGACTAGTGTAGTTGTTTCAGAGTAATCAGCAATTGCAGACTCTAGGTCCGACGTGAGCACTAGCATTACTTTTTTGCTTTTAGTTTCAAAAAAATGGAATAAAAAAATGAATCAAAGTGGAAACTTAATAATGCAGTGTTCAGCTTTTTGTGTAGTTTTTTTAAATTTGTACAATCCAAGTAAAAATATTTTGTTCAGAAATTCACAAATGTGATACGTATTTGAAACACTTTTAATTCATGTGGATTAAAGTATTATTTTTGTGTCGATATTAATTTTTCATTAAATTATTTTAACATTCCCATGCTTTTTCTTTGCAATTTCCTTTTATACTGAGAATAAATTCCTTAAGCTACGTGTGGACTCCCAGTCCGACACGACTACTGATGTTTCAAAATATTCCGTGACTACTGTAGGGTTAAATAATTGAAATATTCTTTGCCATCATCAGTTCAAAAATAAAATGAAACCTGAAAGAGCAATAAAACTAACATAGATGATGTTGAATACAATAAAACAAAAATGATGATGACTAAGCAGTCACCTTTATTAACTATTTTTTCAGATAATTTTAACAGATTAATTTTTCCATAAGACATGTGAAACTATTCCTTCTTTTATGTGCTTACCTTAACTTGCAATCAGTGTCTATGTAATGATGTTCATTAGCCTGTATTTGACAATCGCATCTTCCTTTAGTGATTTGGAACCATAGCACTAAAAAAAGTAAAATAGCACTGAAGATTACTGTTCATTCTGTACTTTCTTTTGTTGAGGCACCTCATCAGATTACACAGAACAGCAAAAGAGAGTAGAGTTGCTTATCTTGCATGATTATTAATTTCTGTTTCAGATAATCACACAATCAACAATAGTTGATTTTCATTCATGTTCTGATGTTTTCTCTCAATGTGTAATGTCTGGGAATGGAAAGAAAATTAGAATAGTATGAAAAGGGACAGAGGGGAAAAACTTACAATTGAATGATGTTTTATTAACACATGCTTTAGTGCAAACAAACTTCCAGTATTTTGTAGTTAAAGTATAATTAATACTTCATATCGTGGCCTTCACACTTCCTGCATACTGTGGCATATCCGGTCTTACGTTAACTTACACGTTACACATAAATAGATCATCAATGTTTTATACATTTTTAAAAGAGGAAGGTTCAGGCTAGAAAAAGGTACCGACATGTTTGCACAATTTCTGCAGATTAGACATATACATTATTTGATACTTTCTCAAAATTAATATGAAAAAAAATGTATAGCTTTGCTATGAAACAGTTTGAAACAATTGGACGTGCAGAGAGCTACAGAGTGAACTGGGCACCATCACTCAGTCTCATAGAACACAGTCAAACACAAATCCAACAAAACATGGCCACATCAGTTCAGACAGTGGACTACGCAGCACTTCATGTATTAACTTTTATTCATTAATGTCTCAAAATGGTTTGGAAATCTGACATAAAAGCAGCACGCCCTAGAGAAGATCCTCGTGGAGTCCAAACCCAAGTAGAGGGGTTTAGCTCCATAAAACCAGTGGAAAACTTGTGATGCTACAGAATGGCACAGACTTTCTCGTAGTAAAGTTTTCTAATATCTTTAGTGTGAACTGGCTTTACGGTCTTACCCCATTCTCTTGCCAACTGCCATCTAGTGCCCCCCAAAGTACATTTTTTAAACATTTCGTCAACTTTTCGGTTTGCAAATAGTAGAACTGAAATATTACTTCACGCAATAGTGTTTACAAATTGGTGAAAATGTACATATTAACGGTGTGAGAGATATTTAAAAAAAATTACATTTGTGTAATTTTTGAAAAAACGAAAGTATACACCAAAATGAACTTTACATCATATTAAACAGTGCAATTAGGACTATTAATTGGAAGAGTTTGCCAAAAAAATTTGATGCCATTTTTAAGAAAATAGCATTTGCGCGTTTCTCAAAATGCGGAAATTTGAGCTCCTTTTCATAGAAAAATGTTGAGTTTTCAAGAAACTTTATAATACCTGATTTAAACCTCATGTACTCATAAATATAATAATGTAAACAAATCGCTGCTAATGGAAATATTAACAATGTAAGAAACAAATAAAAAAAATTACATTTTTGTAATTAAAAAAAAAACAAAGGATAGAGCAATATGGCGTTTATGCCGTCCTATAGAGTAAATTTTTGTATTGCAAATATTGCACGCAATATTCCTTGAAAACTTCTAAACTTAAATTTTGCAATTTTCAAAAATTCAGAGTTAACTTTGAAAATTGGAACTTCGCCATCTTTATAGGTGTATTTTACTCTATTTTTACAAGAAAAAATTTTTAAAGAAACAATTTGGGGCCGTTTTTGAGAAAATTTTGAAGAAAGTTTTTCAAAATCACAGCACCTTGAGTTGAGCCGAATCGACCGAGGAGTATCCATTTTGGTAAAAATCCTATGTATGGGTTAGGCACTAATGGCGTTCTCAGACAGATGGACGTTTTGAAAAAAAAACAAACACTTTTTCGGTATCAGGGGATCCCAAACGCGTATTTCTGTTGAAGTATCGAAATCGATTTTCTGCAGCATTACATAACTTTCTCTATACTCCGTATATATGTATGCATGCGAGCAAGTAAAAAGCATGAGTTTTGCTCTGGCTTGGGATGCTTGGATAAATGAGGTGTCCCAGATTGAGTTCAGGCTTGGGCGTAGAAGTGTTAACTAGTAGTGTCTCAACTGCACATGCTTCCTCACAACTTTTGCAATTTTCAAAAATTCAGTGTTCAATGAAAATGAAACATGGGACATTTTTTAAGTGCCCTTTGCTCTATTTATGAAAAAAAATTGAAGCCATGTGTGAAAAAATAATTGTTTAAAAATTGCTTATCTTTCACCCAAAATTATGCGAAAACTACTCATATTTTCGAAAAATTATACGTGTTCCTGAATTTTCAGAACAGATTTTATTAAGTCAAAGATGTCTTCATTTTGTCAAAGTCAAAGATGTCATCCTTTGTAACAACTTTAAACGGTCTTTTTACCCTAGCACTTTTCGCTATATCTTGAATATCCTGTGGTACCATTGCTTCACACTTCCTTTAAGTGTAAACACTGAACACCATAATGGTTCTTGTATCCTTCTCCACAGATTCTGCTTATGGAGTTGTATCTTGCACTGTATGTTGATCAATGTATCAACTACATAGTCAGCTACATGGACTTCTATCTGTTACCATTTAATAGGCAGGCGGACTTGCACCCTTTGCCATGAAAAAAGTGAAAATTTAATGTTTTGGCACTTATACCCTTTTCCCCGTTCGCTCTTCAATTAATGCATTGTAATTACATGTTCCAATTGTACATATTGCAGTTTATGTGAAAAGACATTTCCCAAATCAATCTTCTTTGTTTGTATTTCTTGTATACTGCTTGAATGGAGAAAATTGTATAAAGCTACTGAAAATGTGTTGATATTTTGACAGAAAAACACATTCCTGATACCAAAAAGTGGATTTTTCTTACTTGTATACAAGTAACACAGAATTTTCACCAAAATGTCTGTACCGTGATTGATGTGATTGATGTTACAGCCCCTCAAATTTGAAATGAATTTTTTAATTTTTGGTGGTACTTTTCACGAAGCCCCTAGGATATTCTCAAAAATAAATCCCAACATGTTTTCTTTGTTTTTTTAAATAGCGCAAAGTACCCTTGCATGAAATGTCACAGGTTAACATTTTCAGTAAAACCTCTGAATTTTTGCGAACTGCACAAGTTTAAAATTTATTGGACACCCCCCGCTCATACAATTACGTTTTTGAAAGTTGAAGTTTGTTTGTAACCCATTAACGCCCAGTTTCTTCATTTGAGGACACACATTTCAAATCGAGTCGAATTTGCTTCCTTTGAAATCATTTATAATTTTATTTCTTTAATAGATGTAGACACCCTATACGAAACATATAAGCAAGTTTTAGTAATCCTAAATGCTAGATGTTGTTTTAGATCACTAGAGCATTGTACGCTTCTGACCAGGGTGTATTCATGAGACGCATTGGTGTGAATCTTTGTCTAAAATGGTAGCTACTACATACCTGTGGTAAAGTTGGAGGGAGAGGCCTGTGTAAAACCAACGGTGGTTGGTCCGCAAAGAAGCTGATGGGACAGCTAAGGTCTAACAATTTTGATACTTTTTCTTAAAAGCTCATACAACCAGTTGTTGGCACAATGGATTAGCACTAAAATTTGCAAAACCATGCTACCAATGAGCCTCAACAATGACTGTGGTTACGGATGCGATATCAATGGTTGAGCATTAATGGGTTAATGAAATCTGTTTTTCAAAAGTAAAAAAAAGTTAAATAGTCATGTTCAATTTTTTGAAAATATCATTTTCCACATATTCATAAACAAGATATTCTCAAAAACTGTTCCAATTTTTTCTTTAACTATGCAGTAGTCACACATGGACTCTCAGACTGCAGTTCATTTTTATTTTTCCTTTTAATATCTTATACCTTTGGAATTGCATTATTTCAGTTCCTTCTTACAAAAAATAGTTTGTAACAAATTTTTCATGTCGGTTTGATCAGTGCAGTGATATTGGAGCTATAAGCAACTGCGGTCTAGTATGACTACTGGTGTTACCTCAGAAAGTGTGTAAAAGTAAAAAAATAAATATGCAAGTAAAGTGAATGAAAGATGTAAATTTATAAGTGTGGTGCATTGTTAATATAATTTTTTTAATCTCGTTCAATGTGTTAAAAAAATCACTAATATGGTATATGCATTTTTAAACACTTCAAAATACATATAAGTTACGAAATTAGTCTTCCATTGATTTTAACTTGTCATTAAAATATTTTTAACACTACAGGGCCTTTCTTACACAAGTTCCTTTTATTTTGATTTTTCTACCTTGCCTTTATCCACTTTTGGCTACATGCGGTCTTGCAGTCTGTAGTGACTATTGATATTTAATAATAGGTCACAACTATTGTAGGGTTAAACTTTTTGTAATAATAGAGCAGACTACGTAGAATTCTGTTCAACACATGCAATTTTCATTACATTTGAATTGTCAAAAATTTAAAGGTACCTATGTATTTTGTTCAAATATTCTGCTTTATAAAAATATTGCATAACTGTTACAAATAATACATGTCGTATTGTAACACCACTAGTTTCTGAACTAGAAACTTTTATTTAATTATTATGTTATTTTATATTTTAAAAATATTTGCATTGTTTAATAAAATTAATGGATGAGTTTTCAGTTTGTGAGTGATAAAAAAATAGTTAAAAAGGTGCTTTTTGTAGGATGCAATTTTGCAAGAAGTATATTACAGGTTATTGTATTGTATTTTATGTATCAAAAAGGCAAATTTTATCATATAAACATGACATGTACGTATATGTGAAATGTGTGTATCAGCTTGGTGCGGCTGCCATAAGTAAATAAATCTAAAGTAACAAAAATGAATTCTCGTCATAATGTTCACAATAGGCCCACTAGAGAAACTAAATTTGACAAGTAGGATGTGCTTCCTCAAAGCTTGACCTGTGCAATTAATTTTTGTTCTATTCTCACAAAAATGTATTGAGTTTACTTTGATGCTACTTTCATTTATTTTATAATTTCATTTTGCATTTATTTCCATACTCTTGTTTACAAAATGTACGTTGTAGAATTGCATGTAAAAAAACCTGTGAATGTTCATGATTTTATTATTTTGTATCATTTGCAACTTACATTGGGAATATCAAGGATGTACTTTGAAATATTTTGTCTTTTTAGCACTATTTCTGGTTCAAATACTCCGATCCTGTATGGACAGCTGAAACGCCATTTCCTGTTGGCATTAACTACATGTTTAAAGACACAATAACTAGTCTTCGACCCAACATTCATCTGATCACTTCATACAGTGAAGCTACAGAAGCTGTGGCGAAACTCAAGTTAGAAGAATCTACGTCTTTGTTTCCTCAATCTGAAACATCAGCTGCTGAAATAAAGGAAGAAACAGAAGAAAATATTGTGAATGCTCCAGAAGAATCAAGCAGTCCTATTCCTGAAGAGACTGGTAATATATGTACATAAGTTAGCTTACCTTACAGTACTTCTTTGATCAAGATTATTCTTGATTTTTAATGATATGAATATTTTGTGCTTTCAGCATTCTCTAAAAACGAAACGGAGGATGATGATATAAATGAGGATGAAGAAGAAGAAGATGGTATTTGTGGTGACAATGTTGAGAGAGAACCTGATGATGATGAGGATGAGGATTTGACGGAACCGTTGTCTGGGGACATGGATGATGCTGACATGGATTGGGTTGGAAATGGTGATGCAGCTTCACATATGTCAGAAGGAGATAGTCAGGTTAGTTTATGCTTTACTCTTGTAACAGAAATGCTCTTTATTTGACTTATTGTATATACCAAGTCTCAGGGGGAAGTATATTTGAGTTTGTTTTTATACATCTCGAGTAAATATTCACAATCAAGTCTTACAATAACATAAGGTAGCCTCATTTTTGGAAACTGGGAAAAGTAATGGAATCGTTAGAAATCAGGCATTTTTTTATTTTTATTGTAAAATTTTCAATTTTTCATTATAGAATACAATTCCATTTTTCATTGTAGTATGCTGTTGTTAGTAATGTGCATCTTGAATTCGTTTATAAGATGCTCTAATGCTTTTCCTCTCCTATCAAGTTTCTCAGAACTCTGTTGAAATTGCTGGAGGCACAGAACTCTAAAAGGCTGCTGTCCTTTTGACAGCTTATTTGCCACCAGTGAGGCGGTACCTTGGCGACCAAGGTGATGAATGACAAAGTTGCTTGAAATTGCACTCTCCAGATGCCACAGCTCAGTATGTGATATAGAACTGAAGGAAAAAAACTGTAGCTGAGATGTATGCTCTCAGCCATCTTACATAGAATATTCATTAGAATTGTTCTGCCCAAATATCGACTTGTGCACATGAGAGAAATTTGAGAGTGTTTATTTATTCAAGACTTTATTGAAACCATTGTTTTGTGTTGCCCATCGGATCTAAACTCAAACTCACAACCAATTTGTCTAATTACTAAATCACACACTTCATTGAGATATAAGTTTTGGTTGGTCTGCTTGTGTATATCGTCATGATAACTGCAATAGGTTGTTTGTCAAATCTACCAAACTTTTCAGGAGGAACGAAAAATGTTCTCTACCTCTCCTCCTTGACAGTTGCTTTCACAAATGTAAAATCATGATATTAAGATTTTTCTTTAGTGTGCTGTCTTTTGACACTTATTGCAACTGCTGTGGTTCTCTAGATTGATCACAATGCACAATGGTGTAATAAACAAGAAAGTGAAGTTTTTTGACATGCAACGTAGTGTGGTTACCACGACGAAATGTTAATTTTAAAATTTGGACATGAGAAGATACTCTCCCTTTTTGCAAAATACTTCAGTGGAAGGCCAATATTTAGGACAACTGTTAGAAAAAGTTTCAAAATACTAATAAATTTCTTTCAGTTTGACTTTTCCACAGTTTGGAAGAAGACGGAAAAATCGCCTGTGCAGCTGCACTTCATGCTTTTTTGCTAATTCAGTGTGTTTTTCATTTGTAATTTTTGTTTTTCAATATCAAGTTATACTTAATCAACAACTTGCACTTTCATTGTCTTCTCCTTAAAAATAATTGTCTCAGTTCTAATAAATCAGCAATTAATTTGAAAAGAACATTCAAGGCCTCTCAGACTGGATGTTTCTAATTAAGATTTATTGACTTATGTTTGGGGTTGTTAAAGGTTAATAATTTTCAACACATGAAAATTTTGAAAATAATTTTATTAATAATGTTCATTGCTCCTGTGTCTTTGTTTGCGACTCATTTTTTTGCCGTAATCCCATTTAGTAATTAGATAATGTGTGTGTTCATCTGCAACTCATAGTTAGATCTCTTCTAGCCCAGGGGCATATCCAGAGAAAATATCAGGGGAGGGGGAAGCAAATTCTGTTCAGACCCCTAATAAATACTTTTTTATATTTCTAGACTTGAAATGAAAATAAATGACTATATTCATAAGAGCAATACTGTTTTGGATGTGATGTGGTCATTATTTTGAATAAATTGAGTAAAATTAAAAAAAAGAATTAAGGTTGGGGTGACATGGCTGATGTGCACCCCCCACCCCCACCCATCACAAAGATGAAAAAACTTAAGGCAAAACAATGCCCAGTTATGGTTAACAAAAAAATAAATATTGAAACTGTGATTATAATTATTGCATTCATTCTTAGCCAACTCATTGCTTGTTACACTTATCAGTATATTTATTAGTGGTCTCTTTGAACAAACATAGAGTAGTGGATATGAAAAAACATCATTCTAACTCTAAAACAAATAAAAAGAAACTAAGGCAACTGAAACTTTGAGAAAATATTTCTCTGAATTAATAAAATGTACATATGTCAACTCTGGTTATAGTGAAATCGATATATAGTGAACTCTCAGTTATAGTGAACTTAAGTCACTTGTCCCATTTCACTTGAATTACAAATAAGCATAAGAATGTTCAGTTATACTGAATCAGCTATAGTGAATTGAGGAAATATATTCTGGAATTTAATTCCCTCCTGGCAAGAATATATCATCTCAGTGACACAAATTCCAACCCTAGTCGTTTTTGGAAAAAATATTAAAAGCCAAAGTTCATAATGAAAGACTCCCCTGAGGTGGAGGTAGCGGACCCGGAACGTTTAATTCAGCGATCAGTTTCATTAGCCGCTTGTGTCATGTCACTACCAAAAGGATCTTATGTATTATTAGGCAAATAAAAGGACCTTCAGAGAAGGGACGGTATTCTAACAGTGCAAGAAGCATTGAAGGGTGTCAAGACTGCATAAAGATACTTACAGACAGTGGGCAATGAAGAATTAAGTATGAAGAGAGCAGGAACTTGAGAAGGATCTGGACAAATTACTAATGAAAAATGTGTGAAGCAAACAATAGAAAATAATGAATTTTTTTAAGGTCAAATAAAGAGTTTGAAATTTTCAGTTGGTTATGTTAATGTATTTTGCCTTAATTTAATAAAATTAATCATTGTGAAGAAATTCTGTTCAATTTTGTCACCATCAGATGTAGAGAACCTATGATAAAAGTGAACTAAAAATGTTAGACCCCAGAAGTTCACTATAACCGGAGTCGGCTGTATACACAAAAATAATAAATGCAATGCATATACAATGGAAATGAAAGGATACATAAGGAGTGGTCTAAAACATTGATACAACTTAATATACTAATTTGAACTTAGAAAATTTTATTTATTCAGCATATGGGTTCATGTACACAGGATAGTAACACAATATCATGATGTAGTAATATCACAATGCAATCTGATAAACTTTATTTATTATAGTTAATTACTAAATGACTGTTCACTGTATGTGCTACTACAAAATTATATATTTTATACTTATGATCATTAATTTAAAAAATATAGCATTGTTTTTTTAACCTAAAATCCACACATCGACCAATGTCTGTAAGGAAAGAAAATTAAATGAGTATTTGAATACATGAGTTTATAAGACATGATATATAGATATTGTGGAATGCAACTAACATAACAGTGATTATATCCAAATCTAGAAAACTTGGATTCTTAAGTAAAAAATTGTATAAAGTATGAATTTGTACATCGGTAATTACCGATCATGTCTTTAAAATTTGAAGATAGAAATTTTTCCTTAATGAAATCTGTTAATCAAAAACATCTTAAAATAAGGTGTTAATCAATTCTTTGAAATTATGAGTAGTTTCCACGTAATTTTGCGTTTTTGTAAATTTTTATTTTTCCTCATATGTAGCAAAGACTGGTAAAGAAACTGTACTGGTTCTGTTTAAAGCAAACTCTGTATTTTTGAAAATTCCAAGAGAAATTAACATTGCAAAAGTGCAGTATCGATGATAGAGATTTTGTGGTAAATGAAATGTGTATGTATATGATTTGTGTGTATGTGTGTGCGTGCATGGGTGTGTACACTTACTTAAGCATAATTTTTGGAAATTCTTCAAAATTGCAAATTCAAATTTCCCACGGTCCTTAATTTGTGAAACTAGGCAGTGGACTTTTCAACAATGTCAATAAAATGAAATTTAGACGGGAAAAGTTCCTTCGTAAGTGGGAGAATGTTTAAAGTTGAAGAGGGGGCACTGAGGTTGTCTCTTTGTAGTAGCAAAATAAAGAAATAAAATTAAATGACCAATGGCGAGACGTGGCATGTTTGTGTGATTATCGCTAATTTGCCCAGTACCCAGGACTATCTTTCTGAAGGGGGTTGGTGAGGAAGTTGCAAAGCTGAAGAGTGTTTCGTTTTTTAAATGCTCAAAACCATGCTCATTGTTTGGATCTTTATTCCTTTTTTATTAAATCTCATGGACTCCCTTTCAGCAATATTGAAATGCTTTAGAAATTTTGTTATGAAGGCAAAAATGAAATTCAATCAATCCAACAAATGTGAAATTTAATAATTATTTTAAAAACTTGATTAAAATATTGATAAAGATTATTAATGAAAGATAAAGGAGTAATTCTGGGAACTTCAGAAACCGTTTTCATGTATGAAATGAGGGATAATTAAATTGCAATAATGAATATAATTTTTGTCTTTGAGATAAATTATGTTAACTTAATTTACACAAAAACAATATTGCATGTTTATAACATAATGTAATCTGTTGCATAATAAATGTTAAATTGAAATAATATCTTATTTCAGAGTCAAGAAATTCCATTGCCTGTAGATAGTGATGGTATTGCACATGGCCCAAAATTACTGGAATGTCCTGAAGATGAAGACTTTTTAACAGCATTTGATAGAATGGTATCGGACAATATTCAAGATCGTATGCGTGAAACTGTGAAACCTCAGCAAGTTGATATCTCTGTTCCTCTCCATATAAAAGGAAGTGCTAAAAAAACTTATGGTATGCTTTACTTTTTATTTTGTTTTCTCTTATCATTTACATTTGAGTTTCCATTGTAGAGAATTTTGTTATTATTATTAATGTCATCAGGCCAAAAAGCAAATTTTGTGTACTTTTAGTATGAGCAACATTCCTAATACCATCTTATTAGAAAAAATTATGGAAATCAGAAATACCTCCTCTTGGAATTGGAGTACTCGTATGTCATCTGCTAAAACTCATTTGTTTTGATTGTTTTTAACAGACTGTTAAAATCCTTAATGGATGCAGGCTGTTAAGAGAGAGTTTTTGTTCCTCTATTTGGTTGTGTTAAGAGTACAGTATTACAATAAACTTGTTTAGCTGTCTGAATATGTTATAATCTTATTTGATGATTTCTGTACATAAGATCTTGGCCAGTATTAAGACTTTGTCAGTTACTTTGGCTGCGGGTTTATTATTTTCATTTGACTGCACATAAAATAATTTATTTCTTTTCCCAGTCTGTGCCAGTCTTTCAGTTCTCTATGCTTTGCTTTACATTGTAACTAAGATGAATAGTATTGATCCTAATTCAATTATTAAACAAAATATTACTACTATATTAAAAGTTATGTTGGAAAGTTAATGGTTTATACTAATTTGTACTATGGATTCAATTTTTCATCTTACAGATCAGTTACGGGAAGAGGAATCTTCGAAGTCAAGTGTCAATTTTATATTAATGTTACGGAAAGGACACAAGCAGCAGTACAAAAGTTTAGAAGTTCCTGTAAACTCAGAAATGGCACTAAATTTGAAGAACCGGGAAGAGGTTAGTATACTGATTCTTATTAGAGTTCTAAAAGTAATTTTATTTCTTAGCTTTTCTAGGCTACTGTATATTCATGAATGACGAAGTATATAATTTGAATAATTTAGTAAGATGTAGGGTGATTAGGCCTTATGTTCCATGACCTAGTTGGAAGGTAAAAGATGCATGCCTTAGAAGAGACTTAAACTTGCAGTTCTTTGGGATAAATGGATAGTGTTCTGTATATGAACTATAGTTGTGGAAAGATGATTCTAAATAGTCAAGTTTTGTAAGGTAGTGCTTTTATGCTAAAAAGTGAAAAAAGGCCCACTTTACAAACAACATATAAAAGTTGTGTGTGATTAAATCACATGTTCCAAAGAGAAAATTTAAAAGATATTTTATTTGATATTCCTTTGTCAAGTTGAGACTACAGAAGACAAAGAAACACAGCTTTAAACAATCTGTGTTGATAACATATATAACATACATTTAAACTAGGGATGGGTCCTCAATACTTTCGATACCTCGATACCCTCGATACTTGGGTGGTATCAATAGCGATCGATACTTTCGGAAAATGACTCGATACTTTCAATTATTTATGCCATTCCTCATCTCTTCTGATTTTACGGAAGAATTGTCTTCTTTACGTTCCTCTTTCTCCTAGTTTTCTTCTGTTAGCATCAAGGAAGTGTCCGTCTGTTCAGATTCACTTACAGTCGTTGAAATTACCTGCTGCAACTTCCGAGTGCCGTGCCCTGCTCTTTATCCCACTCATGCCTGTCACCATCTCTTGAGATAGCTGGCAATTCGTGACCAATTCAGCTTTGGGAAACTCTTCCTTGTGAGTTCCCAGCAATCTAGTGACGACAGGCATGATAAGCAATGCTCAATGACAGCGTTTCTTCTCAGGATACTCTCCTCCTCAGCCCACTGTGGAGGCATCTGACGGAGCTCTTGAGTTCAGTTCTGCATTTTAAAATGACCGAAAGTCGACTAGATTAGTGCATTCCATAAACAAAAAGAGTGAATTGTGAAATTATTTTGAAGAGGACTCAAAAGATGACAATCATGCTAATTGTAGAATATGTAAAAAACATTATCGCTTGGTGAAAATTCACACAATACTAGTAAAAAAAGAAAACATGTTGCATCAATACATCAGGTAGTATTCAGCTCCATCGAACACAAGTGAGCCAAGCCAACTAATGTTGCACCGGACGTTTGAATCGTCGCAGATCGTACAAATGAAGTGGTAGAAGTTAATGACCCATGGCCAGTCCTGTCAAGATCATCAAGTTCCAACACAAATCAACCAACACTCATTGATTTTTTGGCCACAAAGAACAAATTTAAATCAGGAGACAACCGTTCAAAAGCAATAACAAGAAAATTTGCTTACATGATATGCAAAGATAATCAATCGATCATTATTATTGAGGACAATAGATTCAAGGAATTAATTAAACATCTTGAACCTAGATACACCATGCCCACAAGAAAATAATAACCCTTTAATCACGATTTTTAATTCTCCGATATTTCCGTAGTTAAAAAAATTAAATCACTGCATATGATTCTGAATAACTTATTTTCATTATATACATTAGAAATTTCAAATTAGACAAGCATTTATTGTTCAAAATTTTAATTCAGTTAATTTATTTTTTCGCCATCCTCAACTACTGAACCCCTGAAAATGCATTGACATGTGGTCTCTCTATACGAATATTCTGAAGAGTGATTACGAAGTATCATGCTGTGAATACGAAACCACAGCACAAGAAGATGAATTAAATGTGCAGACTTTCTTCCTCCTGATACAAATCTACTATCTTACTGGAGAAACAAAGTGACTCTCCTCAATTTAAGAAAAAGTGCTGTTCGATACCAGTGCATTTCATCAGCTACAGTGATTTCGGAGAGACTTTTCGGTACAGCTGGATTGATATGTGACAAAAAAGAAATAGAATGGACTCAGAAAGAGTTAGAATGTTAGTTTTTCTTAATAAGTATCTTTAAAAACTTTAAAAAATGTGTGTTCATCTCAATAGTTTTTAAATATTAAAATAGTACATGTATGCATGTGTGAAGAACAAAATATATCCTTCCAATTCTGATTGAACCACTTTTACTGCTGAGCTTTTAAAGTAGTATGGTATCGAGTATCGAAGCTCTCAGACAGGTAACGGTATCAAGTATCGAGAAATTCCGGTATCGGCCCATCACTAATTTAAACATTAATAGATGTTGACTTGAGAATATCTTTGTTTCAGCAAAAATTGTATAGCTAATTAATTCTAATAAACATTATTTTAACAGTTAGTTGCATTGATTCCTGGAAAATGCATAATTCAAAATCACTATATGATCCAAACTTCTCTACGTAATTTTCACATTAAAACTGAATTGCAAACTTTTATTTTCTCACTAATGCTTACGCAATGTAGAGAAAGTTATGTAATGCTGCAGGGAAAAATGGTGAATTTTCTACAGTAAAACTTTTTATTGTCAGGTAATGAAAAAGTGGATAAATCTTGTTCCTATATATAGTAAATTACTTCTCCAACACATTGTGTACCCAGAATCCATGTTTTGTGGGTCCATGATACTGAAAAATCAGTTGATGGCAAAATTTCCATCCATTTATGAACACCACTAGCAGCTAAGCTATAAGCAGGATTTTCACCAAAATTTTTTTTGATTAAATTTTGAGAATGCTTAAGAAAATGGTGCATCATTTTCCTGATTTTTCCAAAATTGCAAAAATTCATATTTTTGGTGTCTCCTGCAACTACAACAATGAAGAAATTTTGCAATTATTTTCTCAGAAATGGTTTAACAGAAATTAAAATTTCTGCAGTACTAAACACTACCTTTATTTCAATATCACGTAACTATTTCCAATATTGCGAGATATCATAATACTTTTGTTCTTATTTAATCTTTGCTTAATTTTCTTTTTATCCGTATGGAATTTCTTTATTTCTTATTTTTTAAGTAAAATGGTCCCTAAAATCCCTCTGTATGTTGTGAAAAGTCAGCAACAGCCCTGTTTGGTCAAAAATAAAATAATTAATAATATAGTACATCCAAACTCGCAGACTACATCCAGACTCACTATTCAAAAGGGGGGAAAATTCACTGAATGATCAATATAACTCAAAAACATCAAAAATGGACTTAGTAATTTTCACATTTGTTTTGCCTCTACCTTACACTGTATCTTATAAAAACACATACTGTAAGCTAATGTAAAGCAATTGAGAATTATAATAAATATGATGGATTCAGTTATCAATTTCTGAAGTACAAATAATAATCAGTAATGAGTTTCTTGAATAATACATGAGAACATTCAAGAATGACATTTAACATGGAAAGCCATTAAACTAGAACAAAACAGAATAAGAGAAACAATTCTATTTGCATGCAATTTTAACCATTGAAGAGGTAAACATTTTTCTCCAAGCAAAAATCAAGTCAATAATGTTTGCTTAAATATAAAGATGTTATCTGGAAGTGCATAGTTATATGAATTAGTTTTGCCTAATGAGTAGAATAATTTGCCAGCCTTGCTAGCCAAATTCATGTTCTGTACTCCTTGATGTCATGGAGGTTAAGCGTATTTGAGACTTTGCAGGTTCCTGTTTGGGTGACCATCTAGGAATCCTGACCTCTAAAGGCGCCGAGCCCCTGTTCGAAGGGACTCACTGACAGCAATATGACGAGACTTGACAAAAATAATAATGGAGGATTACTCTATGCCCAATGAGGGTTCAGAGACCCCTTCTTGGGGTTTTTTACAAACTTTTTTCCAAAATTTGCACATAGGAGCAACTAAACGTATATGTGTGTACTATTTTCTATTGCATTTTCTATGAAGAAAGATACCTGGATAGGTTTCCACATGTCATCTTTGACAGTCCAACTGTCAGTCATTGTGTATTATTTTTCAGATAATACGATATGTTAATGAATTTGTGCTTCATATTTATGTTATTGTAATGGCTCTATTAATTCTTGTTTTTTGTACCATTTATGTACTTATAGGCTGAAAGAGCTGAGAAAGAAAAGGTGAAACGTCTCACACTTGACATCAATGAAAGATTGGAAGAAGAAGACTACCAAGAAATGCTTGCTCAGGTATAGTAATAAATGTTCTCCACCTGGTATTCAGGTCATGAACCCTCCTCTTCCCCTCTTTGCTCTAGGACACTGACATAACTTCGTCCTTGCATTCACTGTCAGCATTCAGTCACTCTTGAACCAAATTGAAGAGTTCACAGCTAAATATCATTGACTAAATATCATTGATCAGTAAACTGAAAATAAAATTGTGACATTAAATGGTGGCACAAATAGTGACACAAAAAGTTTTTTCTTCAAAAGTGGCTGAAAGTACAGTGTCCAACCGACTTGGTTTTCGTATAAAGAATTTTCATTTATACTGCATTTAAAATTTGTACTTATTTGTTGATTTACAATTATTTATAACATAATTAATTAAATGACCTTCATTACTACAGAAAATTAGTAAAAGCTATTTGCGAATGTGTCACTGGCTTAGGTATGGGGGAGGGAGGAGGCTGAAACCCCATGACCCTCTCACCTTCGGTGCACCACTAACTTAAGAGAACCTTCAACATTTTCTTCTTGTCTTATGTTGTGTGTTAGTTACTCTGTGAGGAAGGAAACAGTAAAATCAAATTGGTCAACAGTTGGCCATGGCAACATTCCATTCCAACAAATTGGTCAATTGGTCTTCCATGGCAAATGTTAGGTTAAGGATCCCATAGGGAAGTGTCTTTGGGCCCCTTGTTCAAAAGCTGGGGCATAAATCATGGCAACCTCTCTTTTTCTGGGAAGAATACAAGCATGGGAGGAAAATGTTAAATGTATTCATGAAAAGACAAGTTAAGAACTATGTACGTGGATATTTAATGACACACCGAAATTCTGTTCCTTATGTTAAGTAAGGTATTTGAAATGACACTACCGGTTTCATGTTCCAAAGCATTTTCAGATACCTGAGTTTACAACATTTCAAAAGCATTACATATCCGTTCTAAAGGCCCAATCAGGCAGATGCTCAATTACCGCACATGCCACATCAGCCCACGTGCTCACAGGTCATCACATGCATTGCTGACCACTGGTTGCTATGCGTCCTTGCAGAATCTCTCCTGCCCATCTTGCAACTGCCCAGTATGGAATGGCATTATTCCTAAGAGCTTCTACCAATTCCCTGTGACATTCTCGGGCATTTCTCCCATGGAGAACGGCTATCTTCATGTTTGAGCACTGCATGAAACAAGTTACATTTATCTGCCATGGCAGCAGTCGGACAACTGATTTCTCATTGCTCTCCATGCTAATAGAGACACTCACAGAACCATCTGTTGTGAACAAACATTAGTACAGCATTTCTTTCCTGTCATAAATTAAAAAGTCTGATCCAATTATATTTCTTTTAGGAAAAAAATAGTTGCAATGACTTCTGCCCCAACCCTCATATTTCTAGCATTCATGAATGATTTGCCAGCATGCCTAATGTTCAATGTGCAGTTATTTGCAGTCTGTTAACACATTGTGTTATGTAACAACTACAACTCACCACTAAACCAATAACACATTGTGTTGCCAAATCAAAAGATAAGGAAGATATGTATATTGCAGGGGAACCTAGATTCATAGCATTACTAAGGAGTAACAAATGTCAAATTTTCAAAAGCAGATCTTTCATTTTTGGCTGGGCCTGTAATTACATCACAGTGAATCACTGATTAAGTAGGCCTACTGTTCTTTATTCTGAGAGTTGCCTCCTGTAAGTTGAGAATATATCTTGCAAGTAAGGGATGCTGCGAAAGACCTACATTTTGTCCTAAAGAAAGTCTCTCCTTTGTTTTTGTCCTGTGTATTGACAAAAAGTATTGTAAATGTGAAATAAATTGTGCATTTACCTCTTGTTTGACCAAAAAATGAAAAACGGAGAGAATTTTAAGATCCATTCAGAATCATGTAATGAAACTATTTGGAAAGAATTCAGTTTAAGACAGCAAAATATACTTGATATGATAAGGTGGGAGTCACTAAAAATTGCAAAGGCAATATTCTGCATTGTGTAAAGCAATTTTGACAATCCAGCCAAAAAAAAAATTAATTGAAAATGAATCGGTTGACTGAAACATAAGCACAAAATCTATTTAAGACACTCATGTGAGAACAAATTGAACAATAATGAAATGGAACAGTTTACCAACTAAAATCTTTTAACATTTTTGTAGAAGTGTTCAGCAGTTCAGGAAACAGTTATTTAGAATATATTATTAATTATAATGATGTTTCCATTTGCATGAAAATATTAGAACATTTAAATATTACTCTCAAAGTTCAATAAATGAGTGAGATTCTCTCTGAAGATAACACATCTCATCAGTGCTGATACAAAATGAAATAGCCGGCCCGGTGGCCGAGATCGCTAAGGCAGTAGTGTCGTAGTGATCTCGGACCGAAGGGTCGCGGGTTCGAGTCCCGCCTCGGGCATGGTTGTATTTGTGTTCGTCCTTTCACCCCTTATCATCAATCACCATATCATTTCATCCACATAGTTACCATACCGTTAACAGCAATAGTGGTCGCTAATGACCTAAGATGTTGATGCGACCTTAAATAACCAATAAAAAAAAATAAATAAATAAATAAAAAAAAAAATGAAATGGAAAACTTATCACAAAAATTGAAACTAATTGAAGGTTACCCAAAAATAAACTTCATATGTTTAAGAAACAATAACTCACATCTCCAAAACAGTAATTTAACAGGAGACCAAAAATAATTATTTTATTTTCCATGGTGGTAGCCGTTCCACTTAAGGTGGTAGTTTCCACTTAATTTAAATTTATGTATTAAAAATTAATGTAATGAATTAATGCAATTAAAATAAATGTTTTAACAAAATAAAATTCTTTAACATTCTCATTTACTACTACATAGTAAGAGAAATTTATCTAATAATACAGGAGAAAGTGCTAATTTTTCAACAGAAAAACTATTTTGTGGGTCCCTGATACCAAAAAAAAAGTTTTCTTGTTCGTAATGTAAGTAGTAACGTACTTTCATGAATATGTAGAGTTTTCAAAATTCATATTTTGCAAGTCCCTGTTATTGAAGTTATTTTTCCCCCAAAGTGTCCCAACATTAAATATTGATTAACTTCATAACAGCAGCTAACTAAAACTTTATTACTAACTTATTACTAATTTTATTACTAACGTAACTGCAGCTGAAGCAGTTTCTTTCTTTCTTTTTACACAATACCTCAGAATAAGTTCAGTTCCTAGGGCAGTGGAGATAGAGGTGTATTGGAGTAAAAAATTATAAGGTTTTTCCCATGAAAGTGTAGTAGGAAATTTAATACAAGTTAATTGCACATGTGACATTTACTCCTTATTGATTATATTTGGCAGGTAAATGGAATTTCTTTGACTGTGTCAGAAAGTAATCGGCCAAACACAAGTGCACAATTAATTGCCTAGCTGTCATGAGCAAATATCACCTGTGGAACTTTGTTACATGAAATTTCTCATATGTTCATTGAAAATAGTGATCAACTTTGAACCCCAATACTCTAGAAGTTTGTAAAGTTTATTCCAAGGCACTCTGTATAATATGTCAATACATTTCAAAACCAAGAAATTTCAAAGGTTTCAATTTGCAGGGTGACTTTGGACAGCTCTTCCCAAGATAAATGTCAAAGGACATTAATTTTGGGGAGAGCTGTTCAAAGTCACCCCAGGAGAAATCATTAAAGAAGAGGCAAAACAGTCACAACCTAACTGCAATAACACTGCAAATAATTGAAAGTACCCCAATAAACCTCATTCAATCAGTAAAGAAAGATAAGATATTAATATTATTAAAGATACTAATTGTACTCCTAATCCTAAACAAAAAAAATTGCACATAATCACCAAAAAGAAGAAGAAGAAGTGAAATCTTGTGTCGTACTTTCCCTCCAGTCCCTCTAAAACTGATTTAGTATAGTTGCGCCATTAGAAAAAGCCGAAAAAACACTTTTTGAGGGATGGCAAATTTTTCCGATTATTAAAATATTTTTAGAAATAAACAAGGTGCATAATTTTTAGTGAAGTAGTTTTTTGGCTGTTTTATATCAGTTTAAATTGTTATAGGGAATGCCTTATTTTGAGTGCTTTAGTCTTCAACATATGTAGATTATTTCTGTCATTAGGAAATGAAATTAAGTGAATCTGTTTTAAAACCAAACCTGCCCAAAACAACTTGCAGTTAAGGTACCAGAATTTTTGTTTAAATCATTGTAGGTTTAAAGCAATACAACTTCTCTAATTTTCGTCCAAATCTATTAAATTGTTCCTTTTTATGATCTCGAATCACAAAAATTAACAAAATCCACAAATTAATTTACTAATTAACAAAGTGCTCGGTTGAAATTGAACTTTGTTAATATGCTGTTAACTGTAGTTTTCAATTGTTTAAAATCATTACAAGGAAAAACGAGATACACTTATGGTGCTACAACAGTACATAACTTTCTCATATAATTTGTAATGGTCACCCAATATGATGCTGGATCTAGTTGAATTTTCCCAGATTTGTACTCGATTGCATTTTTCTGCCATTAGCGACTGTTCCTTCACATGGGGATTGCTTCATTGACCCATCACATGCCTCTGCGAGTGTTTCCAACTCGCAAGATTATTTATTTGTGGTGGGATTTGAACTTGCGCGCAGTTACCGAGTTCAACGTTCTTATCCATTGGACCATTACACTACTGCAGTGGTTTAACATTCCAGATTTCCTGACTCGTAAAAATGTAAATTTAATAAAATATCTTCAATTTTTAAAAATACAAAAGTTGTAATTGAATTGACTCTTCTACTGTAGAATTTGGTGTACTATGCTCCAAATCTTTCAAAACATATGCAAAGAAAATTAGGAGCCTTTTTGAGAAAATTTTGCTTATGCATTTGAGAGAAATTGTGACGATTTGATTTCGAATTATGCAAAAACTACCAACATTTCAAAATGTATGTATGAAATAATTAAAAGATCTAGTTTTGTGGAACAGTATATTTCAGTGTACAGCAGAACAGTGTATTTCCATTAAGGAAGTAATCTATATCTTTTGCAGTAAAGATGTAGGAAAGATTCAAAACCAGTGTTGCTTCGGCAACACGTACTTTCTCTCACTTAGAAGGGAACATCCACAGGTGTTCAGCGCATATTTACATAAAATATGAGAGTTGAGGCAGAAGTCACGGCAACTTTTCCTCCTAAAAGAAATGTTATTGGATTACACAATTTTGTTGCATGAAAGAATTGCTGTACTAATGTGTGTTCATAACAACAGATGGGTTTTTGAGTGTCTGTTAGCACAGAGAGGAATGTGAAATCGATTGTCTGCACATGACAACCTGTGAGTGTGTAGACGGGTGTGGCACATGCAGTAATCGAGCATCTGCCTAATAAGGCTTTTAAATTTAATAAGGCTTTAAAAAGTATGTAATGCTTTTGAAATGTGATTTCATATATGTTAAAATGCTTTGGAACCTGAAACCAGCCCTATCAATTCAAATATCTTAATAAATATGAGAAACAATTTTCGCATGTAGTTAAATGTACATGCACTAGTTCATACCTTGTCTTTCATGTGTATATTTCACACTTTCCACTAGTGCTCGTATTTTCACCAAAAAAAGAAGAATAGTTGCCATGACTTATGCCCCAACCCTCGTATATTTTAGTGACTTGTTTGAAGCCTGAAGGTGCCTAAAATGTAGGGGCGTGCGGTGATTACATTGTATCCCCAGCTGCTAGTGAACAATCAGCTTCCCCCTCCCCTTCCGCTTACAAAGAAGTCGCGCAACAGGAGATTCTTAACCGCAACTGTGAAACACAATTTTTTGAAAATAAACAATTTCAACATGCAATTTGTCACTCCCACACAAGATGTATTTTCATGAAAGAAAAAGTAAATAGTAACTTACAGAACAGGAAAATGAAATCTGCTTCCTGCAAATATTGCAGTAATCAATGGAAACTACACTCCGTTCTTCTTTCATGACTAGCAAAATACTGCATAGTTGTTGTTGGTTTCTTTTTCGAAAAATGAATGTGTGTGTCATATATCCTCAAGCAGTGATGATTCAATAAGCTAAAGTGGATAATCTTTTCACTAGTTCCGTTTCGACCATAGGTTTTTATTGTTTTTACATTCCTGGCACGGTCCTGCCAGGTACACTCTCTTGAGGGTACGGAATCCTATCGAAAATTTGGGGAATCTATTGTCACATGTGTTAGAACAACCTTCCTCATAATAATTAATAAAATATCTAAGGAACATTCTGATTCACTCTACGGAAAGAGACATAAATGCCCCATAATCAGTATATAAAAGTTATAAACTTCTAGACAAATGATACATTAATTAATATTGACAAAATATGCCATTTAATAAAATAACGATCAATTGATGTAGCCCTGACTTACGAGCAAATATGAGATGCCTTTTTGCTCTGTGGTGGGGAGTACTGCGATCATGAGGCAGGTGAGACCTCGCTTTGAAGCGAGAGATTATTAAAGAAATTTTTAAATTCAAAATTCAAGTGGTATATGAAGTCATATACTACTTGGATCACAGAATTTTGAAAACGTGCACAGAATTCACTTCTCCCCATAGCACGTCATACACAGTTTTAACTGTTTTTTGACGTTAAATAAATAAATAGAGAGGAGAGTAACATCATCTATCCCCTGGCATAGGTGTTTCCACGTTAGAAAAGACCCTAAAAATTCAAGATGGCGGAGTTTCGGCACTGCCAACCTCATCGAAATAAAACGCGAAAGCGCCGACGCGACTTGTTTAAATGTACGTACTGGCCTTCAAAAATCCAGATAAGCTGAAACGATTTGTTAATGTTGTTTTACGACTTATAAATCGCAACAGGCATATGGTAAAATAATTTAATTTATAAATGAAATTTGTTTTTATTAATTATAATATTAAATATAATACTTTTAATTAAATTACTTATACATTTAAAAATATTTTAACTCTCAGAATTAATAAAATCTTATTGAAACTGAAGAATAAATGAAATAGTAGAATGTTATTATATATGTTATACAATAGGAAAAAAAGGTATGAACAGGGAATTTATAGAATAAAGATGAAATGAAACGCAAGACTCAAAATAATTTTAATTTTCAAACAGTACACAATGAAGTGAAATAAAACTATTCTTTACTGAACTAGAAATATTTGTATAATAATGGTTTTATGCACGTAATATCGACACATGACCACGATCAAAGCATATCTAAGGAACAAATCTACTCTATGAAAATGACAATGTTTGAAATTTCATGAAAATTAAATTGATCAGATATACGATTTGATATAATGCGAAGGTTCAGTAAAGAATAAACTGATGCACCACGGGTGGTCAATTTTAATGACAAATTGCAAGGAGCAGTCATTAAAATTTCTTGAACACCGATGGTCCACAGCAATTTATTTTCACAGAAATTATTGAATTTTTACAACAATTTTAAAGCCTAATGTCCCTGGGCTTACAAACATTGCAAAACATCCCGGCATTTACCTTAAGCAATCGGGGAAAACCAGGGAAAACAAAGGAGTAAGTATGCTACCATATATATAAAAAAAATGAATAAAAAATTGAATTAATCCTCAATTGGATTGTAAAAATATTATCATTAAAAATCAACATTAAGAAATATGGCTGACTTTACAAATTAATAAACTACTAAAAATTTTACATATATTGATAGCATACCCATCCTCCCGATCAGGATGACGACTGAGGGCCGATTTCTAGCATGCATACAGAAACATAAGTCAAAATAATGGAGACATTTACAATACATAAAATAATATACATAAAAAATTCCATATTTAGAAAATGAAAAATCTGGTAAACACAGCAACCCTGCAACATTGGACAATAGATACTGTATGGATTGTCCAATCATGATAAATTCAATAAACAGACATGTTATTGTTATAAGATCAAAAATTATTCCTAGGAAATTATGTTCTTGCAATGAAAAACAAAAAAATCAAAAAAGGAATTATCACATTTAAATTAAAAAAATTGCTACTTAACTTATATATTACTTCAAACTCCTGCAACATATGAAAAACAAAATTGTCCAGAAGAAAAGTTGGCCGAAGAATTTTTGCTTCACATTACAGTATTCAATATAATATGTAACCAAAAAAATTTACCTACAAAACCAATAAAATTTACAAACATAAATAGAAAATCATTGAAAAATAACTTAAAATGAAATGTTAATAACCAAAAAGTAATATAGCACATCAGTAGTAAACATTAAATTTTACTCTATATCATGCCAAATAATATCATGAAATATAATACTTACTAATTTCACTTAACAACTGATTACCATTTGAACAAAACATCTAAATAAAATGATGTATGTTCTGAACTCCATTATTGCATATCTGAAACATTTATAAATGTAAGGTATGTTTCACACACATGTCAAATCTTTGAAGTGTATTCATTTATATCACTTAGCATCCGTACTTAAACTGAACACAAGCTCAGAGGCATTGGCAGTAATGATAAATTGTATTACAGGGATAATGTAAAGGAAATTTATTAACTGTTAATTCATTGGGGTTAATTAATGCTAATGAAATGGTGCTCTTAACTAGTGTCTTTGGTTGAATTAAGAAGGCAGGAGTTCACTCAGGATCTCACACTCATATTAAAACTATTAATGCACACTCACTTCTTTCACATTGCAACTGTTCTCAGACCAAACAGACTGACTGAAGCACTGGCAGGAACAATTGACTGTAATTTAAAAATATTAATTTATAACCTGCAATAATCACACACCTATAATCAAGTAATTCAAGCAATACCTTTTCTGGGGCACAGTGTAACCAAATTTTTTCTTAACTTGACTTGGTGGTTGCTTTACAGAGGCAGGAATTTTATAATTTGAGACACATCTGAAATATTAAGTTACATATTTTACAAAATTATTACTTTTATTTCAAACGCTTTAATGCTTACTCACAGTTTTCACTTTTGCAACCCTAGTCGATCCAAACGCACAACTGATGCACTAGCAGGAACAATTGACTGTAATGTAATAATATTAATGTAATAACCTGCAATAACCACAATTCCATAATCGAGTAAATTCAAGCAATACCTTTTCCGGGACACAGTGTAACCAAATTTGTTCTTAATCTTGACTTGGTGGTTGCTTTACGGGGGCAGGAATTTTATAATTTGAGGCACATCTGAAATATTGAGTTACATATTTTACAAGATTATCACATTTATTCCAAACGCTTTAATGCTTACTCACTGTTTTCACTTTTGCACTCCTACTCGATCCAAACACACAACTGAAGCACGGGCAGGAACAATTGACTGAAAATTGGGAGAATGTGTAAATGAAATGAAATTTTCTTCAATTCTCAATGGAGTATTTTTCAGTTCTTACCTGTTCTGTTGCACAGGGGGTCCCAACATGTTCTCTAACAACTGTGGGTGGTTGCATTAATATGTCAGATGTTTCTTGAGATGAAGTTGTGGAATCTCTAATATTTTTTTCAATTTTTTCACATTGAAGATGTTCCTGGGATTGGCTCAAATGGAATTGTGTCTCCTTCCTCTCCTGTGCCTTCTTCAGCTGTGTCAATTTCCACTAGCACTGCTCAAATTTACTACTATTTCTTCATAATCTTTTTCCACTGCCTCTTATTCATAATACTCTTCAATAATTTTTTCTGCACGTTCCACTGAATTCTTCCACATTTCTGGTGTGACCCTGTTAATGCCATAACATAATTTTCTAGTTTCTTGTTTTACTAATTTTGAAAAAAATTATAATCATAACTGTTATCATATATTTACCATTTTTCTATAATGGTGTATTGAAAACTTTACCTGATTTATTGCCTCATTCCACACAGCTTTAGTTCTCTCCATTCCTTGCCCTGGCCTTTCACATACAGTTTTGGGGTAGTACCCTTTTGAAATGCCCCACACATGTTCAATAGGATTGAATTTGCAATGATATGGTGGCAGCTTCAAAACTGTGTGCCCTTCTGCAGCCAGCATGTCATCAACTACATACCTTTACCAATACATTGCTGAGGTCAGTTATTTATTAGATTTATATATCATTTATTTATCACAAGTGTAGACGCATATATTTGTACATATTTAAAGTATATATTTTAATATTTAATTACAATGATGCAACAGAACAAGATAATATGATGCAAAATATTAATGAAATGTATTCTTTAACGCACTGATATGTATCTCGTGGTACCTTTTTATCCTTTCACAATGTTGGCTCGCCAGGGCAACAAGTGAGATTTTATTTGCAGCTTCTGGCACTCGTACTCCTCGCTGGTTCAGCCATTCCTAAAAATAATTTTCTTTGGTTACATTACTTATTTCATTAAGCACAATAGTTTCATTTCATTTCTGATACTTACAATCAGTTGATCCTTTCGCCACTTTGTTGTTGGATGCCTCTCTACCTGCCTTGAATGGTATGAAGCATTATCCATGACAATGATGCAAGGTCTTAAATTGCGAATGCCAGAAATCAGTTGTTTCTTAACCCAGGAGTCAAAAGTAGAACTTTGATTGAACATTGATAATCTTGCCCCCTTCTTAGGTCAGTAGCATATATCAGACCAGCACCTACAAAATGTCATGCTTCGTACACATACCTCAGTTTGTACATAATTAATGCCATTAAAACTGAAAACATTTGTACCTGGTACAAAACCTTCCCTCGTTCCTGCATGAACCACAACTAGCCTCCTTCCCTCTGGTGGTCTTTTAATTACTCTTTTACTGGTGCCTTTAATGGTAGTTGCCATGAATAAGTAGTTGAACCTAATGAAAATGATATTTTTGTCTCATAATTTTTACACGTAAGTAATATACATTTAATATATATTTTCAGTAATATACATTTTCAAAGGGCTCTTTTACCATTCATATAGATCTATGTCTCATCAAGGTACACTACAGTCTTTGGGTTTTGACTTCTCTTATTTTTCATATAGTCTGCCACAAAATATAACCTCTTTACAATTATTTCATTTGACTCTCAGATACGAATATTTGGGTCTCCTTTCCTCCATGCTAAACCATTTCCTTAATAATTCTGTACAATGTTGTGCATGACCCTCTGAATGAAAAAAATATCATAATTTTCCTTCACGTACTGCCAAACATCTGTAAGTGAGAGTCTTCTGCCTGTTGCAAATGAATAGGTCTTTAGAAAGTCTTCCAAAAGTGAGCCACATACTTCATCATTACTCTAAATATAAAATATCTTACCATTATCAGCTTCAGCCTTATAATCCCTAATAACGTTTGCCAGAGTTGTATAAGGTCTCTGTAATATTTCAAAAAATATTTCAGATATTTCAAATATTTCAGATTTCATATATTTCAATAAAATAATTATGATTCACACACACATGTTCATTGTGAAGACGTTCTTGAGGCATGCAATAAAGTCAATAATTATTGTGACATTGATGGCTTACCCCCACTATTACAACTACCTTTGCAATGACACTGCTCTCAGGAAGTTTCACTTCTTTACGAGAATTTTTCTCGCTCTTGTACTTATAAACATTAAGAAGGTCCTGCCTTTCACCACTCGATAAAATCCACTTCCCCTTCTGCTTCACTGGAGAGTTATTTCTGGAATTACCTGACATTTTTAAAAATGTCAAGCCCACCGCACAATAAGATTTTCCTTAGGAAACAATTCGCGCACTGGAAACGCAAAAAAATGGCTTTTTCAGCACGCAAGTGCGGGATGCGGCTCACTCGCATAAGCTCACAATCTCCACACGTTTTGCTGGTTGAAACCGTTGAAGTTGGCACAAATTCATTTCGCTCGCATGCATGCCAGTCTCCAGCCAAAAAAAAGTCCCTGGCAGCTGTACTTCCATTACGTGGGGAATTTACGTTGGGGTTGGCACCTACTTTCTCCAACTTAAATGGTAATCAAAAGTCCCTAAGACAATGTAGTATGTATGGCGGGTGGTTTACGGGAGGTTGGTATTGCCAAGCTTTCTGGGTCACATCTTACGTGGAATAAATCTTAGCATTGAACGTGTCCAACCCGGAACAACGGGCCTAAACTGCCCAAGGTCGTCAAACGGACCTTGTGAGTCGGGCCGCGCCGCGCTCGTCACCAGAGGTCACCACGTGGTGCGCGGCGCTTCGCCGGTGATTCACGCGGGACGCGCGGGAAAGTGCGGCCGCGCCCGGCTTTGTTTCGGCTGAAGGCCTCGCACCCTTCTACCGGCGACGGCGCACTCGACTGCACAACCGCATGCAACGTCTTGCGGAAACGCCCCAGGCGGCGCTGGTGTTGCAATCAATCGGTTCGTGCTTTCTCCGGTTGCAGGGTAACCAGATCGTCAAGATAGAAAAAGGGTACATGCCATAATAACTTTTTTTTAAATTTATTTTACCCGATCGACCAAAAGCTATATATATATATATATATATATATATATATATATATATATATATATATATATATATATATATATATATATAAAAAAGAGCTTCCCGCGTTGCGGGCGAGAGCCTCGCCTGCCTGGCCTCGCTCAGGCTTCGCCCGCCTCTCCGGGTAGCGAAAGGAGACATCGCATGGAATATGCATAGGAGCAGAAAAAATAACTTGGCGTGCATATGTACGGTATTAATTGGCTAAAAAGTTACATTATGAATGTATAATTTTCTTTTTTTAGAGAAGGGAAATTTCCCACCTTCTTCAAAATTCTTTGGGATAGCTCAGCTTACTCTGCCTACCCTGACGCTTCGCCACTGATTGAGTGCTAGGCAAGTGCCGCAACACAGGAGAAATGGATTTGTGTATGGTGTACAAGAGATGTGGACTACTGTACAGTACGGACAGGAGTAGTGCAAGTGAAAAATACGTAGAGCACAGCTGCTTTACAGACTACCTCAACACGGATTTTCGCCAGGGAAAGGCTGAAAGGGGTTAGTCAATAACATTGTTTAAATATTAACCAAAATCATAATTTATTAAATATTTTATTTAAATATCCTGAAACATTTCACAAACTTTGTCATGGAAAAATAAAGTAATGACCTGTATAACCAGGAAAAGTCAGGGAAATTCATCCTAGAAAACGAGTGGTCACCATGTTAATATTGAAAATGTGCAATATAATTTATCTTGATCTACTATTTAGTTGTTTACATGATGTACTATTTCCTTGTCATACAATTTACCGCATATACTATTTAGTTGTATTAAAATAAACAATTTGAAATGAAACATATTGCTGATGTTCTGAATTCCTTTGTTATCCTTACGGCAACCCCTAGTTGACACGAAGAGTATAAAGAAAAATGCAATATTTTTTCCCTAAAATATGCCTTGCAGACAAAAAAATGTTCATGATTTTCATCATGTCTTTCATAAATATCTTGGCACCTGTACTGTGAAAACCGCAATTCTATGTCTTACAGGAGCTCAGAAATTACTCACATAGTACTAGTTAACATTCACATTAGATACCATAGAGATTGGAGAGACACCAGCAGCTCTTTCGCTGGGAGGTGTTTGACCATTCTTCCTACAGGTCGAATTTCGTCCCTCAGTGATTTCCATCCTTTCTTACACTTCAAGAAATTCCTGATCGCATTACACGTATCACAGAGATGCAGAGTTGCAAGTAACTGTCCAACTGGAACATACCCCAGGCAGGAAACTTCTACGACAAAGAATTGATGTTGATTCCACGAAATGTTAAATGCTAATAAATAAATTCTGATGGTGATTATGTGGAAAATGGTGCAACAGTTGTATCCGCTACAATAAAGCTTTTCCATGAAATCGTGATTTACAAGTATTTTTGTCGACGACCTACGGAAACTTACGTGAAGTGCACAGATTGTGATTCTCCCCATTACGTTACGTAACGTCACGTATTTGATTTGTCATACACGATTGAAATTGTATATGTAACTCAATAAATATTATTATTATTACATACACATTTTTTATGTTTTTGGCGTGAAATAAATACATTAACTTTAAGTAATTTAAAGATAGTTGCTTAAAACCGTTTAAAGATAGTTTTAAAAACCGAAGGATTCCAAATCCTCTTGGGCGACACAAAGTCTAGCTACGTCAGTGCACTTGTATTCTACCTCCACGATCTCCAAAGGCCACTTGTGGGTTTGCTGAGAGATGATTTTAACCACACACCCAGCTTGCTTTCTTCTGGGATCGCGAACTTGGTGATATTGGAAAGAGTCCATCTGTTGGCTAGATGGGAGAAGCTGAACCAAATCCGGTTCAGAACGAGCTCCGTACCGTCCGGAGGGCATTGATCGTAACTGCTTTGGCAAAATGAGGGGCTCACTGCTCTCTTGGGTCCCAAAAGACATACAGCTAGCAATCCTTAAGCTTAGTAGTTCTCGAATGTGAGAAATGTGGTGGGAAAATGAGCCATTTTTCTTTTCAAACCACTCGCATTCGAAACCACGGCTCCCAGAAACTAGTGAGAATATTCTTTTATTTTTAAACGTGATTTAAGTGCGGCCTTAATCACACTTTTTCGTATGTTAAAATGTGTCTTTATTAGACCCGGAATTAAAGAAGCACTTTAATCCCTCAGGGATTCTAACAGCCAGTGGTGTAACGTTTGGTCCCGCAAGACGGGTGGGCCCAGGTAAAAGAGGCCCTATTTTAGGCTGAAAGTTTTGCGATTGTGAGAAATGTTAATTTCTTGTTACTTTCCCTGAAATTTTGCAATAGGTCATACAATAAAAGATTAAAAACAGCATCTTCCAGAAGAACGGTTTTTCCGCTTCGGTAGCTTATATGGCCATGTTTCTAAATCAATAAAGGTAAGCAATTCATTTCGGTTTTATAACAGTCTTAATTTCATTAAATTAAATGATAAAGGTAGTTTTTTTCACTATTTGTAATAAGCGCTTTATCATTATTAACATCCGACTCACGAACTGTCTTTCCATTGTTTAGGTTTGATGTTTGCCATCTTATGTGAAAGACTGAAGAATATTAATTTGTTAAAGGATATTTTTAATATTTAAGGTACTAACACTTTTTGTGTTTGCTATATACTTTATAAAAGGGGCCAGGATAAAAGTTTTGTGAGCGGGCCCGTCCTCATTTCGTTACGCTGCAGCCACCAGCGACTCCCATTATCATTGCAATTTGAAAAGGAAAGAGTTTGGATATAAAAAAATCGATTTTTGAAAACATTTTTCCTATGCATTAATTATTCCGGAATATTTTTGTGATTTTTTTTCGATATCTGCAATAGTTTTCAAGTTATGATTTAAAAGGTATGTCGCTACATCATGCATCTATTTGAGTAGTAAGGTAAGCAAAAGTCATGAATCTAACTTCGTCCCTTGTTTTTCAAAATTACCGTTTCTAAGATTCGTTTCCCAAACAATTCAAAAAGTCATCATTTTAAAGCTATGAAATTTGTAGGATGCATTTAACCAAGTATTATCTACAAAACCATGCTAAATCACACAGTTTAGATCAATACTTTTTGTGATAAAAAAATTATAAAACTGAAAAAAACTATTAATAATCAATATATTAAATTTGGATTCAAATTAAAAATATTATTTATCTAGAGATCTAAATGAAAGAACATGGTTTTGTGCCTGTGAGTATTGCCAACAAAGTGAAAGAAGAAGTTTGTAAAAATCTTCAAAATTATTTGAGTTATCAGGGAAACATCAAGAGAAAAACTGGTAAAATTTTGATTTTTCACATAAAAAACAAACTTTTTTTTAAGTTAAAAGAAAATTTTTCTTTGCAGAAAAAAGATATTTCTGTGTCAGTTCATTTTCACTGCTGTGGAGTATGATTTTAATGAAGAAAGTGGAAAAATAATAAAAATTCAACTGCTGTAAGCTGTATCTTCCCCCGTAAGCTTGGTATAAGTCTTAGTTTTATTGGCTCGTAGCCTTTTCTATGACTCTTAAAAAATTCAATCAATTTACATTGTCCGAAAATATCAATATCAATGTCAAAATATCAAATTGTTGACGTATCGTCAACAATTTTTCCTAGAGAAATACGTACTACGTGCATCAACTTGTTCCATGATGCGTAACGTTGCTCTCACCATTGAATAATACCTTCAAAACGATGAAAAATTGTGTTTATTGTTAAAATATGCAAATAAATTTCTTTTGAAACTTTTCTTATTTTCCTGTCATTTCCCCTTTGGCAGAAGCATTCGTACACTTTTTCGTACCTGCATCAATTTTTCAGGGAATAATTTTGAAAATCACATTCTGCTTCTTTCATGATATCATTTGGAATTTGTAGATCTTCATCTTCAAAGTCTAAATAATAAGTATCGATTGTGTGTTTCAAAAATCCTTCATTCTTCCATGCAGAATTCAAACCAACTAAAATGTCGGTCACCCAAAGGAAACTTCCAGAAGGATGCCCGCCATCAACTGTATTCATAGGCGGGATTTCGGATCTTTTATTGGGGGGGGGGGGGTCTCCCCGCATAAGAGAATAAAAATTTATCCTGCGCCAAATGACATATGAGTAGTTACATTATAACACTAACATTAAAATAAAATCTTTGAGTTTTCTTGGCCCCGACCCGCCACCCACACACCTCTATTTAGCCTGAAACGTATTTTTTCGTCAACGTCACCCTATTTTATCTGATATAATTTCATATAACATAATAATCATAAAACATTTTTACTTTCTCACTACCACTTACGCAGTAGAGAAAGCTATATGTAATGCTGCCCAACCGGGAGCGGTAGCTCAGCGCATGAACTGATGTCACTGCAGCGCCTCTGACCGGGAGGTCCTAGGTTCGTGTCCTGACGGCGGCAGGATTTTCGACACTAGCTTTTCAGCTAGGTCGAATTCAGTCGCTGTCTGGAGGATAATTCTAGCGGCCGGATGCTCTGATCGGTAGTATTCCGTGGTTTCTCCGACCAACACCAGGCGAATGCCGGAGCAGTACCGTACCAAACGGGCCACGGACCGCGCGCGATCTGTCATTCCTCTTCCTTGTCCTATCCTCTCCCCTTACACACACACTTACACTAACATGCACTACACTACCACATATTCCGGGAGACCGGTCGGGAGCATAGAGTTTGTCCCGGCTGGGGCGGTGCCCCGTTGGTGGGAGAGTCCTGGTTGAGGGAAACACCACTAGCCGACGGTAGCCACTAGTCGGCACCGGATCTCGCCATCCAGCGGGGGAAGATCACCGCCATCTCCCGAGAGAAAACATACACTAACACTAACGGGACTAATGACCAAAGACGTTGACGCGCCCGGAAACACGAAAAAATCAATCAATGTAATGCTGCCCGAAATAACAGCGAATTTTCAGCAGAAAAACTCTTATTGTCGGGACCAGATAACGAAAAAGTTCATAAATACAGCTGATAAATTTAGAAAAAAAAATCGTCTAATATGTGGTGTAGTCAGAATCCATGTTTTGTGGGTCCTTGATACCAACAAATCGATTGACGGCAAAACGTCCGTCTGTCCTTCCATCTGGTATATGTAAGGTGTATCTAGCGCCTAAACCACTCGTAGGATTTTTCTCAGATTGAAGAAACCTCCACTGATCTGTCCTGAGGCAAAGCTCAGCGACTATGAAAAAAATTCATTAGTTTTTGGCGGTACTTTACATGAAGCCCCAGGGACATTTTCAAAATGGCTCCAAATGTTTCTTTAATTTTCTTGTAAGAATGGAGAAAAATACACTTATAAAGGTGGCATAGATCCAATTTTCATGTTAACTCTGAATTTTCGATAATTGGAGAAGTTTGAATTTTTTCGGCGACGTCCTAGAACTACAAAACTGAAGATACAGTTTTGTTAGATACAGAGTTCTTTCATTAAGATCATGTACATTTTTAAAAAAATTATGTAGTTTTCGCGCAAGGTTACGTGCGGTATGTGTAATTTTAAGAAATAACAAAAACAAGATTTTCTGAAAACGGCAAAAAAAATTCTTAAAACTTTTAGTAGGGATAGTGCTACATGTACTCTATGAGATGACATAAATGCCATGCTATATTCTTTTGTTTTTGTTTTTCAAAAATTAAAAAAATTAAATTTTGATGACATGTCTCTCACGTTCATAACACTTGCATTAGCGGCGATTTGTTCACATTATTGCATTTAACAGTAAATGTGCTTTAAATGATGTCATAAGTTTCTCGAAAACTCAAAACGTTTTCTGTGAAAACAAACTCAAAATTCCGCATTTTCAGAAAGGTTCACACGTATTTTTTTCTAAAACGGCTTCAAATTGTTTCTTCAAACTTTTCGTACTGATAGCGCTAAGTAATTTTGCTGCTTTCGTTGCTTTTAATCTTTTTCAAAAATTACACAAAAGTTTTTTTAAATATCACTAACGTCATTAATATGCATGTTTTAAGCGATTTGTTTACATTATTACATTTGTGAGTGGAAGAGCTTCAAATGACTTTCAATGAAGTTTTCTAAAAACTCAAAAGATTTCTGTGAAAAAGAGTTTCAAACTTCGCATTCCCTGTAACGCTTAAACGCCATTTTCCTAAAAACGGCTCCAAAGTTTTCAAAATAAATTTCCTCATACGAAGAGATTTTACTCTTCAATATTCTTAAAGTATTATTTCGGATATTAGGAATCTGAAAAATTGAGAAATTGTTTAAAAAAAATGTGCTTTGGGTGGCGACAGATTGCGGCTGGCAAGAGGATGATTAGCAAGGGCTAGCAAGATTGTAAAGCTGGCCCAGACCAAAGAAATTAGAAAACTAACTAGTACGAGAAAGTCAGAGCCATTCTGCAGCTCTACTAGTTTCGATTGCTGAGCTACAGTTAAAAAATTCTCTTTAAATCATATTGACTTTAAAAATACACTTTGAAAATGGCTGCAACTACTCTGTGCATTTATTTTAATGTTTAATATAAATTTGTAATGACAATTGTTCTATTGTCCAAAACAAAAACAATCAAAGTTGTTTGTTATAATAATCGAACCGACATTATAATTAAAATAACAAATTCGCGTTTATAATTAGAGAAAAGTGAAATTATTATAACATTGAAAATAACAGAAAATAACCAGTTGAGATAACACGTTCGCTTTTTTCTCAGTGTACACTTGGCATCAAAAAAATAGGTCATGCATTAATTATATTATATCTTACATTACAATGGAAAAACATACTTACAATATGTAATATAATAAACCGTTTTACTCAACGTTCGTATATTTTCACTTTCTCACTTTTTCAGAAATTGTAAACGCTCAGTTTTTCCTCTCTAACACATTGTATATTCACGCTAGAACCATAGACTAAAGAGGAATATTTTTTTACTCTGCGCTAGAACTGCCGGATCATAGAAAAGTTGGTGACTTTTTGAATCCGTACGTTTCGCAGCATTGACACATTTCTTCATTTTTTGAAGGTCTGTTAAAGGAAATCATTTTACAACAAAAAACACGGCCTAAAGCTTTCAGTTTGCCGACTACGCTTTCATAGATTACAAGGAATGCTGAAAGAACAGATGATTTTTATCGCACCGCAGGCCCACAAAACGTTTCGTGAGAAGCACCTATTGTTCGGCATTTGAAATATTTAAGAACGCTAGGAAATTTGAAATGGAAAGAATTTATTTAATCATAATATATGTTTATTTTAGTGATATGACTCGTGATTTTAGGCACGAAACTTTTAAAGTTCTAAGTAAATAACATTTAAAAGCAATGTAATTGAAAGATGATTCATGAATACTGGATATTCACAGTATCGTTGAACATTATCCGAGGCGTTTTATAATACGGAATTAGAATTCACCAATTTATTAATGTATCTTATTAGGTTAGCTTAAAAAGATTATTATTCGTTTAATTATTATTAAATTTCTTCTCAGAATACAATTTCATCTCATACAAATTTCTTCTCAGAATACAAATTTCTTCTCAGAATAAATCGTTTATGATATAAATTTAAAGATCCGCGAAACAAAATATTTCTAAGAAATTTGTCACAACATTGGGGGGGGGGGGGGGCAGTTGCTCAGGACACAACTGTTCTCCCTCGTGAATAGGGCTATACCAATCCCTGGTTACATAAATATTAAATACGCAAGCGTCTTGGTTGTTTCTTCATTATACTTAGAGAAAATAATTCCATTGTATCGAAACGAAATACAAAAACTATTACTACTTAAGTATTTCGCCTACACTTTCACAATTTTTGAATTTAACTCTAATTCACTAACAAAATTATGGCGACTGTTTTATAACATATATTAAATGATTTTAACTTATTTCTTTTACTACTTTTGTTATTGATATTAGTACATTCATAAAATGTAACAACTTTTAAAAGTATAGTAAATCTCTCTTGCTGAGAAAACATCCTGGATGAAGATGTGTCCTCTAAGAGCTTGATGAAGGTAAGACGAGCGGCGGGTGAGCATTTAGTGAGCGACGAGTGCCTCGGGTAAGCCAAGAGTGAGCGGTGGGTATGTTGAAGTCGCGGGTAGCGTACAGTGAACATAGGGGCATAGACTAAAGAGGTATAGACGGCTCACTGCGGGCAGCCGAGAGGGTACCCAGAAATGGTGTCCCATTCAGAGATGGCGCCACTGTCGAATTTTTAGTTCCGTTGAAAGTGGTGTCCGAGTAGAGTGCGCACAGGTCGCCCATTTGCCCCCACTACCGATTTCTCCCCTCCAGTACCCTGTGGCGGCATTTTCAAATGGTTGAAACTGTTACTGTCGCAAGATCTTTCTACGGCATTTACAGCTATAGAGCACATGATGGGGTGTTGCCCTACGCATAAGCACGCGGGACCTACCCCTTCACTGAACCAATTAACTGCATTCCAAAATGACGTGATCCTGTGACCATATTTATTATAATCATGCGACCACTTCTCTAATTCATTCATTGAAAGTTTGTAAATACAAAATTATTTATCATATAGTGGTGAAGAGTTCAGCGTTGCTCAAGCATTTATTAAGCAGATTCATCTATTAGATAGGAGAAAGAATGAATTCGACTATAGCTTATAATCAGGGACCGAATACCGAAATAATAGCGGTAAAGGTATTTATACCGATATAGAAATACCTTTACCTCTATTATACCTTTATTCAAAATACCTTTAAAAAATACCGGTATAAGACGTCAAATACCGGTATTTTTAGAGGTATTTTACCTTTATCCGACGTCTATACCGGTAAAATACCTCTATTTAAAGGGATTATACAGGTATTCTCTCATCAAAATACCGGTATTTTCATAAGAAAATACCGGTATTTCAGTAGAATCATACAGGTATTTGGGGGAATTTCATTGTGATTTTTTTCCGCTGAGATAGCTCAGAGGAAACAACTATTTACACGGCAGAGTTTCTGACCGGGAGGTCCTAGGGTTCGAGTCCCGAGGGTGGCGGATTTTCAACACATATTCTAGCAAGGTCGAGTTCTGTCGTCAGACCGAGGGACCAGCCAACTATCTTTCGCAAACATCAACAGGAGCTCGTTCGCTGACCTTGGACCTCACGTCCGGGCGCAGAGCTGGGCGACACGTGATAGTGTTGAAAATTTATCGAATTTCTCCGTATAAATCTTGTCCTTTCTAGTAGCGATAAAAAATGGAGAAACGTGTCTTCTTATCCATAAATGAATCTTCCCACGCATACCAAACTTCCTTCTTGCACGACTGTGTTTATCACTAAATACGATTATTTGCTTAAATTTGATCGTATCACTAACATTCCCGAAAATAATTTTTTCAGTTGGCCCAGTTTCCTTATTCTGCACCATAATTATAACTAAAACAATATTAAAAATTGACATTGAACACTAATAGACACATTAACTATTCTTACGCGAGGAAACTGAAGCGTTATGTTTAATTCAAAATTAATGATTGAAACATGTTTAATTTACACCTATGTATTATTTAAGAAGTTTCATTAAGAAAAATATTAATAGTACTATATAATATTAATTAATTTTAATAAATATTTTAAAATATTAATACTAATTAAATTTTAAATGTTTGCATTAAATTTGTGTAAATTAATTTATTATTTTGTTTGTTAATTTATAAATTTAATTAAATTAAATGTTAATTTTAATTAAAAAGTAAAAATGTTAATATTAATAAACTCTTTGTATTAATTAATAATGTTAGTATACATTTCTTATTATTAAGGAAGAAACACTCTTCTCGAAGTGGGCTCCTCCAGATGCATTTTACAATGTAAGCTACCCGCGTAGAAGGGAACCTTTGCCCACATGCGATGTTAATAGCTAATAATAATAATAATAATAATAATAATAATAATAATAATAATAATAATAATAACAACAACATAATAATTTACTTTTATTACAAATTTTCTTAATATTTGCAGTTAATGTCAAAATATATTAAACACTTAATATAAACCAGGAAAATAACATTTTATTTTAGCCCTATTTATTAATGTATAATTAAGATTTAATTGTGAAATGAAGTAAAAGGAAATCATTTTTTAACAATAACAAAACTGGGCCTGAAAGCCTGAGGTGTCTCAAGGTGTCAAAGCTCCCTCAGTTCGCCGAAGGAGGGGTCGGGGAGGGAAGAACGGTCCTACCAGTAGCGTAGCGTGATCATTTTCCTGGGTAGGCTCCAAAGCAGATTAACGTATTAATTAACACTCTCCTGCCGTCATTCACGAAGAGATGTTATTCGCTCGTTTACCCGAAGGATACTAGAAGAATGGTCACCGAATTTTGCTATGTTGTTATAACTTTAAGGAGAAAAAATAGTTCTTTAGAAATTTGTGCCAATACAATAAACGAAAACAATGCTAATATATTACTTATTACGGCGTATTTGCAACAGGAATTTGAGAAACTTAGCACTATGTGACAAAAATGAGTTAAATAACATTTTTACATTAATTCCAGAAATTTTAAAAATTCGAAAATCTATGGCTTTAAATATATGCAAAATTAAAATACTCTCCTTAAAGTTTCTTGTAGGTCAGCTCGATTTTCCTATCTTTCTTTGAAGCAAAGACATCAATGAGTCTATCAGACGTTTAGAATTTATTTTAAGGCTCGCTTTTTCGATGGCAAGTGTGGAAAGATTGGACAGTCTTTCGTTACTCATTGAATTTCTCAAGTAAGTCTTCACCCGTTTTAGAGTGCTCATACTTCTTTCACATGAAGCTGTAGTTGCTGGTATACTTAATATCAAGGAGAGTAACTTAACTGTCTCTGATAAAGTGTCTTTCAAACCATTATTTATGAGATACTTAAACAAATGTTTAGCTGGCAATCGTTTATCCTGGCTTCCATAAATGAATATTAGCTCTCCTTTTAGTTTCTCTGTATCAAAGCACGAAAAAACAGCACATAATGCATCGATCTTGCCTTCCGGAAAATGTAATTTTTGGTTATAATGTTCAAATTTAGCTTCATCCACGAGTTCAAAAAAATTTTTATTCCCGAAATCCTTAAATCGTGATTCGAAGTTCACGATTACAGTGTCCAATACTTCATATGACACTCTTTTCAGTTGATTCCAAACATTTTCATTAAATTTATTTTTAATTTCATTTTCTGTCAAATGGTGCTTTAACATGTCTTTTGATTTCAGGAGGCACTCATTCACTATATCTTCATTTCGCAAGTTTTTCAATGATGTCAAACAGTTTTTAATTTCTTTATTGCAGAAGTTGATATCTGGAGTTTTATTTTGCAGGATGTTAAACAGTACATCAGTAAAAACAAATATTCTGATATACGAATTAAGAAGGAATTGCACGGAATATTAACCAGTCCTTCAGCCTGTTGGATTGGATGGAAAAAAGTCGAGCATCCCATCCATCATTTTCCACAACATCGTTTAGAGCCAGACGTATTTGTACATAATGGATAAGAATAGTAACTACAATTCTTGAATGATAGTTCCATCTAGTTTCGCTTGGACTAGGCAATTTGAAACCACGCTCTATCAACAATTCACTCCGTTTGCTAGAGCGACTAAAGAAGCTGTTAAAGCCTGTAAGTCTGGCAACAAAAAGCTTCACTTGGGTTATTATTTTACAACAATGCTATGGAATACTGAGGAATACTAAATTTAATCTATGCGCATAACAATGAATGAACATCGCTCGCGGAAAATGTTGTTTTATAATAACATTAACTCCACTTTTTTTTCCTGCCATCACACTACACCCATCATAAGTGTGACATATCAATTTTTCCTTAGAAATCTTCCATGTATCCAACACCTTTAAGAGCACTTGAGCCACACTCTCAGCAGTTTTGGAAGAACTAATGTCGTTAATGTCGCGGCTGTGAACACCTTTCGAAGTGCGCGCCTAGAGGACAGCGCTCGGCGGCAGTTAAGGGAGTCGGCAGAGGCAGCGGAGCATGGAAAACGCCGCCCAATCCCAAGCGACGAGCTGGCCGGAGAGCCAGCGGTCGGAGTGCGAATCTACAGCGCCGCCCGCTTTAAGAGCGGGCGCCGCCGCCCGGAGAAGAGTGCGCTAGAGTTGTGATAATTGGTGTAATAGAGCTAGGAGATTTGTATTGTGATAGAGTTATAATTGGCCCGGCAAGTTATTAGGAAATTATGTGTTGATTAACGGTTAGACCCTGCTTTGTATTTGTACATCTCCTGGACTATTGTAATTCGGTACATTCTTTTTGCTTTGGAATTGTACCGTGCGTACTTTCTGTGTTAATAAATCTGTGTTGTTTAAAAGCGTGTGTTATTCCGAACATAACAATTGGCGACGAGGATAAAACTTTTGGCAAAGTTTGTTTTCGTGTTGTCGCCGGTAGCAGCAGGCGACGAAGTATTGAGTGCATCAGCCTGGTGTTCTACAAGCAAAATGGCGAGCACACCAGCTCAACCAGAATTGGCGCAGGTGCTTCAGTTCATTCAACAGCAGCAGCAACAATTTATGCAGCAGATGTTGGAAATGCAGGCCAAACAGCATTTAGCGCAGCTAGAAGCGCTGAAGGTGGTGAGTCAGAGCAAAGGCAAGCAACAGCCTGCACCTTTTGACCCGTTTAGGCCGCAGTTAGAAAGTTGGAGTGATTACGCGGAAAGACTTGAACAGCATTGGATTTTTTGTGGGGTCGAGAGTGAAGAGAGTAAAAGGGCAGCATTCCTGAGTTATAGCGGTAGTGAAATTTGCACCCTGTTAAAAAAGTTGTGTACCGGGCAAGAGATTAATAAACTTAAGTGGTCAGAAATAAAAATTATGCTAGACAAACACTATGAGAGGAAACCACATGTGGTCGCGGCCAGGTATGCGTTTTTCCAGTGTAGAAAGAGAGAAAAAGATACGCATGCTGAATGGATAACGGAACTGAACGGGCTAGCAAAAAACTGTGAGTTTAGGTGTCAGTCGGAATCTTGTAAACAATCTTATGCAGAGACTTTGATTAGGGACGTAGTGATTCTGCATACACCCGAGGACGGCATCAGAATGCAAGCTCTTAACAGTAGTGACCCGTCGCTACAAGATTCGCAACGACTTTTGAGGTTACGACGCAAGCAGCAAGGCAGATCGCGGTTGATATTCAGGTTATGCAAGCAGGCTCCGGGGCAGACCGCCGTCGCGATAACACCTTGGAGCGCAAGATAAGGGGCCGGCCGCGGCGCCATCGATCGGTGACCTCTTCCAGCTCGGGCGAGTCGGGTGACGTCAGATGGGCACCGCGTTATCAGCGGCGATTAGATAAGCGGGGCAGTACGACTAGTGGCAGCAGTGACAGTACCGATAACCAGATAAGGAAGTCGTGTAAGAACTGTGGAAAGGCACACCAGAGGTGGCAGTGCAGATTTGGGCAAGCGCAGTGTTTCAAGTGCGGTAAATTGGGCCACATAAGGGAAGTGTGTTGGCAGGTTAAACTAGAAAGGCGAGAAAGAAGAAAGTTAGCAGAACAAGATGAAATGGATATCAACACAGTGAATCAGGTGCTAAATAGTAAGGGACAAAATAGGCTGATCCTGGATTTAGAGTTAGGAAAAAATAAAGTAAAATTTTTGGTGGACTCAGGCGCAACGGTTACTTTAATAAATCTAGAGACATAAAAAATTGGGTTGTCCCCAGGTAAAGAAAGTAGGAAAACCAGTTTTCGGATTTGGTAAAGATCCAATTAAAGTGGTAGGAAAAGTGAAAATTCCTGCTGTGTACAAGAACAGGAAAGCAGTTCTAGAAGTAATTGTGGTAGACAGATATGACGTAATGAACATTTTGGGCCTGAACAGTTTTGAGAAAATTGGCTTAGGAGTGGTAGATAATGTATTTACTCTACAACAGGAGAAGGTTTCGACATTGGTCGACGAACTGAAGAATGAATTCTCTGAAGTGTTCCAACCAGGTTTAGGTAGATGCAAAAAGTTTGAGGCAGAACTTAAATTAAAAGAGAACAGTAAGCCTAGATTTTTTAAGGCACGGCCAGTGCCGTGGGCCATTAAAGGGAAAGTGGAAGCAGAATTAAAAAGGTTAGAGGAACAGGAAATTATAACAAAAGTGACAAGCAGTTGGGCTACGCCATTAGTGGTAGTGTCGAAAAGCAACGGGGATGTGCGTCTTTGTGGGGATTTTAAGAGTACGGTGAATGAACAATTGGAAATTGAACAATATCCAATTCCCAAGCCGGAAGATTTATTTTTCAAATTGGCGGGCGGTCAGCAGTTCACTAAGATAGATTTAAAAGACGCGTACTTGCAAATTCCCCTCTCTGAGGAAGCACAAAGAGTGTTAGTTGTGAACACTCCTTTAGGACTGTTCCGGTATAAATAGATTGCCATTCGGAATTGCGTCAGCAGCTGCCATTTTCCAGAGAGTGCTGGAGCGGATAACGTCTCAGGTGAATGGATATATCAACTATCTGGACGATATCATCGTGACAGGAAAAAACAGTGAGGAACACATAGGGAACTTAAAAAATTTGTTAGGGCTTTTGGCCGAATGGGGTTTCAAAGTAAACTTGATAAAGTGTGAATTTTTCAAGCAACAAGTGACATTTCTGGGCCATGAAGTTACGGAGTCCGGTATAAAGCCAACGCAGCACCATGTGGAGGCCATAAAGAACCTCCCCGCCCCCAAGAATGTAAAGGAGCTTCAAGCTTTGGTAGGGAAAATAAACTATTATAATAAGTTCATAAAAAACTTTTCGTCAATTGCAGCCCCCTTAAATGCGTTGAAAAAGAAGGGAGTAAAATTTGTGTGGTCGCCAGGATGCGAGGTGGCACTTGATAAATTAAAGAAAGCGATCGTCAAAGCAACTCAGCTTAACCATTTCATCCCCGGTAGATTGACTTCGATCGCGACTGACGCGTCTGACTATGGAGTGGGGGCAGTCTTATCGCAAAAGGATGAAGCGGGTATAGAGCGCCCCATCGCTTTCGCGTCTAAATCATTAAACAAACATCAAAAGAATTACTCCCAGATTGAAAAAGAGGCATTAGCAGTGATTTTTGGGGTTAAAAAGTTCAATGAATACATTTATGGTTCCAAATTTCACATTATCACGGACCATAAGCCATTGGTGCAATTGTTTCACATGGGTAAATGGTTGCCGGAAGGTATGGCAAAAAAGCTACAAAGGTGGGCCTTGTTTTTAACCGATTATCATTACCGGATCCACTATAGGCTCACGACACAGCACGCCAATGCGGACGCGCTGTCCAGGTTGCCAGCAGGTCCAGACTTGGATTTTGACGAGTCGGAGGAGGCCTGCCAGCAAATCGACCTGGAAGATTTGGAAGTACTACAGGATTTCCCCATCACAGCCGCAACGATTGCGTCAGCCACGGACCAGGATAAAGAGTTGCGGGTAGTCAGAGATTGTTAGGAAAGGTTGGCCAAAAAGTGATATAAAGTGTGGCACTGCACGGTATAACAAAAAAGACGATTTATCAGTCAAATCAGGTGTATTATTACTTACCAGTGAGCAAGGGACCAAGGTGGTGATACCAGGGGTCCTCAGGAAACGGGTACTAGAGTTACTACACCAAGGTCATTGGGGAATAGTGAATACAAAGCAGTTAGCTAGGCGCCACTGCTATTGGCGCGGCATGAATCAAGACATAGAAGAGGTGATTAGGAACTGCAACGCGTGCCAGATGAACCAATCCGCCCTGCGTCAAGATTGGCACTCGTGGCCGACACCGGAGGCGCCTTGGGAGAGGATACACGTAGATTTTGCCGGTCCTTTTTGGGGGAAGATGTGGCTGGTGGTGGTGGACGCATTGTCCAATTTCCCGTTTATTGTGGAGATGGGAGTCACCACGGCCGCGGCAACAATAGATGCGTTAGAAAAGATTTTCGTGTCAGAGGGACTGCCGCAGACATTGGTGTCCGACAATGGACCCCAATTCACGTCAGAGGATTTTTTCAAATTCTGTAGGGCTAACGGCATCAAGCACATATGTGCGCCGCCGTTCCACCCTCAGTCCAATGGAGAGGTGGAGCGGTGCGTGCGCACATTTAAAACAGCTATGCGGAAAGCAAGAGACACCGGAGCCGAGAGAAGCAGGGCATTGATGAGGGTGCTGGCGACCTATAGAACGCTACCTGGGCCGGAAGGAAAGAGTCCGGTAGAGATCCTGCATGGGCGACAGCATAGGTCGCTGTTGTCATTGTTGAAACCAGGTAACGCTCGCAAAGAAGAGGAGCTACAGCCAAAATTCCAGGTAGGCAGGAAGGTATATTGTACTTCGTTTAAGTAGGAGCCTGCCTGGTGGCCTGGTGTGGTGACCGCAGTGCGGGGGAGTAAAGTATATGAAATTTTGACTTATAGCAAAACGGTAGTGAGGCACCAGGGGCAGTTGCGCCCCAGGTACACCTTGGAGCCGGTAGATACCTTAAAGGGAGGCTCCGAGAGAAATATTAGAGAAAGAGCTATGAGGGAACTCATTATGGATGGCCAGTTACAGGAACAGCCCACAGAGCCCTCGCCGCGCCGGAGCTTCCGGCGGTAGCACAGAGGAGGTCCACTAGACGCCGTGTACGTTTTGCACCGTACACGACGTTTTCAAGAGGGGAGGTGTCGCGGCTGTGAACACCTTTCGAAGTGCGCGCCTAGAGGGCAGCGCTCGGCGGCAGTTAAGGGAGTCGGCAGAGGCAGCGGAGCATGGAAAACGCCGCCCAATCCCAAGCGACGAGCTGGCCGGAGAGCCAGCGGCCGGAGTGCGAATCTACAGCGCCGCCCGCTTTAAGAGCGGGCGCCGCCCGCCCGGAGGAGGGAGAGCGCTAGAGTTGTGATAATTGGTGTAATAGAGCTAGGAGATTTGTATTGTGATAGAGTTATAATTGGCCCGGCAAGTTATTAGGAAATTCTGTGTTAACGGTTCGACCCTGCTTTGTATTTGTACATCTCCTGGACTATTGGGATTTGACTTTGGCTATTGTAATTCGGTACATTCTTTTGGCTTTGGAATTGTACCGTGCGTACTTTCTGTGTTAATAAATCTGTGTTGTTTAAAAGCGTGTGTTATTCCGAACATAACAGTAAAAGCCTACGAATCTTTCCTCTATGTCTCCAGATAAACTACTCGCAAATCTCAAAATTACACTAAGTTGAGATTTTGTTGTTATGTCTAATGTCTCGTCAGCTTGTACAGAAACAAATGGGCTATTACTAATTTCATTAAAAATTTGTTCATTTATTACTTCCGTAACACAACTCATTAGATCATTTTGTATGTCTGGCGAAGTACCTTTAAACACACTGCTATGAATGAGATGATCTTTTAAATGAGGTTCTTGATCAGATAAAAAGTCGAGCATTTCTAGATAGTTTCCTTTATTCTGAGAACTTTCTGATTCATCGTGTCCTCGAAAACTTAACTCTTGTTTCGCCAAAAAACATACTGTGGAAATTAAGCGTTTCGGAATTAATCTATTTTTATCCACTTTCTCATTATGCTATATAGCAGCAATGCGTGCAGCTTCCGATAGTCAATTCGTGTTGTGCAAAATTCATTAAATTTTACTGTAGCCGTTATATGTTTCATTGAACACTCGTGCTTTTCAGCCTTTGCCAAGAATTTTTTTAAACTTTCGTCCCCTATTCCTGCATCACACCACTCGTTTTCATTTCTTGAAAATAAGAGGCAATGAAAGCAATAGAGTATATTTCTTTTAACACTACCAGTCAACCACAGCTTCGTGTCATACCACTGTTTTTGAAAATGGTGAGTATTTTTCCCATCTGCCTTTTTTAAAGAAAGATTTGGTGTAGGTCGTTTTGTCTTAACTTCTAGTTTCTCCTCATAACTTAAATTATCGAAGAATGTTTGAGATTGTAACCAAGTATCTATGATATTGTCGTCTGGTAAATCCATATTTCCTATAGTAAACAATAACACTTATATTATTCATCAGGTATTGATCTGAACTAAACGCGATGAACTAAAATTAATTTCTCACCTGCGAAATACGAAGTAGTGAAATCTTCTTAAATTCTTGATGTGGCTCGTTTCACTATAACATGTAAGGTCGTCTCACAATAATATATATTGAATACAATATTTCAGTGTGTTCGTCCGTACTGCAAGAACTCAATTGAGGTCTTATTCTCTGACCGTGCTTGCACACCCAGGGGTGCGGGGGTGGCGAGCGGTTTACCCGCACATCTGGACACGTTATCAGCACACCCGGGCGAAGGGCGAACGGCGAGGGGCGCCCGCGGCGATCTCGCCTTACTGCACTTAGTACCCGGACAGCGGTCCACATTTATGTTGGAAAAACATTTTATTTCACTATCCGCAAACATTTATCCAACGTCCACAAAAATAATTTAAAAATGATAGAACCAAATGGTTGGGAAACAGGTTTATTATAATTACCAACTGATTTATTTCGCTGTTTTTTGCCCCTGTCACTTTCAAGAGTCGTTAAAACATTTTAAATTGTATTATTAATAATAGAGTATTGATTTTTGTGTATAAGGAAAATACTAAGAATCAATTTGCCTCACCATCTACAAGGCATTTCTCTTCAAAAATGTAAATTAAACGAATTGCGTGTGAACAATACCGATTGTCATAAATCGTACCGCAAGCGGCCCACTGTCTGTGTCATGGCGTGAGAGGGCCCGCCACTGCCCACGACTGATCCGAGGATTGCCGAAAGCTCCCTAGGCGGGCCTTCGGAGGAACCATGCTGCCCGTGTGGAACAGAATATCTGCGACTGCGGGCGCACGTTCTGCGCATGCGTTGAAGGCTCCGAACGGCCACAGCCTTCGTTCTCTCTCGCGTACGTTCGCAATTGAGCGGGAAGTACAAAATGCCAAACGTACGAAGCCAGACGAGTCATGTGATTGTTCATTCGAAAATTATCAATAAAAACCTTATACATTTTGTTTGTTTTTTTTTAAATGAAATGCATTCTTTGCTTTTCATAAAATATTTGGGTAGGCTCCGCCTTGCAGCCTTAATGGAAGCTACGCCACTGGGTCCTACGCCTACGGCACGGCGCATACGTTGACAGCCTCTCCATGTGCGAAATACAAAGACAGGCTTAGGTCATCTCTCAGGTCAGATGGGACATAGCTCGATGAAGAACACTAAGAAAAGGTTCTCTTCATTGGAATCAATGATTATTCTTTCATATTTCAACTTTTCCGAAGTTTAAATTATGGGATACATACAATGTTTGCAAAACGTAAACGCCCGAACATAAAACATTTACAATAATAAGAATAGAATTTAATACAGTTGTTTTATATATATATATATATATATATATATATATATATATATATATATATATATATATATAGTGACATACCAATATGGGGACGTTTTATTACAGAATATTTGTCGTAAATGGGCAGGGCAAATAATAGGCAATATGGCGCCTTAGTAACAACGTCGTGGTTGTCAGGATAAACAAACATTCATCTGACCGTGGAGGCAAGGCGAGGCATTATGGGTTTTTAAAAGAGAGGAACAATTCATTCGGTCGCATGTCGTGACGGTGAGCAGTTCGCTCGAAAATAGATTAAGTTGTGTATGTTAGGACTTTGCATATTTTATTGCTATAAACGAAAGATAGAACTGAGAGATTTTTCTGTGCGGTGTAAGCATAAATTCACTAGATATTTATACGGTGAGAACGGGCATCAGACCTAATATAGTGGAGCTGGAACGAATATTTGAGTGGTGCGAAGCGGTGAATCGGCGGTGTTCGTCAAGAAAGAAGAGAAGAAGAAGATTCGTGGTAACTGGACTGCGGGACTTCGGAGCTTCAAATACAAGAAGGGAAGGCGTGTTTTCGAGGGAGCACCAATCAAGAGCATGCAAAGACCAGAATCGCCGTATAAGGTTCGAACCAAGAAAGTTCTTCAATGTAAATTCTTTTTTCATTTTAATTTGCTGCATTAATAAGAAATAATCATTAAGTTTCTCTTGAAAGAAAGATAAAATGATTTTCATTGGCCAATTCAAGCTAATAAGTAGCTAGATCAAATAATCTCTGTTTTCAGATTCCTCGCCATTCTGTATAGATGGCAGATCGGGTAATCGGCTATTAATAGATAATAGCGATTATTTCTGACGTGACCCATCGACCCAGCTAGCGGGATAATATTCAGTTTTTTTTATCAGAGTAATAATAGTTAAAATATTATCGTAAAATTTTTCCTGGTAACCTTTATGGACGTTCATACCGGTATAGACGTCCTATAAAGGTATTTTACCGGTATAAAAGAATAAAGGTATTTGAAAAAGGTATGGAAAATACCGGTATTATACCGGTATTCAATACCTTTTCGGTCCCAGCTTATAATTCTAGAAATACAATTGAGGCGTTGTTTTGCTGAAGCTCTTTATTTTGGCAGAAAGCTTTTTCGGCCACATTGCGGCCATCTTCAGTGTTACAAAAATAATAACAGTATATCTAAATTGAAAACTAAAAGTTTATGTACTACAGAATATTATTATGCATCCAATACAATTAGATTTTAAGCAAAATTAGGGTTGCCACCTTTCGGAAACCCATGACCCGGAGATCACTGATTACCGGGGGGGGTCTAAATGCAAAAGATGACAATATATTCAAAATATAATATAATTATTCATATTATATTAATTAATATCTCTTACAAAACAATACAAACTTTTATAAAATATAAGAGTAATATAATAACTATTATAAAATATTGTTAATTACATAACGATCAATTTTTCTTTCAATTTGCATACAAATAAATATATTAAATATATTGATAATTACATCACAAACATTACGAACAATTAATACAGTTTGCTTCGACTACATATTTATCACAAAAACAACTTTACATACATTTCTGTAATGGCATCTACTTCCACGTGTATTTCTGATTTGAAAGCACCTTTTTTAATAACTCGATTTGTTCTGGTTGACTAACAAATTTGAAAAATTCTCCTCATGACATTTCATAATTCAATTTAGTCAACAGTTCCGCTTTTACTAATTTCGCCCTCATTTTATTTCTAGTATCACTCCACAAATTTCCCATAATAGAAAATACGCGTTCGACGTAAGCGTTGCTCACAGGAATGGACAAAATTGTTGCAACAATTTTCGTAAGCTCATTGAAAGTTGGTACGGAATGGAAAATTTTCGCCCATTTGATATCTCTGGGTAAATCAATTATCGCGACGGCATCAACTTTTCTTACAATTTGGACTTCGTCGTACAATTTGTCTAAGTCTATTTATTGCCTTTGCAGCCTGTACAATTTTATCATAGGAAAAATCCCCTCCTTTTAAATTAAAAACTGTAAAATACTGAAAAGGACTATTTTCAAAGTCGTACCACTTTTCAATATACTTTAAAGCTTTTTCGTACACAGTCAATACTTCCTTTTCAAATTTTCGACGATCAACCGGATGAAGACTGTACCTAGAGCACAATTAACTTTGCTACCAAAGATTTTGTCTCTATATCTGGAGCTAAGTTTATCTTTTAACAATACCATTATATTGTGTACTTTGGAAATCATTACGTCATTTCGTTCAAGAGTCGAAATTGTTTGGGACATAATGTACATAAAATGGTGAACAAAATACAAGTAACACTCCGGCAAAGTTAGGTTACTAGTCAAGTCGTTTTCTAGTTCATTTTGTTGATCTCCTAAAATACTCCAAACAATTTTGTGTGTCTCATCTTCTCCCTGGTTTATAAAATACTGCTTTTTAGACGGCCAGCATCGTAAAATTCGTTCTACAGCTTCAAAAAGAGACAACCATCGAGTAACAACATGGCGTAATACACACTCGTATTCCATGTCCATAAATTCAAAACATGCCCTCAGTTTGTCTACTTTTTTCGAACTGTTAGAAAAGTCAGCAAAAAGTTTCAGAACCAAATTCTCGACGTCATATGACAATGCTTTACAAGCATTTCTTGCAGCATTATGTATGACGTGACAATTGCAATTACTTTTTAAAATATTCGGATTGGTTGGTTGGGTTTAAGGGCGCTTCAACGGCTAAGGTCATTTGCGCCCGTGTCAAATTATTTTAAGACCAATGCATAATATTGCAGTTCCAAGTTAACAAAGAAAAATTAAAATCTCTAATAGAAAGCAAAGTAAAACTGAGAAGGGACGTATACTAATAAAAGGGTTTGGCAGAAAATTGCCAGATAGCTTTTTTGTTTAAAATCTCGGGCTAAAAGCCAATAATTGGCATTATCATCTTCTCTCAGATAAGGCTGTACAAGACAGTCTCTCGCAAAAAGCCAAAAAGCTTGCAGAGAGAAGATTCGTCATTACTAAGAATCTCCGCAAGGGAGCTAGCAAGGTCATGCCTTCGGCGGCTCTCTTATCTTAACACAGTGTAAGAGAACATGCTCCACGGTAAGATCTATTGTGCAGTATTCGCATGTAAAGGGTGGGTCCCCGTGGAGGAGATAACCGTGGGAGAAATGGCAGTGACCGATTCGGAGGCGTGTTAAAATGATCTCCTCTCGCCGAGCATCACGAGATGAGGAAGACCAAGGATTTATGGAATCCTTGATTCTCGTGAGCTTAAAATATGACTTATGCCACTCTGTTTGCCATTCACTGCGGATAGAGCGTTTTATAAACAGCTTAGTGTCTTCCGTGGGGACTGTGAAGATGTCTAATTCTCTTTTCTTCAAAGCGGACTTTGCTGCCTGGTCAGCTATTTCATTTCCTCTTATTCCCACGTGTCCAGGGACCCAACAAAAGACTAAAATATAGTGGCGGACCAAGAGATGGTGGATTTGCTGTTGGATGGTCATTGTCAGTGGGTCACAAGACCAGAAGGAGGAGATGGATTCAAGAGAGCTTTTTGAATCACTGCAGATCACTACTTTCTTTAGTGACATCGATCCAGCATTTTTAAGTGCCTCCAAGAGCGCATACTTCTCTGCGGTATAGACGCTGCACGAAGAGTCTAGTCGAAAACCTTGCGTGGATCTACTGCAGTAGTAGGCACATCCGACTTTGCCGTTTTGGGAGGAGCCATCGGTGTAAATAAAGAAATGGCCAGGATACGTAGATTTTATCGCCTCAAATTCCGATAAGAATGTACTGGGGGGAGTTAAGGATTTAGGAAGGTTAGACAGTCTAAGATCTATTATGGGCCGGTGTAGTTTCCAAGGGGAAACAAGGTTTCGGGGGGGGTTTCACAGGGTTGGGTAGTTTTATATGAAGCTTCTTTAAGAGCATACGGAGACGGACACCCAGGGGATGGGGTAATGACGGTCTAAGTGCATATGAAGGCAAGTGGGTTGGATGGAGGACTGCTTGGCGAGAGGGAGTATCAACATTGGATAATTTCGCGCCATAGGAGGCAATCAGAATATCCCGCCTTCGGCTCAGGGATGGTTCTCCAGCCTCGGCCAAGAGGCATTTGATGCGACTCGTGCGGTAGGCGCCTGTACTAATCCTTATGCCAGCATTGTGTATGGTATTTAATGGCCGGAGGGTTGATGGAGACGCTGACCCATACACTATGCATCCGTCATCCAAGATAGGGCGGATGAGAGTTCTATACAAACGCAGAAGACAAACACGGTCTGCGCCCCAAGAGCTACCAGTAAGAGTGCGAAAGAGATTCATAGGTGATACACATCGGCCCTGTAGTTTACGGATGTGTTTTCGCCAGGTTAGGCTTTTGTCGAATGTGAGTCCAAGGAAGGTTGCGGATTGAACGAATGGAAGCTGCTGTCCTCCAAGAAAAAGGTCTGGGTGATTATGGAGGTGACGGATTCTGCAAAAGTGCATACAAGTGGTTTTTGAGGTAAAGAACTTGAATCCTGTTTCTTCGCTCCATTCCTGCAGTTTGTTGAGCGCAAGTTGTAGTTGCCTCTCAATAACGTGCACGCTCTTGGGAGGAGCAAAAAATTGCAAAATCGTCAACGAACAGTGATGCTTTCACAGGCTCCCGGATAACTGATGCAATACTATTGATAGCAATGGCAAACAGAGTGACGCTCAAAATTGATCCCTGGGGAACACTGTTTTCTAACTGGTGACTAGAGGAAACCACATCGCGAAGGCGGACGCGGAAAGATCTTGATGAAAGAAAACCTACTAGAAACAAAGGGAGCCGTCCCCTAAGGCCCCAAGTATGCAAGGTGCGAAGAATACCGTACCTCCAGGTGGTGTCATACGCTTTCTCTATATCGAAGAAAATTGCTACCAGGTGCTGACGTAGCACGAAAGAAGTGGAAATCTGCGTAGCGATGGTGACTAAGTGGTCCATGGTTGACCTGTGCTTCCTGAAGCCACATTGGAGAGGTGTAAAGAGGTGCTTTTGTTCCAGGAGCCAGACCAGACGTGTATTTACCATTCGCTCTAAAAGCTTGCACACACAGCTTGTGAGCGAGATTGGGCGGTAACTTGAGGGGGTTGTTCTGTCCTTTCCTTCTTTAGGGATTGGGAGAACGATGGCTTCACGCCAAATCCTTGGTATAGCATGTTCAGCCCAAATCTTATTGAAAATGCCGAGGAGAAACGAACGAGCGTTTTCAGGTAGGTGTTTCAACATTTGGTTATGTATCTGGTCTGGTCCTGGAGCAGAATCTTTCGCACAAGCGAGGGCACAGGAGAGTTCGTCCATGGAGAAAGAGGCATTGTAACCTTCCTCCACGCGACTCGAGAAGTCTAATTTACAGTTTTCCATTTTTCTTTTCGTTTTTTGAAGGCCAGAAGAATAGTGTACGGAGCTGGAGATTTGTTCGTAATGAGAGGCCATTTCTTCAGCAATTTCTTGTGGAGAGGTTAGGAGATTGCCATTTACCATAAGCCCTGAAATAGACGGCGAAGGGAGTCTTCCACCGATCTGTCGGACCTTTCTCCACACAAGTTTAGGGGATGAACGGCAAGAGAGTGACGAGATGTATGCTCTCCAGGACGCAGCCTTACTTTCCCGTATCGTTAATCTAGCTCTGGCTCGGGATCTTTTATAGTTTATTAGGTTTTCCGTGGTTGGGAACCTAAGTTTTGCCAATGCTCTCTTCCGATCCCGGACCGCGGTGGCACAATCATCGTTCCACCATGGCACAGGGGGGTGTCGTGCATGGCCCGACGACTTCGGGATGGCAAATGAGGCCGCATGAAGGACGGCGTTATTAAAATGGGCAACCATAGCATCGATGTCGTTTGGGCAGTTTTCCGATATTCGTAATTCTTTCTTGAATGTTTCCCACTCAGCTCGGTGGATTAGCCACCGAGGAGGGCGAGCAACGTTCAGATCGGGAATATCGAGGTTGACCCGATTGGGAAAATGGTCACTGCCATGCAGGTCGCCAAGGACAGTCCACTCGAAGATTGTAGAAACGGAGGGACTACAGAGAGCTAGGTCCACGGACGAGAATGTGTTAGAAGCTACGGAAAAGTGTGTGCTTTCGCCAGAATTTAGGAGAATTAAGTTTTGGTTATCTATGATATTTTCAAGTAACCTGCCTCTCGTGCACGACCTTGTGCCACCTCAAGCAGGGTTGCGTGCGTTGAAGTCCCCCACAATGAGAAAAGGTGTAGGCACCTGAGAGAGCACATCTTCCAGTTCTTTTTGTGACACGACTTGTCCAGGCGGGATATAAATGTTGCAAATGGTAACAGAAATAGTTCGGAAATTTACACGAACGCAAGATATCTGCAGAGTGGTTCGTATGTCTATTTCTTTCGATACCAAGGAGTTTGTGATAAACGTGGCGACTCCGCCATGGGCGCGGAGGCTATCGTCTACGTCTTGCCTGTAGCAACAAAAGCCGCGTAGAGAGAGGGAGTGCTCAGAAAGGAGATGTGTTTCCTGCAGGCAGATAACCACGGGTCTATGTATAGACATTATTAACTTCAATTCATCCAAACGGGTTCGAAGGCCATTTATGTTCCATGACAGGAGAGCCGTAGTTTCTAGTTAAGTTTTTGGTTCAAGGGTAGGTTATGTATCAGGTTTCTTTTTCTTCTTTTTCCTTCTTTGTTGGAAAGTAATGGCTTGGTTCATGCGGAGTTCCTCGTTCCCAGCAGAGTCATCTTGACTACTGCTGGAGAGGGTCGCATGTATTGAGTCACCACGGTCCCTTGAGACAGGCGACCTAGATCTAGCATAAGGGCCTGTCGGCCTCAGCTTCTCTTGATGTGTTTGGGTGTTGGTTGAAATATTTATGGTTTTTGTTTCCGATTTTGTTTCTGACTGGACAAGAGATTTGGGATTTCCATCTCCGCCGATGTCTTCAAAGGACACCTGGCAGGCAGCATCGCACAATGTGGAGGCTTTAGGCGTTTGGGTTTCCGAATTGACTGTCTTATATTGACCCACGGTGTCAGCGAAACTTCGGGCCATGTCCACGGGGTTCCGCGTCTGGTAACGGCGTCGTGCCTCCGGAAAGGAAACTTTCTCAGAGACCCTGATCTTCTGGATCTCTCTTTCTCTGAAGAAAATGGGGCACTGGTTGGAATTAGATGGATGTTTTCCACAACAGTTTACGCACTTTGCCTCGGCGGAGCAGTTTGAGTCATTACAAACCTCCCTTCCACAGTGCACGCAGACTGCGGCGCTCATGCAGCGAGGTTGTGTATGGCCAAACCTCTGGCATTTAAAGCAGCGCAGAGGGATTGGAACATACTGCCTGACACGGAGATTGTAGAAGCTACACGATATCTTCTCTGGTAGAGATGGACGGTCGAAAGTCAGTATTAGAGTGGAGGTAGGAGTGAGTACCCCATTTACTCTCCGCTGAATCCTATAAATCTCTGAAACACCATATGGCTCGAAGAAGGCTTTCAAATTTTCTTCCGATTCGGTAGAGAAGTCTTCGTGGTTTACCACACTCTTGCAGAGGTTTAAGGTCGGGTGGGCGGACACATGCACCTGGAGGCCGGCTATTTCTTTGAGGTCAAGGATCTTGCTGATCTGTTCGTCAGAGCGACATTCGAAAAGAATTGTGCCATTTCTTTGACGGACCACCGACTGAAATATACCAAACTTTTCAATTTCCCTGGCAAGTTTTATAGGGCTGACACTCTTCATAGTTTCATTTTCTCTTTTACTTGACATGACGAGAAAGCGGGGCTTAGTAGGTCTGTCTGACTCGTTACAGAAAAAACTCTCAAGATTTACTGTTTCACCAACAAATCTCCTCTTCCTTATGGAAGAGGGCGGGGGGGGTAGGTTTTTTTATCCATTAAGAGGATATCAGGTTCATCCCCGTGGTCCCCACCCACCACGGAGCCCAACAAGGGGACACTCCATCGGAGTGCCAGGGTTGCCACTGGGATATAGTGGGGGCTGCACCGCCGTGGATCCCCCGCTCACCCTGGAGTTCAGTACAAGACCTAGTCCAAGCCGGTTGATCGGGAGTGGGTTAGCTCCCGACCGCCCGTCTAGAAGAGTCTGTAGCCAAAGCAAGTGTATCGAGACCTACAAGGAATGTTCCCCAAAATACTTAAGAGCACGTATCCCTGGATGCCAAGAAAAAAGGAGCACGAGGAGAGTAATTGGGAAACAGACAGGCCCCTCAACCGCTAGGACATACATTCCCTCCGACACGGGTCGCCATGCACGGCAAACACATGGGTGGGCGTTCAGCATACAGAGGGGGCCAGTGAAATAGAAGAGGGAGAAGAAAAGAGACAGGATGGTATAGAAGAATGAGAATGTACAATGGGGAGAAGAAAAGCGACTTGTGAAGGAAAGGAATACTTGAGAGCCCTCTCTGTATCCCCCCGTCAGGACGTGGACCAACCCACCTCGACGGGTATTCGGATTGGCATCAGTCAGTTTCTGAAATATAGAATTATTCACACCATAATTCACTGATGCATTATCAGCCGTATACGACGATACATTTTGAAGATCAAGATCATGTTCCTTCAAAGACAATATAATATGTTCGAAAATCGATGTGGACGATTCATTGCTATCTTCATAAAAATCAATAATTCTGTTTTTTACGCCGGTGTGGATATCAAAATACTTCAAAGCAATCGCAAAGAACATGCGATTTCCTTTGTTGGAAGCATCAGTCGCTAACGAAAATGGAAGAGGAAATTCATACTTTTTCAAATCTTGTAGAATAATTTCCACTGACTTAGGAGCTAAAACGTTTTCAGTAATTGCCTCAGCTTTAGTTCGACCGCAGTGACTTTTTTTTAGCAATAATGGAGTCAGAATAAACTTGTGCATTTAATTGAATTGCACAGTCAATGCTAAGATAGCTATGGTGATGACAAATACCATGGTACACTTGAGTAATTTCACATGCAGCTACTTTAAGTTTTTCTGATGATCCTTTAATTGGCATAAAGGCTGAAATCAGTTGGTTGGTCGCCATATTTTGATTATTTGCTTTATGCCTTCCACTAGATAAATGAGTTTTTAGAGCCTTTTCGCGATCATGCTTCACAGTGAAGGTCACGTTGCATATCGAGCACTTTGCAGTGAAATCATCAACTTTTTTTATCCAATTCTTATAATCTGCATGTGAAGACATTGACTTTGGAAAGATGACATATAATTAGTCTTCCGTTTTTTGGAGGTACTTTGTCCATCAGATGTAGCCATTCTTATTGCAAACTTCACAAAGTCTGAAAAATATTGAGATATAAAATAATATACACTTCTATATCACCACGTTGATAAATATTTAATTGATAATAATTTAAGGATGTTATTGTAAAATATTAATGTGCAGAAAAAAGCGTTTTTTGGTACATAAATAAATAAGAATATAATCCACAGGTTGTCACAAAATTTGTTGGACCTATGCATACTAGTTTTGAAATAAGTTATAGAACTAAGCACTAAATTTGACAGTTGACATATTCAAATTCAAGTTTCATTGATTCATAGTATATACATTCCAAAAACCACTTACAGATAATTAAAAAATGTCCAATCTATGCAAATAAGAAAGATTTTTTATCTTTTTTATTTTTTAAATTATTTACATTTTTGGTGAAATAACATACAATATGATCAAATTTTAATAGGTGATAGTCAAAATCATAACAAATTTATTAATAGTTTATATAATCAACAAAATTTATAACAAAATTGTTAACACTGCAGAAAAAAATTACAATGAAATATTTTTATTTGTTGTTAGTTATGAACTTAAGTGCAATAACAATCTTAATTACTACAATTAAATTAACAATAAAATTATTAATACAAAGTAAACCCTACCTATTGAATCTTATTAAATCAAATGCAAAAGATGCATTTGTTTACTTTTATTAATTTGATAGAAACTGTACCTCTTTCCTACCCTGTACAGGTAAACTAAAAATCAAGAATTAGTTATATGCTTGAAAGTAATAATAGAATACATGGTTGATCCATAGATTACATTGCTTACATCTTTATAGATAAATTTACCTAATTTTCATTTTTATAAAATAAATAAATCACTGACATAAATAGAAAAATATTATTTTAAAAATGAAGTGCTAGTTTTACGTTTTATAACGTTCTACGACTTAAACAATATAGAATAATGTAATGACAAATTGCTAAAAAGATATTTATATGAAATTCAACGAATTTTATTTCAAGTAATTTTTCATAATAAACTCGCAATAATACTCTACTACTTTATAAAATTATTATCAAGGGAATTGCATTAAAATATATAATCTTCATTAAAATGTATTTAGTATTATAATTACTGATAATTACCTTACTGTGTGTAAAAATAAGACCAATTGATTTATTAAAAAGACAATCAAATATGCGAGGAAAAGTAAATGTTTTGCTTTGTTCTGTACGACCACCTTAGTACAAATAGAAACCTGAGAACTTAAAAATCTCTAGAGATGACATTTTTGAATACGGCTACCAGAGATGGCGCCAAACGAACATTTGGCGCCATTTCGCTTAAAGTGTCGGTAATATGAGAACAGTAAGCAAAACGGTAAACCGCATTTTTTTAAACAAAATGTTTTAAAAACAAAGATATCGAATTTAGTTCATTTCATGACCCGGAGATTTTCATAATTAACCCGGAGCCCGGAGATTACTATCGAAACCCGGAGACTCCGGGTCAAACCCGGTGAGGTGGCAACCGTGAGCAAAATAGAAAAATTGGAATATAAAACGTGAAAATAGAAACATAATTTTGAATAAAGAATACATGAAATAACAAATGTTCAATGTAACATAATTGTTAAAGAAGCTATAAAGTGCGATAACTGTTAAAAGAAGAAAGTTTTCGAACATCGTGAAAGAAACGAACTTCGTGTCTAAAATTTTGGGTGAACTGTCTGTTTTTGAATTTTGTGGCTGAACACCCTGAGTGAGATCGACAGCAATTCTGGAAAAGTATTGGTTAAAGAGACTAGCCACTGTTGCCGAATCGTTCACATCAGGGTTCCCAGTATTGGCCGTTTCCCGCCATTTTGGCGCTTTTTCGAAAGCACTGGCGGAAATAAAACTTAAATTGGCGGGTGGCGAGATTATTGGCGATAATAATATGGGTTTCAGAAATGTCACACAAAGATGCAAATATGTGTCGAAAATTCCAGGCATTCGAAGATTAAAATTACTATAAACAAAACTAACATTTTTATGATGAGGGTTATAAAAAATGTCACTAAAACATGTTTCTCAATCCCTTACTATCAAATGGGATAGAATGAAAAAGTTGAAGGAATGAAATGCATAGAGATTTGTGTCCAATTATCTCTAGCAATTTTTGTTGTTGAAAACTTACCCATTGCATGCGTTTTCTTTAGTGACCCTAGCGTCAAATGAATTTAATTGGGCCATTCGGCTTAAGGCTTACCACACATATTTAGTAATTGTTCAATTTCTCTAACTTCGATCCTCATCACTTCTTTGTATTCAGTCATAGAGGATCGAGTCTACGCAGTTTGCAAGCGTTTATGTAGCGTATTTTTCACAAATTGTAATAATTGTGTTACATTTATGTTTTACAATGCCAAAAGATGATAGTAGAAAACATTTGAAAAATTGGGAAGAGGAATCTTGGGCAAAAGGTAATTAACCATTAAAAAATAATGTGTCTTTTATAAACGTAAACAACCAAGTATTGAAGTTGTGTGATCGTTAGATAAAATGTTGATTTTTCTATGAAATTAAGTACAGTGATTGTAAATTAAATTATCTTTCTTCTACATAAATCTGAAATTATATTTCAATATTATATTTTTTAAAGGGTGGCTTCAACGGAATGCCAAGCAGAATGAAGAAAGCAAGGATTCTTATTGTTCAGTTTGTAAAATTGGCTTAAGAAGTCACAAACGGGATCTTCAGGATCATGGAAAGACTGCAAAACATACGAAGAATATGAGTAATTTGAATCCTTCAAGACAACAGTCACGACTTTCTTTTGTGCCATCAATTTCTCAAGCTGAAAAAGAAAGAGATATGCGCTTAGCACTCTATACTGCAATGCACAATTCCATTAAAAGTGTGAATCACTTATGTGATGCTCTCAAAACATTGGGTGCAGGAACTTGGTTTGAAAAAATCAAATTACATGAAACTAAGTGTGCAAGCATTGTTAAAAATGTTATTGCGCCATGTTTACTCAAAGATCTGGTTGAAGATGTTGGGAGTATGCCATACTCACTTATAGTTGACGAATCCACGGATGTTTCTACAGTAAAATATATGAGTGTCTGCATTAAATATTTTAGTGAAACACGGTGTCGACTTGTAACAGACTTTTTAGGTAATTCAAATATTATTTTTCAAATTAATACTTATGTTTATTGTCTATACACATATATACTAAGGGCAAATAATTTCATTTTTTGTATAGGCTTGATTACTTTGGAAAGAGCTACAGCGAAATCACTACATGAAGCACTGACTGAATTTTTAAGCACCGTTGGCTTAAATCCTTCCAACATGATCGGTTTGGGAAATGATGGTGCCAACAATTTGTGCGGAAAAAATCATTCCTTGTATACGCTATTGAAAGAAGAAACCCCTGACTTGATATTAGTCCGATGTGTTTGTCATTCTCTGAACAATGCTAGTTCTCAAGCTGCAAAATAAATGCCTTCGAATGTTGAATTTTTGTGCCAAGAAATTTCCGATTGGTTTCATTCTAGTTCATTGAGAAAAATGGAATATCGTCGTGTTTTTGATTTGATTAATCAGGGAGTTTCAGAAAAACAATTTCATGAATTCGTACAGCTATCTGATACGCGATGGTTGTCGAGGTATGAGGTAGTGAAAGTAATTTTGGATCAATGGCTAGAACTGAAAACACATTTTCATTCATGTGTGCCGAAAGAAAAGTGTTACAAGGCATGAATGTTGAATGAAATGTTACAAGACGATACTAATTACTTATATTTGTTAATTATAAAACCAATTCTTCCAACAACAAAAATTCCAACAAAAAAACTCCCATGTAATAAAATCTATTTTCAAGGATAAATAAGCAATTAATTTAGGCTCTTATTACTTCCTGCCGCGACAACGTGGAAACGATAATTTGAATAATTGCATTTCCCACTGAATTCTAGAAGACGTGCACAGAAAATGAAGTTACATTTATGTGCAGAAGCAAAACAAGGGGCCATCTCAGCATTTGCTCAATGGATCAGGGAAACTGGACGAAAAACCTGATCGAGATGGGGGACCTGATCGAGATGCTGGTGGCAGATATGCTTTTAGAGAACTCGCGCTTCTTGCACTAAAATTACTGTCCCTTCCATCCAGCAATGCTGTGGTCGAAAGATCATTTTCAATCATGAACACGATTAAGACAAAAACACGAAACAAAATGCAATTCCCACTTTTGGAAGCGCTCATGCGAATTAGAATTCGCATGTACGCCGACGGAATTTGTTGCGAAAAGTTTAAATTCACTGAGGAAATGTTTAAAAGATTCAATTATAAGGATATGTATGCTAAAGCTAAAGATAACGAAACACAAACAGAAAATACTCAGAACGCATTTGAAAATCACTTTGTAAGCGACAATTTACCTTGCTTACACATTCCAGAGTAATAAGTAGTAAATGTTCAAATTATACAATTTTTAATAAAGTTTATACAATTAAAGGGTATATTGTTCTTTTTATTATTAGTTTTATTGAATACTCGCTTTTAAATACTTGGCGGGATAATTGGCGATTTCAAAGACCAAATATGGCGGGATTGGCGGAATTATTTCCTACAGGTGGCGACTACGTCAACAATTTTACTGGGCACCCTGGTTCACATTTATATCGTTATATTTTAAAACAACACGGAGAAAAAAGAACAGTTGCAGTATACCTGATCCATTATACTGTATCAAGGGAACGCATGATAATATAGGCCCAACCAGGTTCACTGTTGCTGTTTCGTGACGGAGATAGTTGGAACGAAAAGTTGCATCGTAAAGAGTCCCTTGTCGCACTCCTCTGAATTCACCTTGTCAGAGTGCACGGGTAGAAGCTGCCGAGCCCAAGCAACCTTGTTGGAAGAGTTGGCTATCTGCTCGGCATAAGCGAGCAACACAGGTTGGAGGATCCAGCCTACCGTCATGACGCATCCGGGCGAAACTGATAGAAGGAGCCGGCCTTCCGTGTCGGCTTGCACAGCTATACTGGTTGAAGGGCCAGCCGTACGTATTGCCATATTGAAGCATTTCTTATTGGTGTTACAATTACTGATCGTTGACGGGTATAGGATGGGTTATACGTAGTACTTGCTATTAATAGAATATTCATTATTTTTGATCCAACAACAGATCTGTATATTTACCTACACAACCAGACACCGTAAAAATGGAAATAATTGCATAAAAATTATGCATTTATATATTCAGGTATCAGGTGTGTGTGTGTATAAATATATATATATATATATATATATATATATATATATATATATATATATATATATAATGAATATTCTGAAACAGCATGTACCTAAAAATAAGATATTAGAATTGAACATTAAAATATTTATTTGGTAAAGTAAAATGAGTAAAATATAACATAACTCACAATAGAATGAAATATTGACATAAACTTAATAGCTAACAAATTATAATGAAACATTCATGTACCACTTAATCATTTATGTGATCAGGAGGATTAAATACACAAGGAGACTAAGAACATGTTTACAGTCATTAGTAATTACAGTGAAACTCCGTTTATACGTTTCTCACTTATACGGTTTTCACGGTTATACGTTTTTTTGTTAGGTCCCGAATAAATTCCTATAATTCCCATGCAAAATTATTTCAGATATACGTTTTACGTTTATACGTTTTTCACACTTATACGTTCAAAATAAAAGTCCCTTTAAGGCCGTATAACGTTCAAATGATCCCGCAGAGGCGCTGGACGATCTGCGTCGTGCCCGGAATTTTGCTCGAGTCGACACGCTCCAGAGCGCTCCCGCGGAGCTGACTCTTGCCCTCTGAGGCCACTTCCCGTTAATGAAACTTGTAATATAGAAGCTCGACTCGGCCTAGCTGAGGGGTCAAGACCGCGTGAGCCCGCGGGTGGTAGCGAAAGTCGGCTCCCGGCCCACCTCCAGAAGCGGGACTTCCAAAACGAAAACTTTCAGTCGTATGCGCATGGGAGCTCTCTGAGGATCTCAGGAGGCGACAGCTAGCTCCGAGGGAAGGTCAAAGGTGTCCCCAGGAGAGAGTAATGACATAGATGACCAATAAATGAGAATGTTTGTGCATTGACTGTCCCAGTCTCCAAAGGTGCCTTTGGCTCGCCGTAATAACACGAGTTCCTTTCGGTAGCGGATGGCGCAAGCGGCTAATGAAACCGATCCCTTTCCGCGAGGCGCGGCGCGGCAGGTGTCGCCAGACGGTGGAGCTGTGGCTGTCGTGCGCTTCCTGTCGCCCACGTATTAGATCACCGTGCTTTGATCCGCGTTATCTCAAGTAACATGAAGCTTGAAAGCAAAGCAAGCAGCCGTGGGTCTTCGTCGCCAGTTGTAGCCCACGCAGGTCACGGCCTTCGCTTCCGTAGTGAAACTGAGTCACACAAGTTCAACAGTATCATCCTTTCTGTTCTGCAATCTGCAGTTCTTGGCTGGGATTTGCGAATAGTCTTCGTGTCGCTCAGGTCGCGCCTTCATCTCGCGTTTGTTGTACTGTCGTAGTTCGTCTTCTTTCTGGTTTTGCGTCCGCGATATTACACGAAAATGAGTGGTAGGAAAAGGCAACCCCTTTCAATATCAGAGAAAATAAAAAATTTAAAAGTTGTTAGGGAGGGTGGAAATAAAAAGAAAGTAGAAATTGCTAAAGAACTGGGAATACCGGCATCCACGCTGAATTCCATCATTTCTAAGGGGAAAGAAATCGAGGACAAGGCACGTGTGTTTGGGGTGTCTAGTAGCAAGAGAATGCGAATTCAAGGAGGAAAATATGAAAATTTGGAAGATGCATTGCTACAGTGGTTTCAGCAGCATCGTGCTGAAGGTATACCAATAAGCGGCCCCTTATTGTGCGAGAAAGCGACTGAAATTGGACTGCGGCTTGGTTTAGAAAATTTCCAAGCTTCATCTGGCTGGCTTCATAAATTCAAGCTGCGACAGTATGTGCGCAAAAGTTCTGCTGCAAAAGTATGTGCGGCGAAAGCGGAAATGTTGATGCAGATGTCGTGTCGGCATGGAAGTCGGGACCTCTTCAAGAACTGGTGGAGCAGTATGCCCCCAAAGATATTTTTAACGCCGACGAGACGGGGCTTTTCTATTCCCTAATGCCTGAAAAGACGATGGCGTTCAAGGGAGAAAATTGTCACGGGGGTAAGAAGAGCAAAGACCGTGTAACTGTGCTTTTATGTGCTAACAGTGATGGGGCAGAAAAATTGCCACCGGTCACGATCGGGAAATTTGCGAAGCCGCGATGCTTCAAACACATTAAAACACTGCCCACCAAATATGAACACAATAAAAATTCGTGGATGACCACGAAAATCTTTGAAGATTGGTTGCGGGCTTTAGATGCCAGAATGGGTATCAGAGGGCGAAAAATACTATTATTTGTAGACAAGTGTCCAGCACATCCACCAGACACCTCATATCTACGGAACATCGTGCAATTTTTCCCCTCGAACTGCACCAGCGAGTTGCAACCCATGGATCTAGGGGTTATCCGAAACTTAAAGTTGCACTACCGAAAAATGTTGGTGCAACAGGCCATCCGCTACATCGACAACGGAAACAGGAGTTCGACTAAAATAAATGTATTACAGGTAAAAGTTTTAGTTTTATGGTCAGTGAGGTAGAATTTTTAGTTTTTATAATCAGGAACACTCCTTTTTTTTCTCATAGGCTATGCATTTTATCTCCTCGTCATGGCAGAAAGTTGAAGAATCTACCATCAGGAACTGTTTCCGGAAAGCTGGATTTGGCAGCCCTGAAGATGATGTAGAAATGGAGTTAGCTTTGGGAGATTTACCCATCAATCAAGCGGACTTCACAGAATTTGTGGATGTAGATAAAGATGTGGTTACATCTGAACTAAGGTCCATTGAGGACATTGTGAGTGAAATCAACGAAGAGATTGATGAAGACAGTGATGATGAAGTGGATGATAGTGAAATAAATGTAGTAGGTTTCAGTGAAGCCGTTGCAGCATTAGAAACTGTTAAAAAGTTTGTTATGCAACACAGTGTCGCAGATGAGGTGATGGGACAGCTATCACGTTTGGAGGGGGAAGTGTATACCTTGGGGGCTTGTAATCTAAAAACAGACCAAGATAACAGACTTTTTTCATAAGTAATCATTTAAACTACATATTAAAATCTTCTTTTTTGGTAGTAAGTTTTCTAATAAAACAGTAGAGTAAAAATAGAGATTTTTTTTTGCTCATAAAATTCAATTTCAGTTATGTTTTTCTCACTTATACATTTTTTTTTCTTCGGTCCCCTGAAAAACGTATAAGTGAAATTTTACTGTATTTCAAAAATATTTTATAACTGTTTCAAAATTATTTTAAAAACGTTTTATAATTGTTTCAAAACTATTTTCAAACTGTTTCACAAGTCCATTTAAATAGCAACTCTTATTACTGATCCCCAAAAAACAAATTTAATTCACATTTATTTTATAAAAACGCCAAGATTTATTTAAATTATGGCTAAATATGTAGCTGAAAATTATTTTCGAATGTACTTGTTGTTTATTTCTTTTAACCTTTCATTGTACAAATGTAATATTCTTGTTTTATGTTTATATTAATTTTGGTTACTAAAAGTTCAATTCTATTAGTCCCTTCATTATACTTAGGGTTCTTGCATTCATTAGCACAAAATTCATTTACATAAAATTAACACTTAGTTTACAATTACAATGAATTTATAAACAGTTAACATACTGTTAAAATCAAAAAAGTATATGGAAGAAATCACCAACATAAATCATATTTATATTTTTTACTTCTGTTATTTCAATTTTTGTAATCTAAATGTACAAACATAATATAAAATCAAATCAAATTAGTTAAATTAATTTAAAAACTGGAATTAAAATGTATTGCCCAGCATTGATTTACCTGCTGGGTCTGCAATTTGAATCGATCTCATTGCTTAGAAACCTCTTTGCCCATTTGCAAATGAATAAGCCCATTTGCCAGCATTTGCAAATCCTACACTCCCAACAAGTTAATGTCATAACTATTGTTATTATCACCTGAATGCAACAATAAAAAATTGTAGAGAAGAATGTGCACTCAATAACAGCAAATAAATATAGTGAGAGGTCGGGATAAATCATAATTTTAGTATTGTGTAAGGTGGGAGAAGACTCATCACTTTAGCGTGGGACGAAATGATTGGCCTTCATTTTATTGGACGAGTCAAATAATAAGTTTTCTTAGCAAATTAATAACCAGTTCTGAAGTGACTTTTAAATTTGGCAAGTTATTTTGTTAAATGCATACTTTTCTGGATTGCTTCAAAATTTAGGATTATATTCTTCGAATACTATTGATTAATTTCACACACACATAGATCACTACTCAGTATCACTGGTAACTGACAGTGATACAAGGGAAGGGAAAGTAATTAGGTGCAGACTCTTAGTCTGCTTGCATGCAAAAAAATGAAATAAAAATGCATATTTAATTAAATTTTGTAAAATTGCCTACACCAATTCAGAAATTCAAAACAGCAGGATTACCTCTATTGAAGTCATTAAATATTGTTGAAGATATTACAATGTCTTTGAAATTTGTGTTTGGACATGCAACTGTGACTGCCGAGGAAAAATTATAAAAACCAATAAATTCAAATTCAATTTAAAACTTCTATGAAATTTAAAGAAAAAAAATTGTGATTCAAGAGCAGAAAATGCAGAATTTGACCTCACATTGGCTCAGATTTCATCTTATAAATATGCTCCAATTACATCTGGTGATGTAGTAGAATGTTCAAAAAGATTCATTTCTCACAAAAGGATGAATTTGACTGAGTAAAATTTTGAAAAATTGTTTAGTGTTCCTGTTTCAAAAGACAATGAAAAAAATACAAAGCTAAAATTTGATTGTGCATGTTTTGTCAAATTTTATTTGGCATATGTATGCAGGTTTTAGCATTTTAAAGGGCACAAGAATCATGTCTAGTAATATTGAATTGTTTTATTTCAAGAGGAAAGTATTTTATTCACTTGGCAAGGGAAATGTTTCAGACAATTATCAAGGTCAACACAATTACAACAGTAATGACATTCCTTTGCCCAAGAAAGTTTAACACAATCTGAGATATTTTTCTCTGGCAATTTTGAAGATGAATAATAGCCAAAATCATTGCATGTTTGAGAATGCAGTGTTATCCGTACTATTTGCCACAAACAGCACACTGTGGAGAACCCTAAATTATGAAAAACTTAAAACCTTTTTTCCTTGGAAACCAAAGTAAAAATTAATAATCTTTCAAAAGAAAATTACAAATTGTCACACTCCATGATCTTGATTCAGAACTCTAGTTGTAAAATAATGTCCTGAAAAACCAGCATTTTGAAGTTAATGACACTTTTCTAGTGGGAATGTGAATTTTTTATATTACTCATACTCATTTGTAGTCATTCTGAGAGCACTACTAAATAGTATTTATTATATTTATTTATTATTTATTTATTTAGTCAAAAACAGTCAAAAACTGTATGTGACGTATGGGGGAGAAAATCATCTGTGCACGCTTTCTTGACACACTGAAACTATACACATTGTGTATAGGGTTAGTACACATGGAAACTATAACAGAATTATAATACAAGTTATATTACCTAATGAGAATTTTGAAATAACTTGCCTGGTCAAAAATGATACACACTAAAATAATTGAACCATTAATGTATACACATTTTGTGAATGTTAAATACAAATGAAATCACAAAAGTCCATGATGCTTGCAAAATTAGCAAAATATATATTGGCATCACCTTCAAATACATGTTCATGATCTTGTTATAGAATGCAATAGCCATTTAGAATTAACAATATCCATGAATATCTGCATCGATGAACCATCACCTGTTTGAATGACCAATTTCGATCACCTGTGCCAAAACTACCTGAAAAATAAAATTAATACAATAGTATTTGAAATATAATTAAAGTGATTATTATTAAAACATAAAAAAATAGAAAGTGTTTTACAGCAGTTTTTTTGAGGAATGCATTATTATTTTGTTGAATTATTTACAGAACATGATAGGCTTTAGTCTCAATTTAAATACACTAATCAAAATTCTGTACACTTATAACATATGGGAATACTACACAACAATTAATTCTACAATTTCTAATTGCCATTAATGACACTTCAAGACTATTAAAATTATTTCAATGATTTGGCAACATCATAAATATTATTTCTTTACATTTTAATACGAATTTGCAATGCTTAATTGAGTATTAAAAACTAATCAAATAACTTAAACTTTTTTAATAGGTACTTTTTTGACTATTAAAAAAGGCAAAAATGAATGCAAAATAATGATTTTTGGAAGCCAAGTCCTCTATATCCACTTACCAACATTAAAATTTGAATTGAAAGGATTCAAACCGATGATGTAAAACGAAATAATTGTTTATCTTGTTCGACATAAGCTTTTAGGGGAATTTTACAATTTACATTAAAATAACTTTGAGCTGGATTAATGGCCACGTTTTGTAGGTTATGTCCAACAGAAATGCACATAAACTAATATATGCCTTTCTCTTATTACAACTCATGATAGAAATATATACGTACCTAAAAGTTGCAATTCCATTCCACCATTCTCTTTTAATCTTGGTTGACAATTCTTGTTTGATTTCAAATAGGCGGTGTAAATGAAGGTATCATTTTCTTTCGAACTTCATTCGCCCGTTTACTTCCAATGACATAAGATTTTCACTTCAAAGAGGTACTTTAGACTCTGTAGTCTGGCACCTATTAAAAGATATCCACCAATATTCTTTAGATTATAATCCACACTGATACAGCACGATAAGTTTCAATACGGTACTTACCAGTGAACTCATAGAACGTTCAACGATTTGCTTTGCCAACGACGTATTTTTCTACAATAACAAACTGAAAACTTTCACAACGATGCACTTTTCGCCACTTCGAAGAAATTTTCCTGAAGGGCCAGTCAATCTCTTAGCCCTTCCAAAATGAACTGAATAGTATGTCCTCGCAGGCCGATCGGCGGCGTGCCCTTGCGGTCCAACGCGCGCCGTCCCACGCGCTTCCTCCTGACCCCTGCCTGACCCTCTCCCACGTTGCTGCTGACACTCGGCTGATATCAGGTCCTTATCGCCCAGCAACATGCATGCTCTCCTTCTTCGTTTGCAGTAGTTTTGATGCAAGGTTAATTTAACAACCGATGGTTCAAATTAGTTCTTATGTAATGAACTTACATTTGTACTTTAAATCAGGATTTTCTTAGGATGAACGGATAATATTGCGTTGCGGATAATATTGCGCAACTTCCTGTCCCCCCCCCCACACACTTCCAAGAGCCTGCCGAGGGCCTGGGACTGGTAGCTGATAAATATATAACGTAATTAGTCTGCCTTTCAACATTTATATTTACATGTGTAACAGCACAGACGGAAAATAATATAATTATTAAAGTTTGTCTCAAACTTCGTTCCCGTTTTGAGCAAGAATGACAGATGTTTTCTTTGCTTGGTAAAGTCATAATTATCGCATTATGCTTCTATTTCGTAATTGAAATAATGTGATATATATGTATATATATATATATATATATATATATATATATATATATATATGTATATATATATATATATGTATATATATATGTATATATATATATGTATATATATATATATATGTATATATATATGTATATATATATGTATATATATATGTATATATATGTACATATATATGTATATATATGTATATATATATGTATATATATGTACATATATATATATATATATATATATATATATATATATGTATATATATACACATATGTGTGTGTGTTTAACAGATGTTGAATGTTTTTCAATGTCTATTTTCTTCAATATGTAATTAATCTGACAAGGAACCTGGCCACAGCCAGCTAGTGCTTTGCAACATGATTAGGCTTGATAAGGCCGACAGGTCCGTTTATGAAGCAACATCAACCTCTCAGAAATCACAGGCCGGTTGGTCCATCAAGGTTGGTGTATCAAGGTCAGCAATCTTAGATGCTGTTGTAACTAGGAAAGGGAGTAAAGCAACAAGGTCTCTGTTTCGCATACGAAGGTTTTGTGTAACTATTGAAATCTTGTTGGGAATTATGGTATCCTTTTTTTCAGTGAACATTCTCTTCAGGGTTTGTAGTTGATTTGGTCGTATTTTTTATTATATTCCACATTTTTTTTGTTTTGTTGAGTTCAAAATATACTGATCGTGTTTCATGATTTTAGCCTGCCTTATGACTTTTCGTAATAATGTTTTGTGTTTTTTAAAGTAGATAAGGAAATCTTGAGATACGTTATGACGTTTAGATGTGAAAGAAAGAATTCTCTTGTTTTTACAAGATGTCCTAATCCCTTGTGTTATCCAAGAATTGCTTTTCCGTGAAATATTTATTTTTCTTTTTTGAAGAGGAAAGCAAGTGTTGAAATGAAAGGGTTGAAAAAAAGAAATATATTTGTCGTTTGTATCAACAGTATTATAAACCGCGTCCCATGACTCCTGCATCAAGTAATCAATGAATAATTTTATTTTACTTTTTGTAAACAATCTAGTCATACGTGTATTATTTATTGTGTCAGTGATTGCATTTCTTATAATGGTAAGAATTTGTGCATCGTGGTCACTGTATCCTAAATCTTTTGTTTCAACTTCATATCGAGTAGTAGTTTTGTTAATTATAATTAGATCAATTGTGTGATGAGCCACCCTCGGAGCTGACTGGCTCCAGCGAATTCCTAAGGTGACTCGTCACTTTGAGTACTGCGATTAAGTGACTTACGGAAGGTTGAGGGGAAGGGGGAGGGCTGCTCACTCAGAAGACGTTTCTGCGTAAAAATGTACCATTTATTGTTGATTAGGGGAGACGGGGAAACGATGGATTGAAGGGAGATGCTTGGGAGTCGAGATTACTGATGACGGCCTCTTACCCCATCTCCCCGTGGACCAGGCGTTCCGGCGGGGGCGGCAACAGCAGCGGCAGCACCCTGGGAGCGTGTCGTCATCATCCCAAGAGAGTCGTCCGGAGTCGGAATCGGCAGTTGGAGAAGCAAGCCCGTTCTTCCGTACGTCACTGCTCGACACTGCCCGTCACTGCTCGTCACTCTTCTTGCCACTCTCCGTCAGTGCTCGTCACTCTCCGTCACTCTCTGCCACTGCCCTCTGGCTCTGCCGGGCCCGTTTATATTGGGCCGACTTGCATTCGGCAGCGTTTTTTAGAGGTCGCTGCCGGAATGTTTTGCGACGCTGCGTGCCGCTTGCCTTGCGCGTTTTCCTGGCGCGGGGTGATGTGGTAATGGCGGTTCGCCACAATTGCCTTCATCGAATTTTGTGTGATCCGTGTAGGTACATTAACTGTAATGTCTAAATTGAAGGAATTAATTAAATTGAGAAACTTTTCTTTTTCGAGAGATTCGACCAGAAAATAAATGTTAAAATCTCCGCATACAACAATGGATTCAAAAGAGCGATTGCTGACTTTGTTAAGTGTTATCTCCAGGTTTTCTAAGAACAAAATATAATCTGCAGCTCTCTTTGTTGGAGATCTGTAGATGCAACGTATTATCACTTTTAGTGAAATAAGATGTACAACAGAAATTTCGAAAACATTTTCAATGGAATACACATTTAATTCCGCCAAGGAGATAGAATCAATATTATTTCTAACTTAAATACAGGAACCCCCATACGTAGGACCTGTATGCGATCCTCTATCTCTGCAATAAAAGCCTGCGAGGTAAAAGTTTGGAAAATGCTAAGTTCATTGGAATATAACCAATGTTCTGTAAAGCAAATTTCCGTTTTCGCAAATTTCCGTCCAAATTTCTGTAAAGCAAAGTTCATTATTCCGTACTTGGCCTACACCGAGATTTCGTAATCACTTATTGGTTGGGAGAAACAAAGTTATCGGTAAATGTTTCACTTGTGGCAGCAATCGGGTGAAAAAACTTTGTCGTTCTTCTGTTTCAAAAAGGAGCCAATTTGCATATTGGCAGAGATCTAACCATATTACTAACAGATCTCTTACATCCTCACCAACTTCCATCAGTCTCATTAGTTGGATCCAAGCACAAAACTGTTCATTATCGGAGTGTCCGCGTCTTCCTTCGCTTGTTTGCAAGCCATTTCTGCTGATAAAATATTTGTAATCAACATTGCTATTAACCGACTTTCATTATTCGTGGTAGCAAGAAAATTTCCTTTCCACGTCATATGAATCATTGTGTTGTCGAACACTATGTACGCACATTTTTTAGACATTTTAATTCGCTTAGCACTTCAGAGTAACCATAAAAACATCTAAGGACATATGCTTGTGATAGATATTTTGACACATAATCAACGTAATTGTCACGGATAGACTCGTGTTTCTTGTACGAGATAAAAACCCGTCATTGACGACGTATTGAACTTGGTCACTGAATTGCTTCTATGTTAGTAGTTAGAATGCTATAACGAGTGTTGAGGTTTGTCATCAATAACTTTACGCGGAAACAAGTTTTTAAAGCGAAAAATATGAACAAAACAGTACTTTTATTTAAGATTTTTCAAAATAACCTTAACGTTATCCGGTAATAAAACGCATATTTATTTGCATACAACTTCATTGGATATAAATGTAGTGAAGGAGGTTAAGTGGAGTTCCATTTTCACAGTAACGTTCAGGGATATTTTGCACACTAACGGCAATACCATTGATTCTAGAAGAAAACTGTACATACACATTGTAGGCAATTTTAACCTCCTTCATTTCATATCCGGTTAATACTTACGAAAAATTGATAGTTTTTAAGTTATATTGAGATAAAATAGGATAATTCCCATTTTTCATATGTGTTTCGCTTACATCACCATATTTCGTGGTGTTCTCACGGGTAAATCGTTTATCGGAGAAACAATTCTTACGGACATTAAATGTAGGTAATTTGATCTTCTTTCATTTTGTATAGTACCATTAATTACGAAAAATGGATGGCTTTTGAGTTATTTTGAAAAAACTGACCAAAGGTGTGGTATTTACGTATTTTTTGCTTAAAAAACGTATTTCTAGACAAAACTTTTCTTGGCAATCCTGATATTCGTGTTCAGCGACCCCAAAAAATATAGGAACTAAATATCAAAACTATACCAAAACTTTCTCTTATTTTCTACCATACGACTGGACTGGAAGCAAATGCTGGTCTTCGTTCGTCAGGAAGACCCCGCAGTCGCCTGGGAAGCTCGCTGGCTGGAGGGAGGGGGCAGGTAGCGGGACCAGCTGGGTCGGCCGACCCACCCGAGAGCCTCCCGTCGGCATACAACACCCCCTTTTCGTGTCCCTCTGCACCGCGCGATATTTCCTACAAATACCCCCCACCAACAGCCTGTTCTTCCCTTTACACTTCGCGACGTTGGCGCTTTCTATCGGTGGACGGGAAACTATTCAAAGGAGGTAGCTCGAAACAAGCCTCATGAGCCCTCTATATACATCTTTACTCTATGATATGGGTAGCGGTTAATACACTGGCAATTGGCAGGTAAGCGTCGAGTGAAAGGAGGGCGAACGGTGTGAGAGAAGGTTGTGCTGATGTTCTTGCTGATGTGAAGCCTTGTTAGTGGTGTTGCGGAATTCTTCAACAAGTGAGAGAACGAGAAAATTTGTTATTGATCGCCAACCTTATATCTATATCCACATCTATTTTCACGGACCCTTGAAGTGGTCTAGTATTGGTCGAGTGGTTTCCCTAGGAGTGGTCTAGTATTGGTTGAGGCATGTAGTGATTTCAACAAACTTACACCAGGATCCTAAATCTTCACGAGGTCTTAAGGCACAGTTTCTCTTCGATAACGGTCACTGCCCGTGCTATATCAGTACGTTGTTACTTTAAAACTGATTATTTTTATGTATATTTACCATTACCACCTCTTATTTGATAAAAATATTTATCTCATTAAAGATGTATATACTATTTTGCTCCATTGGGGGTAATATAAATAATCATGTTTAACTGTGAAAAATGTAGTTGGAATATTACATAGTCCAACTGTTACCGGACTATTGAGGCGTATCAAGGTAAACTGAAATCAATAAATTTGCACCCCTGTCTGAATGCTTTCAATTAGAGTTGTTGTTATTTGTTTCATACACACATTAGCGTGAAAAGTTTCTGATAGTTTTACCAAGTCCTGTAGCAGAGTACCAACGAAGGCGGGTGTAGCGACCGCTATTGAAACACGCGGCAGCGTGATGCACAGCGGGTATCATGGACAATTTCAGAGTGAACACGTGTAGAATGCATTACAGTGCACAGGAAGCGATGGAGGCCGATCCCAAGGGTGAATTCCAGAGGGTATGTGACACACTTGCACCGGATGCGTCACCAGACCAGGCAGTTGCACCCGTGGGGAGGGGTGGAGGGGGTGGCTGTCACAGATAAGCTATAAAGGCGGGTGGGCCCTGAAAAGGGTCAGCATGGTTCCTCAAACTTTTGACGCGAGGAGGCCAGTGTGCGAGGGAGGTCGCAAGCCTGCGGATATGGGCGCCAGGCAATTCCCTAGGCAATCAAAAGAATGGGAGCCCCTCATTATCAGTAATTGATCACAAAAAGACTTGGAGAACGTCATTCGCACACACTGAGAAATAACCCAGCACTGAGATTGTATTTGTTTTCTGTCAATAGGTGGGCATGTTTGTGCAGATGAATTCCTTCCACACATCGCGCTACCAGGTTTCCAAATGTTTCCAGTCCTGGTTTCCAAAGAGCGCACCCAATATTATCATTTTTTATATAATTCTATTTTATAATTCCCATTTATTTATAATTAGTATTCTAATGATACAAATTAATTATAATCTGAATTAAATAATTTGTACAAATCTTAATAAAAAGCTATACAATTTATCAAATAAAGTAGTTAAAAATTGCCTTTCATGTTTTTGAACTAAATACAATTGAATATTTTTTGGGACCCTTATTATATTTTATTTCTATCTTTTTGGACTCCCTCTGAGGTTGTGCTCCTAGGCAGCAGCAGTTTGCAATTATTATTATTATTATTATTATTATTATTATTATTATTATTATTATTATTATTATTATTATTATTATTATTTGCCTAAGTGGAAGTCCGTCCTTGTTCCCACGCGGAGGCCACGTGTCGCTTGGGTTCACGCCCGGACGCTCCCCAGTCGGACATACGCCGACCGCTTGGAAGGATTAGGACGGGACCTTGACCGCAAATCACGTTGAAAAGTCCTAGCTGAAATATAAAACTCCCGTTCGGTATTCCTGATTTCCGGCGATATTCACGTCGTACATCCTGTGTTAAGTGAAGAGATGGGCTGGGGACTTCTAGCTGCCTGGGCCGTCATCCGGGCCCCCAGTTGGGTTCTTGGCTGCATCATGACAATGCCCGATTCTCAGGGTGAATTTAGAGAGGGTTTGCCCTAGTGTATTGTTAGAAACGCTGAAACTTGACTCCGTTACCAGCCTGGAAAGACGATAGCCTCGAACTGGCAGACTTAATTGGGAAGACGCTCCTGGGAGATTTGCATACCGGCTTATCCGTCTCTCAGTCTCACCGTTCAACCCGTTAGTGCAACCCGAGGGGATAAGGCTAAATCGAAAACATAGAAGTCCAATCTGGGGTGAGTATCCCCCCTTCCCCTGAAATGAAACTAAAGAGAAAAACTAAGAGGGGTGGACGTAGGCAGTATGTGCGGTTGATGCCAATATGGCGACAGGCCGCGCTACGGCATATGATTTGATAATTAGCTCAAGACGGCTCTATACATTCTGTGCTCATCCAACGCTGAGAAATCGAGGTGCTCCGCGAACGATTGCTTCCTCTGATGCGTTCAAAACATTCTGCAAGTAGGGCGAGTACCGAAAGTTTGGCGTTTGGCACGCAGCAAGCAACCCATCCACCAGAGGAAGATGGGCATGTTTCTTAAGAGGAAGTAACAAGCCAATTGCATAAAGTACTTCAAATACGATTACATGTGCCGATTCGCGATGGGATGAGAGAAAATGATCTATCAGTTTGGTTTTCCCTTGACTTTCGTAAGCCCAAGCCCTGCTCTGCACAAGTTTGGCCCTCTAGTCTGACTCATGCTTACTGGAGTGTTGACTACATGACTCACCGCTCAAGGCGCGTTCTCCTGATTCAAAAAGAAGCTAACACGTCAGTTCAAGGGAGGAGATTCTCCCCTCATGCCGCATAGCGGGGGGAGAATCTCCCCTTAAAAACTTTTCCGTGTGTGATGAAGAAATGTTTAGACAGTCGGAGTTTGCCTGTCGGCTCAAAATACCAAATACATACAAAAACGTTTCTTCTTCTCGCCGTAGGAGCGCTGAGAGATATAAGCAATTAACTCATAAGATGGGGAAAGGCTGAGAGTTCCTTCTCAGAGCGACTTTGTTTATTTGTTTTCGTTTTCGCTTAGCTTAAAATTTCGATCAATTATATTTCTTCGTAGTTATCAACTCAAAAATTGTACATTTTCTCTCAAGCATCACAGCATTTTATTTGCTAATTTTATCCAGTCGAAGAAAATAAGTGAAGAGGACATTTCCCCCTTCCTCTCCTGAGAAACCGCCACTGCCACCCACACCACTCGGGATTCAGCGAGCGGTTATTCAGTTCTTGCTGAATGCCGAATGTGCGGAGTCGCCTTAATAAACCATTAGTTGTTAGGTACTGCGAACCGCGTTTTGGTTCATTAAATACATTCATTAAGTTCATAAAATCGCGTTTTGGTTCATAGGGTGTCATTTGTGTTTTATATTGAACTAAATTAAATGTAAGTGAACTATGTGTACATCCTGTGAGGAGTACATCCTATTCCCTCCATTTCACCATAGCATTATAGCCTTTAGGTTTTTTCTACAATATGTCAAAATGTCACATGCAATATGTAATATGTTTTATCAACGTACTCGTAGGTGCTTTGAAACGTGTCAGATAACACCATTTGTCTCGATTGGTGGCATGGAAGGAGTCAAACTGTGAATAACGGACGACTATACGCAAGTTATTCAGTTACTATGTAAAGAATTTTTGAAAACAGTTTCACGCTATGTTTCCCAGCACATAAGCAATGAAGAAATGTGGCATTCACCGAGAGGGAAAGCAACGTAATTTAGTATCTCTTACTTCTTTCAATCAGGACCAAGACAATGCCCCATTTCTTCATTGCTTATGTGCTGAGAATTACGCTAATAAAATAATATATTATGATTCCTACTAAAAGAAAGCAGAGTACGATGATAAAGTAAGTTTGTTACATTTTAATATAGTCTTTTATTAAAATTTGTTTTTGTTCCATATGTTTCTAATAAAGAATGTGTGCCCGTAATTTAAAATAATTCATTGTAATTCCAAATTTAGTTTCACAATTGTGTAAATTGGAATGGCGCTCGAAGTCAGCAGGGTACAAGCCATGTGTCATACCTATTGTATTACACATGTACTAGTTGGATACTAAAACGTAGTTGTGAACTCTTCTCTGCGTGAAATATATTGCCTAGGAAATTGGACATGACCCTGTTGCCTCATTTCGTTATCTACTGAGTTCTTGTTGCTTCTTTGTGGTTTGTGGGCATTTTGCTCCTTTTCTATCCTAACAGTTACGGATAAATTTATATTTCGTTATTTGCATCTGGGAACTGCAACCATCTATCATATTTATTTGTAATAGTTCATTCACTAGTTAAAATAAAATGGAATAATCCATGCGAAGTTGTAGGATTATTTTATTTCACTTGGCATTACATTTATTTTGTTGCATCCAGGAGGTTGGAAAATAAACTAACGGTCACCGAGAGATCTGATACCTTAAGCGTGAAGTAAAGAAACGGGCGAGTCTTGGTCCTGATTGAAAGAAGTAAGAGATACTAAATTACGTTGCTTTCCCTCTCGGTGAATGCCACATTTCTCACACTCGCGAGCTGCTGTGCTCAAATAATACAAATACTCTGTCAACATAAACAATACAATTACTCCATCAACAAAGACAATACAATTACTGTCTTTGTCTGTCTGTCAACGTAGACAATATAATTCAAAAATTAACGCTAATGTTGCTAACTCTAGTTAAAAGTCCTGCTTCTCTCTGAAACGCGTTAGTATTTCCTCTCGAGACTAAAAACGGCTATGAGAGGAAGAGCAAGTGAGGATCATCGATGAGAAAAAATGAGATTCAATGTACCTGATTGAAACTCGTTCTTCGATATAAGAAATAACCCCTTAAAAGGAGAAATTGAGCCTCTGATTTACTGTACCTGAGCCTTGAGGCCTAAACGACGGTGACGGTAATGCTAATGAAGATGGAATGAATGATCATGTAGATCAGAAAGAGGACGCAGAATTGAAACATGTTTGGAAATGAAAATAGCAGGACGGAGACCAAGTTGGTAAGAAATATCTCCCAGCAGTAAAATCATATTGGGCGCAGTGGGATTCGATTACTGAAGAGGAAGGTGTTCTTAAACGAGTTCTGGAAAGTGAAGACGGCTCTCAGAAGAGGACGCAGATATTGTTACCAAGAGTAAAGGTACCTGAAATATTGAGGGAATTGCATGATGGAACTTCGGGGGGTATAAGGGGAACTTCTCGGTATAAGGAAAACATTAGAGAAAGTGCGCGAACGATTTTACTGGGTTAATTGCAAGCAAGACGTAAAGATGTGGTGCACAAAGTGTCAAGTTTGTGCTACCAGTAATGGGCCACATAAAAAGAGAAGAGCGAAGATGAGGCAATACAACGTTGGTAGTCCTTTCGAACGAATTGCCATTGACTTGGCTGGCCCATTTCCAATGTCAAATGATGGAAATAAATACATACCCGTGGCCATGGATTATTTTAGCAAGTGGGTTGAAGCATATCCCCTAACTAACCAAGAGGCCACTACTATCTCCGAAGTACTGGTTAAGGAATGGGTGAGCCGATTTGGTGTGCCACTGGAATTACATTCAGATCAAGGACGGAACTTCGAATCTGCAGTGTTTCAAGGAGTGTGTGAACTTCTTGGAATAAGAAAAACAAGAACAACAGCCCTACATCCGCAGTCAGACGGAATGGTGGAACGCATGAACAGAACAATGGGAAAATATTTAGCGAAGGTCGTGTCAGATCATCAACGCGACTGGGACCAACCAATACATACATCTTTTTCTTCTAGCCTACTGCTCATCTGTTCATGAGACAACTGAGCAAACACCAGCTAATATCCTTTTCGGCAGGGAACTACGTCTACCATATGATCTACAGTTTGGTTGTAAAGCTAATGAAGAAACCGCCGGTGAAGACTTTGTAAATGACCTAAGACGGAAAATGGACGTAATTCATAACCAGGTGCGTGAAAGAATCCAAATCACAAGTGACAGGATGAAAGACCGGTATGACATCAAAGCTGAAGGAGGAGGTTATCAACCTGGAGATCATGTCTGGCTGTTTAACCCCCAACGACGCCGCGGTTTGTGTCCGAAATTACAACGACAGTGGGAAAGACCGTACGATGTAGTGAAGAGGATAAATGATGTTGTCTACCGAATTAAAAAATTGCCGAATGGAAAACCACGAGTCGTTTATTCGAATCAGCTGGCCCCGTACGCAGGAAGTAATGAAAATGATGATGAAGAAAAGACCGCACGAGTTTATGAGCTGGACATGCAAGAGTTCACATTTCACGAGTTTATGTCTCATTATAGTGAAAAGCATAAAGCGCGTTATGGTGTAACAATGGAGGTGCAACGGGATCTGCTTGCGCTACCCCAGGATTATGCATTGGCGCATTGTGTCGCCCAGGATTTAGATATGACCAGAGGTGTTGCTGCTGTATTCGAGAGAAAATACGGAAGGATAGAAGAATTAAAGAACCAACAACCAGATATTGGGAAGGTTCTGCAACTGCACGACGTCAGTCGATACATTTATTACCTTGTCACAGAAAGTAAGTCATATCACAAGGCATCCTATGATAATCTTTGGGAAACTGATTGAATTACGCCAACAAGTACTGCAAGACAACGTCCAGAAGATTGCCATGTCAAAACTGGGATGTGGTTTTGATGGACTGAACTGGAGAATAGTGAGAAGCATGTTGGAAGTACTGTTCCGGTACACTGAGGTTAGCATCTTAGTCTGCAGCTACCACCATGGAATGACGTCATATCCAAAGAAGACAATTGACTGCCACTTCTTCTTAACCTCTAACTGCACTAGAGGCTCCAGCTGCAAGTATCTGCACTATTTCACTAAACGCGCTCCGAGACGGATCGCAACTAAGGAGGGGGTAGTGTAACGAATATTGCGTCACCGGCAGGCACCACCACGGTCTACCAGTACGCGCGGATTGCGTCATCTGCCGGCGCCACCACGAGCTGCCTGTGAACGCGGGTTGCGTCATCTCCCTGCACTAGATTATTCCAGAACGTCCGGAAAGTTCTCGACGACACCCACCGAGTATAAATACGCCGCAGCCGGCGACCACGAGTCAGTCTTAAGTCCGTAGTGGAAGCTGAACTGTGAAGTGTGTGCATCGCGGTGCAGTGATAGTGCTCAGTGACGTGAACCGTGGTCAGAGCATCGAACTGTGGTTAGTGCAGTGGACTGTGACCAGTGCATCGGACTGTGACCAATGCATCGAACTGTGATCAGTGCAGTGAACTGTGGCCAGTGCTTAGGACTGTGCGAGTGTAAATAAATAATCAAGAGAAGTATGGTGTAAATAAATAATCAAGTGTTTACAGTGATTGAGTTAAGAAACAAAATAAACGTTTTTGTTAAAAAATTACCGGACTTTTAAATCACCACCTAGAAATGTAACGTGGATCGTGACCCACAAGACTCATCTGAGACTCGGCTAAAAAAACGGGAATTATTCGCTCTGTGTATCGTAGAATTAACTTGGCATGTGTGTCTCGAACAGCCGCCACAGTTTGGTGTGGTGTGCCCTGTTCAGGAGGCGCTATGGCAAGTGCGAGCGCTCGCCAATGCTCGCGAGCGGAGAAACGACCGCTTGCAATTGGGAACAGGCCGCAGGCGCAGCTCGCAATCATAATTCTAGAGCAATGGACGAAACATGATTGCCGTAATTGCTTTCACGGGAACAGAAACAGCGAAGCCGCTTGTTTGTCTATACCTAAAGGTGTTGTTTCATAATTTTTTCGCGTCTGTGCTTGGTTGTTGAAGGGTGCGCACGTGTTCCGAGAGGCTCTGCAGGTAGAAGTGAAAGGCGATGGACTGCTGCTTAACAGTGAACAGAGCGCGAGTTGGGAGTTGGAGAGCGTGGCAGGCACGATTGCACGCAACGACGCATAGAGTGTGCAATAGTAATATTGTAGTCTTGGAGCGACATTGTTGTGTGCTGCCATTCTGCGAGCTGACACTTAGGAACAAGGAGCTGGAAATTAAGAGCGTTGGTGAACAGTTTTTAGAAAACGAGGTGGAAGCGAGTAACTCGTCTAGTACGGGTGAGGAGGAAAATGTAGGAACAAATGGGGAGAACATTGTTGCGGGGGAGGTTGCAGATCTGAAGAGTAAGTGTGAAGTACTTGTTATAGGCGACTCAATCGTGCGACACGTAGGTAATTGTGAAAATGTACAAGTAGAATTGCTAGGGATAAGGACAGAACAAATGAAAAGGTATGTAGAGAGAAGCAGTGTAAGGGCTGCGGGTGCAGTGTTTCTGCATGTCGGTACAAACGATCTGAAGAGCAGAAATGTGGACTTCTTAACCAGAGGAATATACGAATTGGTCACGGCAACGCAGAAGAAATTCCCAGATGCCAAGATCTTCCTAATTGGTGTGCTACGGTGGAGGGATATTGCGTGGAGGTATATCAGCAAGGTGAATGAGGCCTACTAGTGAGTGGCAGAACAAAGAAATGTAATGTTTGTGTATGCCAACTCTCGGATCCGAGATGGCACGAGGTATGATTTTGGACTCAGAAGTGGCATTGGACGAGACGGCCTGCATTTAAATAGGAGAGGAGCAGCTAGTCTTGGGCGGCTGTTCTCCAGAATCGGTGCGCAGGATGGCCGGGGAACATTTCCAGACAGCGGGGCCTGACAATGCGTAGCGGTGGATGAGTAGGGTAAGTCTCTATTGGTGTTGCAGGTAAATTGTAGAAGCTTAGTTAATCAATATGAAAAATTTTGGAATTTGATAGATCAGTATTGCCCTGATGTTGTAATAGGCACAGAGTCATGGCTTAAACCTGAAATTTCTAATGCAGAAATATTTCGTGACGATTATGCCGTTTTTAGGAGAGACAAAGATGGACGCGGGAGTGGGACATTTATTGGTGTTAAATCTAGTTTGAATGCAGAAGAGGTCTGAAAAGACGCGGAATTCGAGATGTTAAGCGTCGAATTAAACTCTCTAATAGAACATTGGAAATAATAGGTGCATACAGGTCTCCAAATGAAAATTTAGAAATGCTTAATAAACTTAATGAGCTAACGCGTATAGAGAGTGATAAGAATAAACGTTGCATAATTGGGGGAGACTTAACTATTCCTCATGTAAACAGAGCAGGCGAGGTGACTCATAGGGAAGGGGCGCAAGCCAGTAAGAGTTAATTTGGGAAAACGGACTCGCCCAAGTTGTGCGGGAACCTACAGGGGAAGGGACACTGCTGGACGCCTTTCTAATCCGACCAGTTAACTGTAATCCGCTTGTTAACTGTGAAGTAGTTCAGGGGATTAGTGACAATTCTGCGGTTCTTTTAGAAATAGCAGTAAATGTTTCTCGGGATGAAGATTCTAAACCTACAAAGGTCTATCCCCATAATAAGGTAAATGCCGGGGGGGTAAGGGGTTTCAGGAATTTCTGAGGGCAAATTATTCGGACTGATGTAGTAACGGAAGCAGCGTAGAGGAAATCTGGGGGAACTATAAAAAAAGTGATTGAGGGAAGAGAGCGCTTCGTACCACAGAAATATTTTAAAAATAATGTAGATCCCGAGTACTATAATGAAAAGATAAGGAAACTGAAATCAAAAGTGTTATGTACTAATAGAAACAACAGTTCTTTTACCAAGTTTTATTTTAGAAAAACCACGATCCAAATGAAATCCGTGATACAGTCCAAGTTCCAGTTCGCCAGAAGAAAAACTCACCGTAAACATAAGCACTTAATCGAAATCACCACTACTCCTAGGCACTTGCAGCTCTTGAAATGTTCGATTGACCACTGCCCCGGGCGAGGCCCTATAAATATGCCCCGAGGCATCGGGGCGAGTCTTTCACTTCCCGCCTCCACGGCGGGGCGAGGGGAAATGCCCCCTCCTGTGATCGTTTGGCCGACACGGCCCGGTGACCGCGGACAGGCGCCGCCGCTTGCCCTGCGCCTGGTGGCGTCTTCCCGCACTTCTCATTTCTCGACTAGCCGCGCCGCCGGCGCGACTCTGCAGCGGCCACAGTGGGCCGCAACTATGTTGGCCGGTACAGTGTGCCCATCACGTGGGCACGTTATACGCAGCAAAAAGTTAGAAAAGCTTACGGAAAGCGCGGGAGAAGTTTAGAAAATAGGGGAAAATTCAAGATTCTCTCTAGGGTGCTTTTCCAAGAGAAAGTGGCCTCACAAGAAAATTTTTTACAATGTATATTATCCGAGTCGAAGCAGGGGGAAAATAAGTTTTTCAAATACGTAAAAAGACGAAAGGGAAATAGAGAGAACATTCCTGTGTTAAGAGATGCAAATAAAAAAAAATTACAGAGAACAAAGACAAAGCGGAACTCTTTAATTCTTTTTTTAGTTCGGTACCTGCAGCAAAAAATGACGTATCTGTTTTGAACGGGTCGGGAGAAAGAAGTATTACTAGACCACGTGATCTTCGAAAAAGAATAGCGAGAATTGGAAAGAATAAATCAGTCGGCCCGGACATTTCAGGAGACTTATTGAAAGCAGGAGGTGAAGCCATGATTCCGTATCTGTTACGACCTTTTGATATTACCTTAAATAATTCAAGTCTTCTTCAGGATTGGAAAGAAGCATTTGTAGTTCCCATTAATAAGGGTGGGTCTCGATCAGAAGTTAAAAATTATCGGCGAGTTAGCCTAACATCAGTTGTGTGTAAGCAGATGGAGCATCTAATCGCCGAGTACATTAGAAACGTTTGGAGTAAAGAAAATTGGCCATTTGGGGGACAGCATGGCTTCAGAAAGGGTTACTCGCGTGAAAGTCCAACAATAGCTTTTTGCAAAGATATCGCGGATGCACTAGATGAGGGTGATAGAATCGATGCAACGGTACTTTAGACTTTACGAAGGCTTTTAATCTTGTCACTCATGATAGACTACTTGAAAAACTAGACAGAATAGGGCTAGACTCGAGAGTGATACTGTAGATTAAGGATTTTCTAAATAACCGCCACCAACGAGTGAGGTTCGGAAACAGCCTATCGGAAAGAGTGTAACGTCTGGGGTTCCGCAGGGGAGTGTACTTGGACTTTTATTATATTTACTATACGTAAATGACATAGATGAGGGAATAGGCTCAAAAATTAAACTTTTTGCGGATGACTGCCTTATTTACAGAAAGACCGAAAACATGTTGGATCAGAATAAATTATAGTGAGACTTGCGATGCTTAGAAAAATGAATGGAAATCAATAGAATGAAGATAAATTCGGATAAATGCAAAATAGTTTTAAGCGCAGTAGAAATAGAGGAAAGCTAAGTATTTGCTTCCGGACAAGATAATTCCACAGGTAACTAGTTGTAAATATCTGGGGGTGATAATTAATGAACAACGTGGATGGGGGGAGCACGTCAACTTTACTGTTGGGAAGGCATGGAAATCTTTACACTTTGTAATGCGAGTGTTAAGGAAGGGAAGCAGTAAATCAAGAGAACTAGCATACACAACCATTGTGCGCCCGGTGTTAGAGTACGGAGCAGCGTGTTGGGATACATATAGAAAGGGCCAAATAAACTCCATCGAAAGAGTTCAGAAAGTAGCAGCAAAATTAGTTAAAAGGGGAAATTCGTTAGGAAATATTTCCAATGAAGTATCGTCATGGGAATCATTGGCGAGCCGTAGGGAAAAGGCAAGGTTGTGTATACGGTACCCGTCTACTTAGCACGTCACAACCATATTAGGAAAATACGGGTAATATCATGGCCATGAGAGGATTTGAATAAAGTAGTCTCATGTGAGCTTTTCATTTAATTTATCTTATATATCCCTCTCATGGCCATGAGATTACACTTTGAGCAGATTTCCAACAAAATAAACAATTGTTACCACTTAAAAATAATACATTTTATGGATTTTTGGTATAACAATAAACAAGCCTAAAACCTAATAATACAGAAGTCTGTCTTCATAGTGATAGATGCAACGACTTCTCGACGAGACTGCACATGCTTTTGAGTTTATTTTAATAGTCTTCTCATGGGCAATGCCCGAAGTGGGCTTTAAATGGTGCTCAGTGCCTCATAATGTTAGTGTATATGGTTATGGATTCTTAGAAAGTAAGATTATGTGTATTGTATTATTTATTGTCTAACAGATTGTTCTCGCTTACAGCAGATTATGAATGTCAAAGCAAGCTTGGAGTTGTAATACTCAGCATCTTGCTCATTGTTGTAAAGAGGTTCGTTACATTCTTGTTAAATTGTTTGTTGAATGTTGCAGCAATCTTGTTCCCAGTGGGGGACACCGTTGACGGGACGTTTGGGGTCTGTACTGCCAGAAGGTAGTGACCTTTGTGTGAGAGCCCAGTGAACGGCAGAGGCAGCCGTTCGGGCAACGCCGCTTAGGGTCACTATGGTCCTGCGGTCTTGGGTACCTGCTGTATGCGTGATGGTTTGAACAATCTGACTAGCCAAAAATTAATGATAAGAATCCATAATCATGTTTTGAAGTAGAAAAGCGCTGAGAACAATCAATAGATCCAACGTATTTTTTGTACAGAAAGACGCTCAGACGAGCTCTTTGTCAATTGTTTGCTTTTGCGTCAACGTCTGTGCTCCTTAAGTGGAGATTGTTGCAGTAAGTGTTCCGACGCAGTAATTCTGATTCATGTAAAATTGCCATGTGAGTTGAAATAATTTGCAACAAATATATGATATTATGTTATTTATTTAAAGAAGCACCTGTCCTTGTGTTTAATATTAGTAGTGCTGTGTAATTTCTCTGTTTAGTGTTCTTCTGTTTAGTTTAATTTCTCTATTTCTCTCAAGAGAAATATTTCTTGTAAACCTGTTTAACAATTTAATCAATTATGTATATATAAAGTTACAATAAACTCTTTTATAAGCTGAACGCTTCGATTGTTTTATGTCTTCAGTTTAGACTGTACCAGTTTAGACTGGACCTAGGCTGTTCCGAGTAAGAACCGAACTAGCGCGCTTCTTTCTGGACAAGCAAGCGCTCTTCATGAGGTCTAAGCCTAGGGCTTTTTATGTTAGGCGCGTCCCAGTTCATTAGGTATAGGTCACATGTTCCCCTTTCCTTCCTAACAGGATTAGGGTAGGAATTAAATAAATGAATGATAGAAAATATTCGCTGTTTTATTGAGCAGCTGGCGACCTAAATAAGAAAGATGGTAATACTTACCTGTAAGTTTAACACAGACAGTCGGACGGACAGACGTACTTGGACTATTTTCATAACAAGGGCTCACTGTGAAATTTATACTGCTTGTTAGAAGGAGTAATTTACAACATATTAGATTTGGATTTATCCACTTCTCCTGTATCGAGGCCTCACAATACGAATTTTTTGACGAAAAAATGAATTCGACTATAGCTTATAATCAGGGACCGAATACCGAAATAATAGCGGTAAAGGTATTTATACCGGTATAGAAATATCTTTACCTCTATTATACCTTTATACAAAATACCTTAAAAATACCGATATAAGACGTCAAATAACGGTATTTTTAGAGGTATTTTACCTTTATCCGACGTCCATACCGGTAAAATACCTCTATTTAAAGGTATTATACCGGTATTCTCTCATCAAAATATCGGTATTTTCAAGAAAATACCGGTATTTCAGTAGAACCATACAGGTATTTGGGAGAAATTCATTGTGATTTTTTCCGCTGATATGGCTCAGAGGAAACAACTATTTACACGGCAGAGTTTCTGACCGGGAGGTTCTAGGGTTCGAGTCCCGACGGTGGCGGATTGTCGACACATATTCTAGCTAGGTCGAGTTCAGCCGTTGACTGGGAAAGAATTCTAGAGGTTGGGTTTCCTCAACGATAGTTTTCTATGGTTTCTCTGGTCAGTACCTTGACGTAGAGAGTAGTTTTTGGTAAATGTGTTCCTCACTCATATGCAAAGCGCCCGGTGCTTGAAAATTTTCAAAACCGCTGCTTTAAAAAGATATATCGGGTTTAAAGGGTAAAGAAGTTTTTTAGAGGGAAGTGTGATTTAGGAGAGTTTTTGACTTCCTTGGTTCATAGATTTACTTAACGTATAGAAAGTGAACAATCGTTATGGTCGTCTGCGCTCCTTTTCCTGTGCTCTGGAATCTATACCCTCTTCCTTGTCCTACACTATTTTTTTAATTGAATTATGAAAAAAGGGAGCTTTTGGTAACATTTGATATATTAACTGATCATATTAATTCTACTAATGTTCTCTTCTTTGAAAACAAACCTCTACAATGTGTCATTCACACTATAACTTAATTGCGTTAGAGACACTATTATGACAATTTATGATTTCACCTCTTATCCTAAATACACCGTCATTAACGGAATATCTTGCCCAAAATCGTGGTGATTTTAAAATATCTGTGCAAATTCTAACTATCGTTGGGCATTTATATATCTTTTCATTCTTTTGACATAAACGAAAAGAGGCAGTGAAAAGAGACACATAACGTAGAAAGTGGATTTACTAACGACTGAAGACTCCTGGGAGATCCAAAATGAGCATGAAGATCATGACACCGGAAAACAAAAATCACTTCGATGCGTCACTGCAAGTCAGATGCTCAAGAAAGGAAATGCTTAAGAAAACATGCCGTCATTCAAGGTCAAAAGGGCCATCGGAAATGCAGCTGACACACATTTCCTTGTATCACGAGGCGAACAATTATTTATAAAAAAATATTAGAGATAACTATACTCACAAATACGATAATGTATAAGAAATGCCCGTAAAGTACGTATTGACGATAAGAAATATTTCAAAAAATATTTTTGTTTAATTTAAAAAACAACAATTAAACAATACATCACAATGGTATTTATGTCGTGTTATTAAGTCCATTTGGAACTATCCGTTTAAAAAATTTAAAGCCAAAATCTGGAGCCCTTTTTGAGAAAATTGCATTTGAGCGTTTTTGAAAATGCGGAATTTGGAGCTAGATACATTTACAATAGTATAATTATATTATAAGCAATATTATAAATTATATGTGTATATTTACGTGTTACTCAATTGCCACCCATCTGTCGGGAATCAACGCTGTACGGGCCTAATTTCGTCAGCACTTATTTATTGAAAAATATTACATGTTATTGAAAAAAATGGTCAACTGTCGTTTGAGATAATATCATTAAGCTCACTTTTACACCCGTAGAACTCTTAGTCTTGGTTTCTATGACAAGAAAATAAGAATCTTTCAAGTACACTAAAAATCTTAAAGTGCTCGGTGGCTCGTATTAATATTGTTTAATCATTCCAAAAATTTGTATCAGTAATTTTATTAAAAGTAATTATCCGAAGAAGAAGTCGAAAAAAATTTACCGAGAAAATAAATCCCCGTGGCATCGAAGACACTTCCGGGATATCTCGTGTTAAATCTTGGTATGTAGCATTGCAGTAAAGTGGCTATAAAATAAAAATCTGCTGATATATGCAGCTAAATGTGTGTTATTCTGATTGACATTCTACTTGATAAATGAAAAGATATATTGAGACAGGACTACGCAGGACAAAAAATATAATCCACAATAAACATGACTAACATTGTTAAGCTACACAGGTTAGAATTCAGCCATATTATAATAAAATAATTAGACACTTTTTCTTAAAAATATACTTAACTTATAGTCAAAAGTGTCTTCCATTCGGAAACACGAAAAGAATCCATAGAAAAATAATTTAAACACTTTTTTTAAATTTAACCAAAGTGGTTGACAAGAAGCAATGAATTCGCGTGTTTCGAGCAACGGTAACTTTACGAGACCGTAAGGGCGACAAAAATGATTGAAATAACGTTTTGAAGCTAAAGTAGTGTGCTCCAATGCCTTCCAAACGAAATTTGATAGGTCAGAATTCTGAACGCACACTTTGAATTTTGCCATTATGGCCAGGTTTTTGGCCCGATTCAACCAGTGTGCGCCGCCTCAGGAAATCATTTCGCACGCGGAAAAGGTACGCCATGACGTCTCCAGATGACATCCCGCAGCTAGAAGTTAAAAGCCCCGGTACGTCTATGGACGGCATCCCATGTTGAAGGGTTAAAGCGAGAGATTCTGGTGGCTTCCGACTATTTTGAGGTCTAAATACCCACTAAAGTAATTCTTATTCCTTGTGAACGGTACTTTGTCATGAGTCTGGTAATTTTTTCACGTGGTGTTTTCAAGGAAAATATAAATACTACAAATATTGTTTATAAATGTTATAAGTATGATAGTTCAAAGAACACCTCGCAGTGCTTGTTTTATTGTTATTTACATGATAGTAGCAAATGAGTAATTTACTGTTTATTTAGAGGAAAAGGTACGTACACTTTATTTCTATTATTAACACAGTTGTATAAAAAGAAAGGCATTTCCAAACCTAAGGTTTTAGAAAGCATTGGCTCATATTTCCTGTTTTGGGTCCCGATGGGTTGGGGTTACTTGGGCTTGCGGGTTTTCCCCGGCCGCTCGAGAGAAACGATTTCCATCTTTCCTATGTATTTTGTCTAATCCTCACTTGCAATATTTCAAGCAATAACGGTTCAATTTCCTAAAATTGTTACAACTACGTATTATAGAGAATCTGTCAGTTACATAGCTACTAATCACGAAATAGACATGAAAGTGTTCTTTCTGGATGTGAAACATTTTGCTTCAATATCGCTGTTTACTGTTCAGTTAGAGGATAATATTATCCCACAGAATAATTCTGAGCCGTGGAAATGGAGGCGTCTCTTAGGAACATTACCGAGCGTTCGAAAAAACGAAAAGAAAAAAACAAAGGAAAAAAATATCTTAAAACATTAATCGTTCAAACCTTACGGTAAGGAAGCCTGAAATATTTTTTTAAAATATGTCAAAAAAATTTTTTTGATAAAAGGAGGAAAAATAAAGGCTCCCTTTTTTTCACCAAACGTGCCAATTAAAGGCGGTCATTTGCCAAATATTCTCTCTCGTTCTAGTAAGCGAGAAAGGCTGAACGAGAATGGGGCCCACGAGAATCTCGTCCTCTGCCACTAGACAGGCCGGGGCCTGTTCTTATTTGAATTCGAATTCCGCCATCTTAGACCCGTGTTGGGCCAATAGCGTCGAAGGGCGCAAAGGCGCTGTGCGCGATATCTACACGCCGCACCCGGCAGTTATTCACGTGCTTTATGCGTAAATGTAACGGAGTCCTGTGATCGTTTTTGCGTTTGTGTTTCTGAGTTTCTGAGACGATGCTCTGTGCTGTAAACTCGAAATGCCCCAATTTAGGCGTTTTCGGGTACCCAATTGCCCAAACAACAAAAACATAAGGAGTGGACGGCAATTCTTCAGGTTTCCAACAGATCCTGAAAGGTAAGCGATATGAAATGCTTAGCATAGTTCCATACAAATTTTTTCATGTACTATTTAGTGATATAGTAAATTAACTATGTCACTAAGTAGTACATGAAATTAATTTAAATAATGTAATTATAAGTCAGGTTATTGTAAACACAATTATTATGAACATCCAATGTATTAAAGTCATAAAAACACTGGTTGCTTTAATAATCATGTAATTGATAAGTTATAATAGCTATAATAACCTTAAGGTGATTTTGATATAACTATAATTGCTCAATATTACATTACTAATTTTATTACAGGTGTATGAAATGGCTAAAGGCAATTGACTTGATTTTGGCATCTTGCCCTTGGGAATTTCTCACAAGGTTAAGGTATTTATGCATGGAGCACTTCACGCCGGAAATGTTCACTGCAGCAGGCAGAATAGCACATAATGCAGAACCAGTAATTTTTGCTGATGTGCGTCCTGAGTTGCCGGAGGGAGCACTCACGACATTTAAAGAAGGCTTACCACATGAAAGGCGTACGCTTTTATTATTATTATTATTATTATTATTATTATTATTTTTTTTTTGAGAAACTGGAAGGTGTAATAACAATTTTTTTCTTTTTAAATTTAATTAAACATCCTTATTTCTTTTGCAGGGTCTGCTCTACCTGCTCTGCATGTAGTGGACAACATTTCTCCTGAGTTCCCCGAATGTTCTGGTGAGTGCAAATGCGTTGTTGAATGAAGATATTTATCTTCATTGCGTGTTGTTTTGTGTGATACCATGCCTCTTTGTATTGTAGGCCCTTCTCCACCTGGTGAAGTTGTGGAAGGGAATATTGCCGGAAGGATTAATTCTGAATTTTCAGAAATTGTAAAAGTAGGTGTTTTTATCCGCAACTTCTTACAATTACAATATTGAAGATAGAGACTTTTCATTCAAATTAAATTTGTTGTGCATAAATAGTTCTTCGTTTAAGGTGTGAAGATTTTCTTTGTAAATTTTAGTAGTTTTTGTGCAATTGTGGGTGAACTATTTGCAATTTTAAAAAATTACAAAAAGATTTTCTCGAAAACGGCTCCTTTTTTAAAATTTTAGGTACGGTTAGTGCTAAATGAACCCTATACGACGACAAGTGCCATAGTGCCATATTTTTTTTTATTTTTTTTTTTTTTCAAAAATTACAGAAATGTAATTTCTGTGACTTGTCTTTCATGTCGGTAATACTTTAAATGCGATTTCTGCACGGTGTTATATTTATGAGTACATGCCCTTTAAATAATGTCAAGTAAAGTTTCTCGAAAACTCAACACTTTTGTTCAAATGAGCTCAAAATTACTCATTTTCAGAATAGCTCAAATGCCATTTTCTCAAAGGTGGCTTCAATTTCTTTCTCAAACTATTTCAACGGATAGTGGTAATGACACTTTAATATGATGTAATGTTCATTTTTGAGTATTCTTTTGTTTTCCCAAAAATTGCTCAAATGTTTTTTTGTTTTTGTTTTTGTCAATATCTCATGGCAGTAATATGCACATTTCAATGGATATATTATTGAATTTGTGAGTGGAAGTTCTTCAAATTACTTCAAATGAAGTTTTTCGAAAACTCAAATAGAATCCAGAGAAAAAGAGCTTCAATTTCGCATTTACAGTAACGTTTAACGCCATTTTTTTAAAAACGGCTTCAAATTTTTCAATGTAATTGCTATTTAAGACAAGGTTAGGTTCTATTAATACTCTTGCAATACTCTTATTTAATACTTGCATGGTTCTTTAATACTCTTAAAATAAGATTTAGGTTCTACTATTTGGTAATCGAAGAGTTGAGAAAATGGCAAAAAAATCTATTTTGGGTGGTGATAGATGCCAGCTGGCAAGAGGATGAGGGAAGACCATAGAGCCGGTCCACACCAAAGGAAATTAGAAAACTTAACTTCGAGAAAGTCTGTGCTGTTCTGTAGCACTTCCAGTTACTGTATGTAATTTAGTAAATCCAAACTACAGGACCACTTGCTTGTAGACATGTACCAAATTGAAGTTTTTTGGAATTCAATTTAATAAATAAAAAATTGTATTTTTGAGGGATAATCATTTGGTGTTTCTGTAGCAGTAAATTTTTATCTCAGTTTTTTTTTTTGGCCCACTTTCTGTCTTGTGAACGATGTATAAGTCTTTGTGTAACAGTTTGGCATTTTTACCAGGAAGCATTAGCTATTTTCTAAGCATATTTCTGATGGTTCTTGAGATGTCGGTTGGGTATAATATCCTGAGTATGATAAGTGCTTTTATTTAGTTATATTGTTTTGCAGAAATTGTGAGCGTTATGTCACATAATATGATTGGGAAAGACATGAAAATATTTTTTTAGTAATTGAAAAACTGTTCAATACCTGTATCAAATGTTGAGTAATTCTGGATATATTATCGGCCTTTGGATTTTCATCCACGATCCATTGAGTAACTAGCCATGCTTTTGGACAAATATGTAGCCTGTGATATCGGAATATTAGTGAAACCTAAGTCCAACAACTCTGCTTTGAGATAAATGAAGTTGGAGTAGAATCACGTAATTTTTTTTACTTAGTTCATCACTTGTACTAGATAGGAGGTAAAACATGTTTCTTGTAACGCAGTTTAATGTGTAATATTGCTTTTTTGAAGAAAGCAAGCAAAAAAAGAGATTTTGTGGACTGTTTGTGCAGATGCAAATTTCTTGTTTATTTATAAAACCTATCAATAATATTAATTTGTATTGTACCTTAGTAGCAATTTTGATAATAGGCTGAAATTTGACAGGTGTTGATAGCTGGAATGTCATTTTAATAATGATGCAAAATTAAAGAAGTAATGGTCACTAGTTATATTTGGACAATTGTCTAAATTCATGGTTTCAATATTTAGTCAATGGCAAAGTAAAATAATCTGTATGTCTGATAACTTGCTTACATTTATTTTGTAAAAAATTGTATTATGCGTATTATTGTTTATATTGTGTATGACTATTTACATAATTTAGAAATAAATATTGTTTATGAAATAACTTTTTATTTTGCACTCCCTGGACAATTCCATTCAGTGACTTTGGATTCCAAATCCTAATATTTTAGTCTTCTAAATTGCCTAGCGTATTTATTTTACATAAAAATAATGTATTAATTTACGGCCATTTTGAAAACAACTTCATTTTAAATTTTCCGGTCGTCATTACGCGCCACCTCCATTGGTTGAACGTCCTTCGAAGCTATTGGCTCAAACTGGGTCTAAGATGGCTGCTTCCCCCTCCATGAAAATTACAAATTTGAATAAGAGTGTTGGGATTAACGTTGAGTGCCGCCTCTATTAAGTCCTCTCTCTGTTGGCAGACATCAACACGAGCTCGTTCACTGACCTTGGACCTCACGTCCGGGCGCAGAGCTTGGCGACACGTGATATAGTGTTGAAAATTTATCAAATTTCTCCGTATAAATCTTGTCCTTTCTAGTAGCGATAAAAAATGGAGAAACGTGTCTTCTTATCCATAAGTGAGTCTTCCCACGCATACCAAACTTCCTTCTTGCACGACTGTGTTTATCACTAAATACGATTATTTGCTTAAATTTGATCGTATCACTAACATTCGCGAAAATAATTTTTTCAGTTGGCCAAGTTTCCTTATTCTGCACCATAATTATAACTAAAACAGTATTAAAAATTGACATTGAATGCTAATAGACATATTAACTATTCTTACGCGAGGAAACAGAAGCGTAATATTTACTTCAAAATTAATGATTGAAACATGTCTAATTTACACCCTTGTATTATTTAAGAAATTTCATTAAGAAAAAATATTAATACTATATATTATTAATTAATTTTAATAAATATTTTAAAATATTAATACTAATTAAATTTTAAACGTTTGCATTAAATTTGTGTAAATTAATTTATTATTTTGTTTGTTAATTTATAAATTTATTTAAATTAAATGTTAATTTTAATTAAAATGTAAGAATGTTAATATTAAAAAATTTTATTAATTAATAATGTTAGTATAAATTTCTTAATATTAAGGAAGAAACACTCTTCTCGAAGTGGGCTCCTCCAGATGCTTTTTACAATGTAAGCTACCCGCGTAGAAGGGAGCCCTTGACCACATGCGATGTTAACGGCTAATAATAATAAATAATAATAATAATAATAATAATAATAATAATAATAATAATAATAATAATGCCGGTCGTCCTCAGCAACAGGTGTGATACCTACCGTCCTGAAGCACTCTCTGAAAAAACCGGGGATCGAGACGAACATTATCATCAATCTACAGAAAGCTGTGATCCTAAGCACGTGTTCTTTAGTCAGAAGATTTATGGGTTCCTAAATACATTTGTGTTAAAGAATTAAATACTTTTTAATTTATAAACTAAGTGTTTAAATTTATATTTGTAGAAATGTTTACCATCTAATAAGTTCTTAAAATAAATAAATTTTTGTTAAAAGTAATGTACTACGGAAATCATGCTTTGATAGAAATATCTGTATGACTCCTCAAACATGTACCAGAAAGCTGTAAAAAAATAAATAATAATAATTATATAATAATTTACTTTTATTACAAATTTTCTCAATGTTTGCAGTTAATGTCAAAATATATTAAACCCTTAATATAAACTAGGAAAATAACATTTTATTTTAGCCCTTATTAATGTATTAAAGTATAATTAAGATTTAATTGTGAAATGAAGTAAAAGGAAATCATTTTTAATAATAACAAACCTGGGCCTGAAAGCCTGAGCGTTCGGGATTATCTCAAGGTGTCAACGCCCCCTCAGTTCGCCGTAAGAGGGTTCGGGGAGGGAAGAAACGGTCCTACGCCTACGGCACGGCGCATACGTTGACAGCCTCCCACGTGCAAAATACGAAGATAGGCTTAGGTCATCTCTCAGGTCAGATGGGAGATAGCGATGAAGGACACTAAGAAAAGGTTCTCTTCAATTGAATCAATAATTATTATTTCATATTTCAACTTTTCCGAATTTTAAATTATGGGAGGTTTTCAATACATACAACGTATGCAAAACGTAAACGCCCGAACACAATACATTTAGAATAATAAGAATAGAATTTAATACAGTTGTCTCGTAGTCGGCGGTTCCCGTTGCCTCCCGCAGAGAAAGAAATTCTCTTTCGCCAGTGTACTCCCTTGGCCAGTGTACTCCCTCCACGACCCTTCTCCCTTCTTCGGCCAGCGAGAATGATTCACAGTTTGGGCGAGATACGAGAGAGACTGAATGCAGTTTTGTCTGTCTCTAGTGCCAATAGATTTGTATAAAATTGTTTAAGTTGGGATATTTTTACCTTAATAAATAAATTATATACTTTTTAATTATATATATATATATATATATATATATATATATATATATATATATATATATACACATACAAAATAATAATTTAAACAATAAATTACAATTATGAAATGATATTTGATTAACCCTTGTACCCTAACATGATTTTATTCACACTTACTACTAACATAGGGTTATTCATAACCCCACATTTTATTTCCGTATTTTAAGCAGGGAATATGTCAAAAATAAATCTAAATTATTGGGAAACACATTTTTATTATCAGAATTTATAAATATATAATGTTGCTTATTTTGATTTTATTATATTTATTTTATTATATTTCATAATAACTTTTATGATATTATGACTTTGTCCATGACACTAAAATGACGTCACAAACAATTGAAACAAACTTCATGGCGATGTTCTGAACAAACAGGTGTGCCGCATTTAAACCAAGCAGTTTTTGTTTTTTTGTCTGATTTTCTGTCGCATATGGTACACCTAACTTGCTTTAATAATTTACTTGGAAATTGTTGATTTTCCTCATTAGTTTTTTTGGTGTATCTAATTTAATAAAAAAATTGTGTGCAGTTTTTAAGAAAAAGGATTGACTCTAAATTTCGCAAAAAATACTCATATTTTTGAAAAATTGAACTTGACATGATTTTCAGATGTTTTTCATGATCACATTCCATTAAGAAAAAAATGTTTATCTTCATAATTCCAATTGTAGGAAGACTCCGAAGTTTTTTTCAATTTTCGAATAATCAGGGTTTTTAACAAACATAAAACCTGTACCATTAACCCTTAAACATCCTTCACAACGCCCAATAACAAAGTTTAAACAAAAATGTCGGAGCCATTTTTTGAAAATTTTGCAAGTGTCCCAGGTGTTTCATGTAAAGAATCCCCCAAAATTAAAATATGGTTTCAAATTCAAGGGGCTGCGATATAAGCCAGATCGATTTGGGAATATCAATTTTGGAGAAAATCGGCTGAACGGTTTAGCCGCAAGCGTTGTTCAGAGACTGACGGACGCAAGTTTTGTCGTCAATCGACATTCGGTATCAAGGACACCCAAAACATGGATTCTGCCTACACTATGTTAGATTTTTTTTCAAATTTAGCGTATGCACTTTTTTTGTTGTCAGGGTCCTGTCCAATACGTTTTTCTGCCGTCATCTAATACGTTTTTCTGCCGAAAATTCACCGTTTTCTCACGCAGCATTACATAAATTTCTCTTTACCGCGTAAGCGATAGCGAGATAGTAAAAATATCTTTCTTCAATATTGTTGTTGTGGGAAAATGCTCAAAAAATTTATCTTTTCAAAAATTCGAAAAATTTCAAAAATTTATAGTGTTTAAAGAAAGTTGGACATAGACCATATTTAAATGCGTTCTGAGAAAAAATAAGAACAAATATGGAGGTATTTTGAGAAAATTTTGAAAATATCCTTGGGGCTTAATATAAATTATCCCCAAAATCAAAATATCTCACTGAAAATCAAGGATCCGCGATATCGTCCAGATAGATCGAGTTGAAAATTTGATTTTGGTGAAGATTCTGCTTCTCGTGTTCACTGACGCACAAATGGATGGACACACGTTTTGTTATAAACCAGTTTTTCGGTATTAAGGATATACAAAACGTGAATGCATTCCTAAAGCTGTTAGAAAAAAACTGATCATAGAGGGGAAAATTTTCAATTATGGAATAAACATTAAAATTTTTTTTAAAAAATTTCATTCTCATATTTTATAAAAACAATGTATACAAAACTTATTTAATGTGTTCTACCTTTTTTCATTTCATTTTTTCATTCTAACTTCTCCAATGAAATAACTTTCCGACAATAAATAGTGAAAGAACATTGAGCACAAGGCATTCTGCAATCGCGTAATCAGTTCTTTTACCCGGAGTAATTTGCATTCGTGCACTTTCCTTTAACTCAGTAAAACTAAGTACACAATTCATTAAATACTGATTATGGAACACATGGAAATTTTTACGAGGCTAATGTAGTTTTGTATAAGAGTTCAACATCACATTCTCAGGAATGTGAAATGAGTTTGTCGACGACTTTACCAATAGTCATGTTTTAAATAAGTTATATAAGATTGCTCAATCGCAATCCAAGTTTTGCAGTGGCAACCAAAAACACAAGGAGACCAAAATACGCAAAGAAACCCCTCAAACGCTTCTCGGGATCTGTGGAAAAAAAATAGTGTTAGAAGTTACAAAATATTTAAAATAAAAATTATATACTTGGCAAAACCATTAAAATATCAATGGTTTGTACAAGTGGTTTGGAGTAGCAATAGTTGCAGTTCCACAACGCAATGCGTAAATAGCAAATACTAATAAACGGCGGGCGGCCTAGTCTTTGAAGCCTTGGTATTACATGACGTCGACTGTGTAGCAAGGGAGTAACACTCTTGAGTAGTAAGTAGTAACGCTCTGAAGTACGAGAATTTAGTCGGACGCACAGTGTTAGAATATGCTGGAGGCTTAGTTTGTTTTCCATTTAAACTCGCTTTTGAAATTATTAATATATTCGTAGATAGAAAGAATTACGGAATGAAATATATTGAATGCCCTAGATAATCAAATTAAAAGGTAATATTTTGATAATTAAAAATATACTGAAGTTAAGATTAACACAACAAAATATTGGAAATAAAATATTCCTGCATTTATATTTAAATATAAATGAACTTAAGTTCATTTGGTAAGTAAACACAAATATACATTATAATAATTGATAATTGTTACTTTCCTTCCTTGTTCACGGTTCTGAATTACTTCTCATTTTCATAAAACATTCAAAATTTCTACCCAATGTTATTGTACCTCTTTGAAATGGACTTACAACAATGTCCGCCTAAAAAATCACCAGTTTCTAAAAGGAATAATATATATTTCTCTCTTAAAGTTTCATTTCTTTTAATTTCTCTATTTAAGTTTTTGGATCCTTATTATGGAAGGACCACTCCACTAAATTATTCTCTTTTGCGCAAAAAAGAAAAATCGGTTCTGTACCTCCAGTGTAGTATCCTTGGGCGTACACAACACGTCCGACCAACCACACCACTCCACCCAAAGCACACGCTCGTGGCCACTCGAGACCTCCAAGCAGCATCAGAGCGATGATCATGGGGTACTGCTCCAGTCTGCAACGGAAACGTACCATTTCAGTAGCACACACACGTTTGCCAACCAGCAGATGCGGTCAAAATAATTTTCATCACTATTGAGAGCAACGAAAGAGTGCGAAAGAATAGCATTTATTAGTAACTACAAGAAATCTGTGATGCTTGTATTTCTTTGAATTTGTCGAAAGTGAAAAAATGTTTGTCCAACATCATAACGGACAGCGAAATTGGCTCGAATTATCAACAGTCGTTCATTCAGCGGACATTTGATTCAGATTACCGTGATCATAGAGTAAAGATGTACCTCTTTAGTCTATGCCGTGATATCTCCTTGACGAGAGAGAGAAAGAGAAAGAAAGAGTGATAGAGAGAGAGAAAGAAATAGTGAGAGAGAGAGAGAGAGAGAGAGAGAAAGAGTGAGAGAGAAAAAGGGTGAGAGAGAGAGAGAGAAAGAGAGAGAGAGAGAGAGAGAGAAAGAGAGAGAGAGAGAAAGAGAGAGAAAGAGTGAGAGAGAAAAAGGGTGATAGAGAGAGAGAGAGAGAAAAAGAAAGAGTAATAGAGAGAGTGAAAGAAAGAGTGATAGAGAGTGAAAGGAAGTGATAGAGAGAGAGAAAGAGTGAGAAAGAAAGATAGTGAGAGAGACAGCGCCTTAAAACTTCAAACTAGAACTTAAAACTTAAAGTTATCGAGAAACTTCATTATAAATAATTTCAAACATTTGTGCTTACAAATGAAAGAATATAAAAAAGCCAGTAATGTAATTAACAACATGACAAATCTTCTTATTTCAGAAAATAATATTTCTCTATTAGTTTTTGAAAAACCAATTAATGCAAATAAAAGGCTTTTGTCATATTATTCCGTGTAATTCGTTCTATCCTTAGTAAAATTTAAGGGGTGGAGGTAAATTGTAGCCGTTTTTGACAAAATGTTATTTTTAATATTGCCCATATTTCACTCAAAATTTCGCGAAAACTACTACAATTTTCAAAAAAAATATATATGACATAATTTAAAGAACTAAATGTGAAGAAGATAAATTTTATTTGAAGAAAAAGGTCTTCTAAATAATTAGAGGGTCCTAAAAATTTCATACGTTTTCAATGTTTGAAAATTCAAATTTAACCGTTAGGAACTATGTTTTCTAAATTAGTGAATTCCCCTCAATTCATACAATACATTTAATAAAACTAGTAGTGCTACAGAAAGGCACAGACTTTCTAGTAATAGTTCTCTATTTTCTGTGGTCTGGGCTAGCTTTACTGCTAGTCTGCTCCATCCTCTTGTCAGCTACTATCTATCGCAGCCCAAACTACTTTTAATTTTAAATTTTATCAATTTTTTGGTTTCCTAATGGTAGAACTGAAATATTACTTTAAGAATATTAAAGAAGAGTAAAACCTCGACCTATATGAAAATTTTTGTTCAAAAATTTAGAGCAGGTTTTAAGAAGCTGGCGTTTAAGCATCAGTGCATGTGCGGAATTTGAAGCTATTTTTAACAGAAATGTTTTGGTTTTTCGAAAAACTTCATACAATTATTATTACTGAATACAATTATCAAATTTGAACCACCACAAAAAAAGAAAACTACTTCAATGCCATCGGTGCTAAAAAATACTGTCATACGAAAACCTGCAAGGTAACGCCTAGATACGTACGAATGACTTCCATATTTATAATGCACTAATGGAGCTGAACAAATAAAATTATATCTTGCAACGCGACTGGATTAAGACAACACCGTAAAGAAGTAATAACTATATTGAATATTCTTCGAAGATTCAAAACTAAAACAAACGACGTCTTTGCAACGACCCATGATTGTGATGAAATAGACTCTCTACACAGACATCAATATAATTCCACTGGTTGACCTCATCACCAAGAGAAACCAAATATTTTATCACGAGAAATTGTACGAGAACGTGAATCACCTTCCAATAACCTACTAGATATGTCAACATGCATAGACCGACACGAAAAAAGCATTTCACATTTGAAACATATAAAAAGCGTCATAATGATTTTTTTATTCTTTATACCATTTCCTTAATGTTAAAAAAACCGATTGTAAATTTGCTGAAGAGAAAATAATAAAAAAGCTGAAACGTAAATATTTCAAGATTTCCTCTACGAGACGTTTTCCTCTGCGAGACGTTTTTTATCGTTCCTATTCATTTACTCACAATACTGCAATCGATTTCGCGATTTCAACGTACAACAATTTTAAGTACACGTTTTGGGGTCCTCTGATTCGAAAAGGGATCTTTTGTTGTTTTTTTAAAATTTTGTTTTTCAAACGTACGTCCATCCATAACGTACTTGTCTGTGAACACACTAGTGCCCAAATTATTTGTAGAATTTTTGCCAAAAAAAAAATTCCATGACCGAATTGTGGCCCTCCAATTTGAAAAGAAATCTATAAGTATTGAGTGATTTGATTTAAGCGATTTTTCTTTTCTCAGACACATACGTATGCATACGGAGTAATAAACATAGTACAGAGAAAGTTATGTAATGCAGCGGAAAATCGATTTCGACATTTCAAAGAAAATACATGCTTTGGCGTCCCCTGATACTGAAAAAGTTGTTTTTTTTTCAAAACGTCTGTCCGACCATCCGTCCGTCTGTAAACATTACTAGCGCCTAAACCAAACGTAGGATTTATTTCAAAATGGAAGAAACCCCTGTCCATCCGACTTTAGTTGAAACTTTGAAATTAAAAAAAAATCTTTAAAACTTGGGGGTACTTTACATGAAAACCCCCAGTCATTTTCAAAATTTTCTCAGAAACCGCTCCAAAATTTTTCTTTAAATTTCTTTTGAGAATTGAGTAAAATACACCTATAAAGGTGGCATAGGTCCGATTTCACCGTTAATTCTAAATTTTCGATAATTGCAAAAGTTTGAATTTTTTTCGGCGCCTTCCTCAACGACAAAATTGAAGATAGATTTATCCTTTAAATGAAATGTGTTGTCCACAAATATTTCTGTCATTAAATTCATGTAGAATTGTTGAAAATTTTAGTAGTTTCGGGCAATAGTGTGTGCAATATTTGCAATTTTAAAAAATAACAAAAACTAGATTTTCTCAAAAAACGGCTGGAAATTTATTCTTTAGTAGCTGTACTGCCAATCGAACCAAATACGATGCCTTAAACGCCATTTAGCTCTATTCTTTGTTTTTTCAAATGTTTACGAAAAAGTAATGTTTTTGACAGGTCTCCCATGTCGGTAATATTTACATTAGAGGCCATTTCTTCACATTATTGTATTTATGAGTACATATACTTCTAAATAATGTCGTATAAATTTTCGCGAAAACTCCATAATTTCTGTAAAAATGTACTCAACCTTCTCCAATTTCAAAAACACTCAAACGCAATGTTCTCAAAAATGGATGCAAATATTTTCTTTAAACTTTTCGAATGTTTGGTGCTAACTGCACTATTTAATATGATCTAAAGTTCATTTTGGTGTATTCTGTTTTTCAAAAATTACACAAATGTATTTTTTTAAATATCTCTCACGCCGTTAATATGCACAGTTCTATCAATTTGTACATATTATTGCATTGTGAGTGGAAGCTCTTCAAATGACTTCCAATGAAGGTTTTCGAAAACAATAGATTTCTGTGGAAAAGTGCTCCAAATTTCACATTTACAGCAATGCTTAATCGCTATTTTGTTAAAAACTTCAATTTTTTTTAATGATTTTCTGTTTAGGAGGACGTTTTACTCTTTGTTCTTGAAGCTTGAAGTTTTCACTTTATTCTTGAAGTAATAACTTTATTCTTGAAGTAATATTTCGATTGTACTATTAGGACAGCAAAAAGTTGAGAAAATGTGAAAAAAAAATTAAGCCAAGATAGATGGCAGGTTGGCAAGATAGATGGCAGATGCAAGACCCTAAAGCCAGACAACACCAAGAAAATTAGAAAAATTTGCTACGAAAAAATCTGTGCCATTCTCTAGCACCTCTAGTTACTTTCTCGTATACGTAGTAATATACGTATATCGTATACGGAGTAATATACGTAGTATACAGATAGTTCGGTAATGCTGCGCTAAGAAACGGGGGATTTTTTACATAAAAAATTCATATCTGAGCCCTGGCAACGAAATAGTGGATAAATCCAGTTGCTAAATTAACAAAAAAAAGTAGAGGTGCTACAAAATGGCACAGACTTTCTCGTAGTAAATTTTTCCAATTCCCTTGGTATGGACTGGCTCCAAGGTCTTGCTCCATTCTCTGGCCAGCTGCCATCAATCGTCGCCCACAGTACATTTTTTTGACATTTTCACAACTTTTTGCTGTCCACTCGCAAATGAAATAATGTATACAAATCGATAGAAATGTGCATTATAACGGAGTGAGAGATATTTGAAAAACAAACCTTTGTGTAACTTTTGAAAAAATGAAAGGACATACCAAAATGAACTTTACGTCATTTTAAACAGTGCAATTAATACTATCCATTGTAAAAGTTTGAAGAACAAATTTTGAGTCATTTTTGAGAAAATCACTTTTTGAGCGTTTCTGATGATGGGGAATTTTGAGCACATTTTCATACCGTTAAGTTTTCGAGAAACGTTACATTACTTTATTTAAAGCACATGCACTCATAAATACAATAACGTGAAGAAATCTCGCATAATGTAAATATTACTAACGCGGGCGAAAATAAAAAAAATGTATTTTTGTAATTTTTAAATAACAATAGAATAGAGCAATATGGCGTTTGTCATCGTGTGGGGTTTGGCGCTACCACTACCAAAAATTTAAAGAAAAAATTCAGTGTCGTTTTTGAGAAAAACATGTTTTAGTAATTTTTTTAAATTAAACAATTTCACTCGTTATTGCACGAAAACTACTAAAATATTGAAAAAATCTACATGACCTTTATGAAAGGACTATTTATGGACAACCCCCCCACAAGTTTCAATTGAAGAAAAAATCTCTATCTTCAATTTTATAGTTGTCGGAAGACGCCGAAAAAAAAATCAAAATTTTGCAATTTTCGAAAATTGTTAACTGCGAAAATCAGACCTATGCCACCTTTTTAAGTGTATTATACCTTATTCTGGTTTTAAATAATGAACTATAAAATTCCTCATTTTGAGAAAAGCTCAAATGCCATTTTCTCAAAAACCGCTCCAATTTTTTTCATACTTTTCCTATGGATAGTGATAATTGCACTGTTTAATATGATGTAAAATTCATTTTGGTGTATTCTTTTGTTTTTTTAAGTACATAAATATAATTTCTATCACTCATGTCGTTAATATGCACATTTCCATCAATTTGTGTACATGTTTGCATTTGTAAGTGGACGTGCTTTAAATGATTTGAAATTGTTTTTCGAAAACTCAATAGATTCCTTGAAAAAAAAAGCTTCAAATTTCGCAATTACAGTAATGCTGAAACGAAATTTTCTTAAAAGCAGCTTTAAAATTTTCAATGAAAATTTCCATGTAATATTTCAGTTCCACTATTAGGAAACCGAAAAGTTGAAAAAGTTTTAAAAAATGTACTTTGGGCGGCGATAAATGGCTGCTGTCAAAAGAATGGGGCAATACCGTAAAGCCAGTCCACACCAAGAAAATTAGAAAACTTTAGTATGTGCTACTGTGTAGCATATATTGCTAGCTCTTTGATGATATTAGTCCTTCAGTATCAGTTCACTATAAAATATCATGCAAACATTTCTGAAAATATTAGTTGTTTAGAAATATTAAACATTAAAAACAAGATTTACTCAAAACAGTATCACATTTTGTTCTTTAAACTTCTATATGGGAAGTGCTAAATTCACTGAATAAAAAAGGCAAACTGCATTTTGATGAATTATTTTGTTTTTTAAAGAACTTGAATCAAAAAACTACATTTGTTGAAAATGTCTATCGTCGTTAATATTTACATTACGAGCATTTTTTATACATAACTGCATTTACAACAACTGTAACAACTGTTTTTTGATACAAGTACCGTCATTACAAGCGTTTTTAAAACTAACGTATTGTAGGGCTACAGCTAGCGACCGTCGGGGCGCCACAAAGGCGCTGAGGCAAGGGATTAGACGCCACGGGCCAGGCAGGATGTGACACGCCGAGGTATTTAGAGAAATTCTAAGAGCTAGGGAAAGGGATGCCCAAAATGCGGGACAGCGCATTTTTGCCGCGTGCCGCGTGAAAAATTCTTGGAATCCATGGAAATGGATGTCCAAAAATGCCTGGCAACGCGACTAGCGCGGGCCGTGCGCAAAACCTAGTGACGTTTCAAGTCACATGGGTGGGAGCTATATAAGAGCGAACGCAGAGCGCGGGGGCGGGGTTTGTCGAGCAGAGTAGAACCCTCGTGCGAACGCACAAAACTTGCGCCCAGGGCGGTGCGGAGCCGAGCTAGGCTCGTGCGGCAACCCATGTGTTGGGACGCCGTTGTGGACATTTGTGGACCGTTGTGGACCCGTGGACTCGGTCCACGGGTGACCGAGGTCGCCGGAGCTGTCTGCTGTGTGCATGAGGCTCGCTGAGGAGTGGCGCGGGTCACGAGTCAGACATTTCATTTTTAAGGATCGCTCCTGCGATCAGGGAAGTAAACATCTACCAGAGCTGAGTAACTTAAATTATTACTGTACATATTGTGAATAAACCTATATATATATATATATATATATATATATATATATATATATATATATATATATATTTATCATTGAAGCTCGTGTCTGTGATAACTGTGTATTCCCACGACGTCACAATACATAACTGCATTTGTGAGCGCAAGTGTTCAAATAATGTCAAATGCAGTTTCTATAAAATTCAAAACTCTTTCTTATGAAAATGCTGTCTTGTGAAACTCTTTCGTGTGAAAAGTTGCGCATTTTCGTAAACGTTGAAACGACAGTATTTAAAAAAGTCTCCAAATGTTTCAATAAAAATTTGCGTATAAAAAGTAGGTTCGTCATTCTATGATAGTCATAGTGTTTCAATTTAACTATAAGGGAGTGAATAATTAGAGAATATATGAAAAAAATCTAGTGGTCCTTAACAACACATACTTTCTCACAGTATTTCTAAATTTTCGAAAATTCTGAGACCAACGAAAATGATATGTGTCTCTTCTTCTGTTCTATTTCTAAAAAAAAACTCCTGTTCTATTTCTGAAAAAAATGAGAAAACATTTGGGGCGGTTTTTGAGAAAAAGTTTTCTTATAAAATGCAAACACAAATTACGCAAAAAATACTCGTGTTTTCACACAATTCTAATTACAATTTTTAAAGAGCTGATTTTTTAGAACCATTTCTGTGAAAGGCATGAATCTCTATCATCACTTTTATAGTGTCGAATTGTTAAGACTGTACAATTTTCGAAAATATTAATTTCGAAATAATTATTGTTTGCCCGAAATGAGAATAGCGTCTTTACCGTCTTTGCGAGGTGAAAATTTAAAGAAAAAATATTCTTTTTGAGGAAAAAATTGTTTAAATAACGTAAACATGTAAACACCGTCTATATTTCACACAAAATTACACGAAAACATATTTTTGATAAATTGTAGTACATGACCTTATTTCAAGAATGGGTAATAAAGAATACTTTTCATTAAGAAAAATCTCTAATTTTAATATTGTAGTTGTAGGAAGGTGCCCAAACCTTTTTGAACGTTGCAAGTTTCGAAAAATTAGGTACTTCAACGAAAATGTGACCTACACTAATTCACATAGGCGAGTTTCATAAAGAAGTTTGGAGCCATTTTTGAGAAAATTTTGAAAGTGTTAAGGCTCTTTATAAAGAACCTCCGATAATTAAAAAGTCCGTTTCAAGCTGAGAAGGCCTCGAGTTTAAGTTAAATCAATCGAGAAATATCGATTTCGGAAACAATAGGCAGTGCGATTTACGCGCTAGCATTCACCACTGACGGATGTACGGAAAAAGAGAAGACTGTTTTGCCGTCAATCTATTTTTCGGTATCAAGAACCCAAAAAGCATGGATTCTGATTTCACAACGTGTTTGAGGAAGTAAATTGCTTTATGTTTATATACAAACCAGTCTCGGCTCGTGGTTTTCTAAATGGGGAAGGCGGCGAATGCATTACATTACATTACATTTCTATACATAATATCTTCCGATCACGAAGACTACAATCCTGTAATGGTTCGCGCTACTGATAAAGGCTTAAGGGAGTAGCGCTCCTACCGCATATTGGGAAAACTAGAGATGCACAGTCCTACTCGCTGAGTTCCATAGTAACGTTATCTGGTGAGCACACCCTTCTTCAGACCCTAGGCCCCACCCTTTAAGGCTAAATGTACTGAAAAATACTTATAGGAAAAATCAATAGATCGCAGCACTATCACAGGGAATTTACTAGACCGATAACGTCTGGAGAAATGGTCGGATTTTCGATCTGTAAACGGCATTGGACGCCTTTTTAAAATAGAATTTATGCTACGAAGCCGTTTTTTCAAAAAAGATTTCCAATATTTTTTTAATTTCTAAGAGTTCCGGGAAGAAATTAAAAAATGTGGGCTTGTCATCTGCCCTTTATGTATGTTTGATAAGTCTCACTCAAGACACGAGAAAGCAAATTTTGGCAGATTCGACAGTGTACTCATTACACAGTTTCGCAGGTGTCAGATATGCCTAAACACCTTGAGTTTTGTCACAGAGGAGACCAAAAGGAAATTAGCAATTGTGAGATACAATTATGCTTTATAATTATTAATTATACAGTATTCTGTTGTACATAACCATCAATTTTAATAAATGGATAGATCTTGACCATGACTATTTTATATTGTCAACGTTCATTTCAGTATACTATATACTATTCTTTTAATGAAATGAAATAAATTTAATAGGTAAGCTTTGTCAATTAAATTTTGGTAATGTTTTGAAAGTCCTCACATCGTGATTGCCCAAAGGACGTCGTCGCTACATAATTATTTTGTATTTGAACACAAATCGAACATGTTTAATTATATCAGTTAACTTCAAATTATCCGAGAAAGAATTAATTTATTCATTCGTGCTAAAATGTTCTATATTATTACGTATTATTCCTCACACTGTATTGTCATCTGCGATCACTGACAAATGCTACATGAAGACATACAGGGTTGCTTTCACTCTATTTGTCAATATGTTCAGATACCATCCGCCTCAGTCAGGCTACCCGACTGCCTGGCTTACCTGCCTGAGAGCACGGCCTCCTCCCGTGCCGCAGGCCGCCGGGTTTGGCCGTTCGGCCGCGTCGAGGGAGCCCCCAAAAGAGTCGGGAGACGCAACTGCATCGAGCGGGAAGGGGGTCAGGTATTTTTCCCCCCCAAAATTTCACTTTACGCCGCTCCTATTCATCCGATTTGCATGATTGACACGGCGTTGGATTCAGAAAGTACGTCATCGCGCTATAAGCCCACATTTTTTAATTTCTTCCCGGAACTTTTAGAAATTTAAAAAAATTGGAACTCTTTTTTGAAAAAAAAACGGCTTCGTAGCGTAAATTCAATTTTAAAAAGAAGTCCACTACCCTTTACAGATCGAAAATCGGACTATTTCTTCAGACGTTATCGGTCTAGTAAATTTTGCTTATTTTGGTGCTGCCACGTGGTGGCGACAAATTGAACGAGAGTCGGTACATTTAGCCTTAAGGTTGCCTGGTCGCAGCCTTCGTCCGCCGGTAAGCCTGTGTAGTGAATGCATGACGTCACGCCTCCTCATTTTACAGACCTTAGGGCGGAATGAAGTGGGAGCCTAACGCTTTTCTCTTCCCTGTCAACAGCTTCAAATGCGTTTCGAACGGCCGTTTTCGAACTTACAAACAAAATTTTAATACCATTGTTACATAATATAACTCAGAAAACCATTATTAATAAATAAATACATTTATAAATATGTTTTTAAATTTATTTTGGGGGTGATTTCTATAGGAGAGGCTCCGCCTTACAGCCGACTGTAATGACGTAATAATGTAATGACTGTAATGACGAGCCGCGCCTGATTTACCCATTTTTTCGTTACCAGGACCTGACAATAAGATTTTCTATCGAAAATTCAGCGGCACACGATTATAACACTTTCTCTTCTCACTACGTAACTGCGAGAAATTAAAAATGGCAACATTTTCAAATTTATACACAATTTTTAACGTTTGAAAATCTAAAGATTGTCCCGTGAGTCCATTATCTGATGTCCGAGAGTCAAAAAAATCGAATTAACTTTTTTGCAACTATTTACAATTTATAAACAAATTCGAAATGTGAGTTAGAACGGACGAGAATCTCCGCAAATTGTGCCTGAAATGAACATTTTGGAATAATTTCTGAGGAGTTACAAATATATTGCTACGAGTTAGTATATTTGTTACTAAAATACTAAATATTTACTGGTTTATTGAGAGTAATTCTGTACGGAAAATTCCAATCAGAAATATTTTTTCGTCACGGCGTACTCGCACGCAAAATCTCTCTTTTGGCGGGGACATATGATGATATTTCCACCTCATACGTAAACAAACCATTCCCCAGTCCAATGGTACTTTCTACCCCTTGGGATTTGGCACTAATCATGGACAACGGCGGTTTTACTCGTACCTGCTAGCGATTGGTCAAAGCGCCTCTCCCCCGGGTCGCGGGGTGTCTGTGTGGTGTTTGTGACCCCGGTTCGCGAGGCGCTGTTATGAAAATAGAATTTTGACTGAAAATGTTTGTGAGGGTAACTGTACACGACATTATTGAAAGAACTGATTATGAACAACACATTTAATTTGCAGGAAAAGATCTCTATCTTTAATTTTGTAGTTGCAGGAATACGCCGAAAAAGTTTCAAACTTTTTCAATTTTCGAAAATTCAGAGTTTACAGTGAGAGACGGACCTACGCCACTTTTGTAAGTGTATTTTACAATATTCTTACAATATATTTAAAGAAAAAATTTGGAGCCATTTTTGAGTAAACCTATTTTTGAAAATGACCCAAGAGCATCATGTAAAGTACCCCCAATAATTAAGGAACGCTTTCCAAAATCGCAGAGCTACGACTTAGGCCACATCGACAGGGGTTTCTTCAATATGAAAAAAAAACTACGCATGGTTTAGGCGCTACTGTTGTTCACATACACCAGATGGACGGACGGGTGGAAGGACGTTTTGAAAAAACACTTTTTCGGTATCAAGGAACCCCCAAACATGTATTTCCGTTGAAAACTCGCTATCGATTTTTCGCAGCATTACATACCTTTCTCTATACTACGTATTTTACTTCGTGTATAGAACGTACATATACGAGAAAGTAACTATTCTTTGTTAGAATTCGCCCTTAGAAAAAAGCTGATGTAAACAAACCCGAGGTATGCATCCGCCTCGCTCCGATTCTCAATCGCCGACTCCGCTCGCACTACTTCGGGCCACGCGCGCTCGGTAAAGTCAGTGATCGATCGAAAAGAGAACCCGACTTCTGCAGAGCATTAGGCGAATATTAATATTTCTAATTGACCGGGAGCGGTGGCTCAGTGCATCAAGTGATGTCACTGCCTCTGACCAGGAGGTCCTAGGTTCGAGTCGCGACGGCGGCAGGATTTTCGACACTAGCTTTCTGCTAGGTCGAATTCAGTCGCTATCTGAAGGAGACTTCCAATGGCCGGCTGCTCTGATCGGTAGTTTCGCGTTGTTTCTCCGATCAACACTACGCGAATGCTGGAGCATAACTCTAACAAGCGGGCCTCGGACCGCGCGCTATCTTTCCTTCCTCTTACACACCTCTTACCCATTTCCCCACCCCTTATACACACACTTACACTAACATGTACTACATTACCACACATGCCGGGAGACCGGTCGTGGACTTAGAATTTGTCCCGGCTGAGGTGGTACCCCACTGGTTGGGGAAACCCCACTAGGTAGGTCGGCGCCGGATCTCGCTATCCAGTGGGGGAAGATCACAGCCACTTCTACAGAAGAAAACATGCACTGCACTTACGGGACTAATGACCTTATTAGTTGACGCGCCCGGAATCACTAACAATCAATCAATTATTTCTAATAGCTACGCAAACGCATCTTTACAAACATTAACTGAAACTACTTGATAGTAAAACTAATCAAATCACCCTTACCTACCAGTTTTCAAAGTTAATTTTTTTTAAAAAGCTTTACGAGAATAAAGTGAGCAAGTGAATGTTAATATTTGTAATTTACATTATTTAGACTGTACTAATATTCACCCTTCAATCTCATGCAAACAATTTACTTACGATCACTCTGCTTCAGGAAGAAGTTAAATTCCATGACTGACGCAGATGATTCGGTGCTGGAAAAGGAACCATCGGTGACACTGTCACTGAAGCCATCTACCTCCCACATCCTCTATTCCTGTTTAATAGTATGCCTTATTGCACTACACCAGCGTTCTGGCGTCACCTTGCTCGAGAAGTTCTAAAAAGTACTCAAAATGTATTTTAAACGTTCAATACCACTCCATAATAGTTCACCGCTATGGTGTTTCACTACGGATGGATCTTCACATAAGGACTACAATAAATAAGGACCTGCCAAATAAGGAAACAATAGTCTCCTTACTTTGGAATTTGACTTATAGATTGTAAGTTTCGTCTGCAATTTTAACATTGTGAGAGAAATGAGCCACTATATTGAAAACTATTTTCTTCTGCAAATGAACACGCCTTAGGCTGTATCGCGGTAACTAACCAATAGCAAGTATCCCAAAACATGTGCTATTGTTTACATACACTTTTTACTTTGGGTAGAACAGAGAAAAGTAGTGTTTCAGAATTGCACAGACTTTTCTCGTAGTAATGTTTACTATTTTCCTTGGTGTAGACAGATATTTGGTCTTGCCTCATCCTCATGCCATCTGCCATCAATTGCTGCCCAAATTTTTCTTTTTTTTTTTTTTTTTTTTTTTTTTTGTTGTTGAAATTTTCTCACTTTTCGGCTTCCTAATAGTAGAACACAAATATTACTTTAAGAATTTTAGTAAGAGTGAAATGCCGTCTTAAAAAGCAATTTTCATTTTTTTAAAAATTGGAGATGTTTTTAAGAAAATAGCGTTTAAGCGTTACTGTAAAAGCGAAATTTGAAGCTTTTTTCACAGGAATCAATTGAGTTTTCGAAAAAAATTCACTAGAAGTCATGTGAAGCACATTCACTCACAAATGCAAATCGCTGGAAATGTGAATATTAACGGCATGAGAGATATTTCACAAAAATTACATGTGTGTAGCTTTGAAAAAACAAATGAACTTTGTCATGTGCAATTAACACTATACGTTGGAAGAGTTTGAAGAAAAAATTGAAGCCATTTTTGAGAAAATGGCATTCGAACGTTTCTCAAAATGAGGAAATTTGAGGTCATTTTCAAAAAGAACTGAAATTTTATACAACATTATTTAGAGCACATGTATGCATGCCATTTTATAGGGTATATTTACCAATAACACTACCAGAAGTTGAAGGAAAAAAATGGGAATCGTTTTCAAGAAAATCTTGTTTTTGTTATTTTTTAAAAATGCACATTTTGCTCGCAATATTGCGCGAAAACTACTAAAATTTTTAAAAAAAATGTACCAAATCAAGATAATGGTGATTAATCATCACTGTAAATTCAAAATTTGAAGTTTTTTCACAAAAATCTATTTTTTTCCGAAAAACTTCATTTGAAGTCATTTGAAGCCCTTCCACTTAGAAATGCAATAATGTATCAAATCGGTGGAAATGTACATATTAACGGCGTCAGAGACATAAAAAAATTATTTTTTGAAAACAACAACAAACGAATACACTAAACCAGTACAATTAGTAGTATCTGTTAGAAAAGTTCGAAGAAAACATTGGAGTCATTTTTGGTAACATGGAATTTCAGTATTTCTGAAAATTAATCATTTTCACAGAAAACAATTCAGTTTTCGAGAAACTGACTTTATTTAAAGCACATATACTCATAAATATATTAAAATGAAATCGTTTTTGTAATGTAAATATTACCAACGTGAGAGACAAGTCAGAAAAATTACATTTTTTTAAATTTTTGAAACACCAAAAGTATATAGCAATATTGCCTTTGTCATCGCATAGGCTCCATTTGGCACTAACCTTACCAAAAATTTAAAGAAAAAATTTGGAGCCGTTTTTGAGAAAATCATGTTTTTGTTATTTTTTTAAACTTGCCAATATTGTACGCACAATTGCATGAAAACTTCAAAAATTTTCAAAACAATTTACATTCTCTTAATGAAAGAATTATTTATGGACAATAAATTTCGTTTAAAGAAAAATCTCTATCTTCAATTTTAGTTTTAGGAAGACGCCCAAACAAAATTCGAAGATTTGCAAATTTCGGAAATTGTGAGTTAACCGTGAAAGTCAGACCCATGAAAACACACTTTATAAGAGTATTTTCCTCTATTCTTACATGATATTTAAAAAAAAAATTTGGGGCAGTTTTTGAGAAAATTTAAAAAAACGCCTAGGGACTTTATGTAAATTACCCCAAATTTTAAAGAATGTTTTTCATAGGGGATGGACGGGTTTCTTCAATTTAGAAGAAATTGTACGCATTGTTTAGATTCTAGTAGTATTTTAAAACGGACGGGCGGACGCTCAGACGGACAGACAAGACTGACGGACGGAGTTTTGAAAAAAAAAAAAAAAAGCACTTTATTTATCAGTGGACCCGAAAACATATATTTCCGTTGAAATCTCGAAATCGATTTTCCGCGGCATTACATAACTTTATCTATACTACGTTTATTACTTAGTATATACATACGTATAGGTGTAAGTAATTAGAGATGCACAGACTTTCTCATAGTAAAGTTTTCTCTTTTCCTTTGTGTGGACTGGCTTTTACCGGCTCTATCCTTTTGTCAGCTGCCATCCATCGCCGCACAAAGAACTTTTTTTAAAATTTTTCTCAACTCTTCGGTTTCCTAAAGATAGTACCGAATAATACTTTAAGGATATCGACGAAGAGTAAACCCTTGTTTTAAATGAAAATTTTCATTGACAATTTTTTAGCAATTTTTAAGAAAATGGCGTCTAAACGTTACTATAAATGCATAATTTGAAGCTATTTTCACAGGAATGTATTGAGTTTCCGAAAAACTTTATCTGATTATTTATTATTATTATATTAACTTATCTTATTTCCAGCACTTCCATTTACAAATGCAATATGTTATACAAATTGCTGAGAATGTGCATATTAACGGCGTGTGCAATATTTCAAGAAAATTCTATTTGTGTAATTTTTGAAAAAACAAAATAATTCAACAAAATGAACATTACGTCATATTGAACAGTGAAAATAGTAGTAACTGTTGGAAACGTTTGAAGGACAAATTTGGAGCTAATTTTGAGAAAGTGGCTTCTGATCTTCTCACAAAATGCGGCAATTTGAGCTCCTTTTCACAGAAAAGTGTTGAGTTATGGAGAAATTTTATATGACAATATAAAGCACATGTATATATAATAATATGAAGAAATCGCTTCTAATGTAAATATTACCATGTGAGAGAAGTCCTCCGGACATTTTCAAAATGTTCTCAAAAACGGCTTGAATTTTTTAAAAATTTCTTGTAAGAATAGAGTGAAAGACACGTAGGAACGTGACATCGGTCTGATTTTAACTATGAATTTTCGAAAATCGGAGAAAGTTTTTTTTTCGGTGTTTTCCTACAACTATAAAATTGAAGACAGATTTTTCCTTCAAATGAAATTTGTTGTCCATAAATAGCTCTTTCATGAAGGTCATGTAGATTTTTTTAAACTTTTTAGTAGTTTTCGTGTAATAGTGCGTACAATATTTGCAATTTTGTGAAATAGCGAAAACAAGATTTTTTATAAAGCTCCAAACTTTTAATTTGAATTTTTGGTAGGGGTAATGCCAAATATACCCTATACGATGAAAAACGCCAAATTGCTCTATTCTTTTGTTTTCAAAAATTACAAAAATTTAATTTTTTTGATTTGTCTCTCACGTCGGTAGTATATTCATAAGGGGCGATTTCCTCACATTATTGTACTAATGAATACATGTGCATTAAATAATGTTATATAGAGTTTCTCGAAAACAACAAATTTTCTATTGAAATGAGCTCAATGTTCATTTTCAGAAACCCTCAAACGCGATTTTCTCAAAAATGGCTCCAGATATTTTCTTCAAACTTTTCCAACGGATAGTGGTAATGACACTGTTAAATATGACGTAAAGTTAATTTTGGTGTATTCTTTTGTTGTTTTTTTTAAATACACAAATGTATTTTTTGAAATATCTCTCACGCCGTTAATATTCAAACTTCAAATGGATCGTGATGACTGCACTGTTTAATATGGCGTAAAGTTCATATTGCTACATACAATAGTTGTTTTCAAAAATTTCACAACTGTAATTTTTTTAAATACCTGTTATAATCTCTCACGCCATTAATATGCGTAATTATCACGACATTAATAAAACTCAAAGAATTATTTTTATAATTGCGGGGTGGGGCGAGTTTGATTGGGGATATTCACGGATAAAAAACTCCTGCGAATATAGTTGAGGTGCTAGTGTTGTTCATTGGAAGACGGGCGTTTCGAGAAAAAAAATATTTTTCTGTGTCAGAATGTGTATTTCCGTTGAATTCTCGAACTTGATTTTCCACATATTTCATTACATATTTTTCTTTTTACTACGTACGAACACGAGAAAAAAAATTGTGCGATTTTTTATTTATTTTTTGGATCTCCGAAACAATGTATGGAAATTAGGATTGCCATTGCCGTCCGTTCTGATCTTGTAGGTATCATCCCTAGATTATAATTTGGGAAAGGATTTTGAGCTGCAAATTATGATCGTAAAAGGTGAAAAAAGGTTCTGAAAATTCATACAAAAAGTTGCAAATAAAATGCTGTTGAAAGAACTGTTTAAGGTTTAAATCAGTTACATGAACTCAGTTTCTAGTATATACATAATAATAATAATAATAATAATAATAATAATAATAATAATAATAATAATAATAATAATAGTAATAATAATAATAAATAATATATAATCATTTTTCACCCAATTTTCTTCTTTATAGAGTCCGTAAGAGGGAATTCGTAGTACTTTATCCAACACTGTAGTAGATAGAAATCTGTTAAACAACTACCAGTACTAACTGAACTTATTTTTCCGGCAGATCGCATAGTAGAACGTACTTCGCAGGCGCGTCAAATTGCACCCGCACAATTCGCTCGCGTGAGAACGTATGTGCTCGCAACTTCTCCTGACTCACATCTCCTTTTTCTCTCCAAATCCACAAGCGCTGCCAGTGCTCTTTTAATATTGACTGTATCTCGATGTGAAGGGTAAACATTTTCCTCAAGTCACAGTGAAGATTTCTGCTCACCCATTTAAACGTCCTGATTTGCCTATCTGGATAGCACTTTAAATCTAGTGGGTAAGGGTTAAACTGCTATACTGTTGAAACTGAAATTTGACTTTACAGCTGCAGATTGACCATTAGTGCTGGGATATAAATTACTGGTGGTTTACGTAAAAAATATTTTATTATTTATTAGATTTGTTGACTTCTGATTAAATGAGATTTTGAAAATCTGTTCAAGAAGAGAAAAAATACATTTTTCTGACCAAACATTTAAAACAGCAGAAAAAGTGGAGAAAAAAGAGGAAAGGTGACAAAATGTAGTAATCTCACGAAAAGGTGCAGTAAATTGTGTTTATTTCGTTTCATTTCACCCCCACCCCCAAATACATATATTAAACAATCTATACGAAAACCGCTAATTTTCAAAAAGATGCCGCACCTTAAAATCCGTTCTCTAATTATAATAAATGTTTCGCGATTCTACATGACTATGGTAGGATTCTCCATTGTCAGTACTTTTCTGTTTGTATTTTGAATATGCTTTGCTGCGTTTTAGTATCTAGTCAAATAACAGATAATATCAATATTTTCTTATTAGAGAACTTAAAATTTGGAAGCTTGGCCTTACTACTATTATTTAAATAGGTTTGAAATGCGTGGGAAACAGCATGCCTTCCGAGATGTGTTATCTCCCGAAACAAGTCACTGTAACACGGGATAATGCGTATAATAGCTTCATCGCTCTGAGACCCACTAACACAAAACGTTCGCACATGTACCGCTAGTCTTGCAATGAGCCTAAAAGTTTTCCTGTTGTGCGAAGATGTGCGCAGTATCTCTTTAAAACATGCCTTTGAAAAATTAATTCATAACCACCAAAATTGTTGAAAATTTTTTTATGAATCTTACTAAATATTATTAACATAATTTTTTTTGTGAAAAATGTTTCCAACATTTTACTTGTAGTTAATTGAATAAACGTTGTAAGCCATTTCAACACGATACCCAGATTTAAAGTCCCCAGCCTTTTCAAAGTGGTAATCCTAAAAAATTCCCATGAAAGTCTAGCTATGATCGGTTAACGAAGGGCTGCTCAAGCAGATCGAATCGGAAGTGCGAAGCCATGTTGGCTATCGAGAGCACGACTCCGGAGACCCGGCATCGTGCAGCTTCCGAGAATCTCTGTCACAGTGTCCCGATAACTCCAGTCGCGGAAACATTGAAGTCTTCGCAAACCGAAGCGCTGATAATTTTCAATGCAGCATGGGAAGAAAAGTATATTTTCACAGACTGCGGCAGCTGTGCCAAATGTTTGGTTTGTAAAAAAGGGCTTTAATCACATGAAGTTTAATATACGAGCATTATACGGTTAATCATGCTGCAGAAAATGACAAGTAATCTGAATAAGAACGTAAGGAAGTTTTCAATGCTCTGAAAAACAATGTCTCTTAAGAAGTACGTTTTGGATATATTTTAATGTTCCAAAGTTTTTTAACAGTAATATAACACAATAAAATTACGTAACCGCTACAAGAAAGTATATCGTAACCGCTACTAAGAAGAGGTTAACCGCTAAAGAGGTTAATTTTATTTATTTTAAAACTGAAAAAGAATCTCTCATTCTTATCAAAATTAGCTTCAGTGTCAAACATTCACGAAACATCGAATTTTGGAGTGGGTAGGTGTATTCAGAACATTGTGTTCGGAATTTGAAACACAAATTAAGGATTTGATTCACAATTAGAATTTAATTTATTTGCTACACCTTTTTCTCTTGATATAGGCTTTGTTCTTGTGATTTTCAATTAGAAATGACTGATTTGCAGTGTGACACTGCATTAAACAAAATAAATATTTATTAGAATTTTATGAGAATGTCTCTTATAACCATTATCCGAAATTGTATCGGAATGCTGCTAGAATGTTAGGTATGTTATGATCAACGTTGAATAGTGAGCAGTATTTTTTCATTAATTTTTTTAAAATATCAAATTAGGCGTACCAAAACAGATCACAGAGTGAACTGGATTAAGAAAAGTAATTGACTTCGCAATTAACTTCATTATTTAATTTTAATTTCCTTTACTATCAGTATTTACGTCATTAGTATATTTAGTAACATTTATTTGGTAATCTTAAGAATACTTTTCCTAATTAGGAGCATGATAAACTGTAATGTCGCAGCAATTAAATTTCTTAAAGTGATTGAGCACTCTTTTGCAATTAAAAATGTGGCTTATCTGGTGCAATCTGCAAAAGGAAACTTTTCATTCCACGCTGCATTGGAACTTTTATTTTTTATTTTCAAATCACAAAAATTTGAATAACTAGTAAACGTTCCAATAAATGTTACACAAATATTTCATTGTTTTTCTGTCGTAATATTCTTTCCCTGAACAGTGAGACGTTTTCTGTCCGAGCAATGGAAAATAGCCCCGAAAAATCAAGACGCGACTCACTGTGTCGCAAGTCTCCGATCGATAAATGATGAAGTAATCTCCGCCATTGCTAGAGCTGCGAGAAAGAGTAGGGAGCAAGCCGCGGCTCTTCCTCGGAGCAGATCGCTGGGCGGCTCTGGCGTTATATTAGTTTGTTTTTTTTTAATGTGGCGTCTAAGGGCAGTATCTCCAAGATGGAATTTGGCAGGACTTTTTGAGTCGTTCTCGGTCCTGCCGCAAGATGTCGTATGATCGCGACCGCATCTAGAGTCCCTGGATAACGCATCAAATAATGCTGCAGATCAAGTGACTAGCGGCAGGACTGAGAATGACTCAAAAATTCGTGCCGAATTCCATCTTGGAGATACTACCCTCAGCCACCTCGTTAGAAAAACTATAAGTTAACTAAACTTACTAACTAAACTTATAAGTATAATGAATAATTCGGAGGGCGAACGTAATTTTTGAACTGATATAGTGTATTCGCAAGACGATAACCCAAAATAAAAACAATCATTTAGTGGTGTTTTGAATGAAAAAAAAAGCTTCAATAAACTGCGTGAGTGTTTCATAATATTCATGCAAATACCGTTTACGAATTAAAATTAATTATTACTTATTAAATCATTGAAAGCGTACAAATACATTGTAATCTGAGGAAGGCTGTGACACGAAATAGAATGTTATGGTTATCTGTTAGGTCACTAACTGCCACAATATCAAGTGACGACCCTTCTTCTGAACTCAATGTTGCTACCGCTGTGATTTCTTGTCTCTTTGCCCTTTCAAACCCGATGTGAAAATGATCCCTATCCACGTACTATTGTTACATAATAAACATAATTATCACAGTCGTCAGATACAGTTTTCAAACATACCAGCGATTACGTGTGCAGAGATAACTCAAAAGCCGTGCAATTGAAGCTTCGGCTATTGTGCTCAATAGCCGTAAGCAATTACAACAAAGAGATTAAAATAATGTGGCATACTGTACAACATTAAACATTTCCTTCACAGACACAAATAAAATGTATACTACTACAATGCCATACGCTTTATTGGTGAAATTACGAGGAAATCGCCCACGACTAATTGTTTATAAGAACGATAGTCAATACGTTAATGTTATTACAATAGTTTTTAATATATACAATAATAAATAATTAATAAAGCATGAACGGATTTTCATTCCAATTTGATCCATGAATAACGGTTTTCCTGCTCTATGCAATAACACACGCTGGCTTCAAGCATCCTTCATGCATTTAAAGGTTTCGTAATTTTAATACTCACGTGTTTTGGTGAGCTCTCTGTATGCAGTTGAACTGCTTGTTGTCTGGACTGTACATTGTTGGATATTGGATCTTGTACTTCTTACGAGCCTGTCCAACCTAAAAGTAGTATAATTATTAATTATAATAATGATATTTAAAGAACCCCTTCTGCACAAACAATTGTCGAAAAACACGAACCTTAACAGATTTCCACATGAGCAAAAACACCGAAGCAACAACTACTAGAACGCAGTAGCCGTATTCCGGATACACTGTAATAGTTCTGAAAAACAAAATAATAACACAACAGTATAACGCATTATAAATGTATTCTTACCACAATGACATACACTGCACATTAACTTGTACATTGCTGTTGAACGCAGAAGATGATCAAAATACACCGATGACTTACGCCATGATGTAGAACAATTAGAGGAAATGCTATTCAGTCAACAGGCAGAGCGGAGCAACACAAGTTTCCTCCTAGATTCGGCTGCGCGCCTCGCGAAACAAATATCACAGGGCCTGAGCGGGAGACGGCGCCCAACTGTCAAGAGAGGGGGAACGCCACGGAAACTACAGCCACAGCCGACTGAAACGCAAGTCACGCCATCCTGCTCATATATAGGCGGCCTTGGAGGCGGGCGAACGCGGTTGGCTAGCAGCGAGATACGGGAACTTCGACCGGTTACCTCTGCTAACTAGCGGTCCAGATAATCGCAGTTATGACTCAGCATTATTTTGAATGATAATGCTGATGTAGCATTTTATGCTGCGTTATTTTTCGAAAGTCCTGGAGAATGCATCGCGACCTTCAACATTTTCCATGCCATTCACAATATTGATTTATTTGAGAAGAAACTATTGATCCTTATGAATATGAAGGGTTGATAGGTTCATACGCCGAGTAATCGCCTTTAAACATCGCTGCATTTTATGTTCCTCAGTGTAAAATAAAGTACAAAGCTGTGATGATTTTTAAGTACGGTATCTTAATGTCACTTCTTTTATCATCACATCAGAGCTAAAAAAACATCTAAGAAAATATTATGTTGCAGAGCAGTTGGAAAATTGATTACTCTAAACCTGATGCACATTCATACATTATGCTAAACAATCAGCATTATATTACACAATTCATTAACAGAATTGTAATTGTTCTCAATAATATTTATAAAGTGTTATACTTTTGGATACTCAACCCATGGGTGGATCCAGGAAATGTTCCAAGATGTCAACAATTTCTTCTTTTTGTACGAAACAAAAAAGCTGTTGAAAAAAACCACCCAGAGTGGTCTTCGAAAAAGTAGCATGCATACTACCCAAAATCCACAAATAAAATACTCTTGTATAACACTAAAATAAATTGAATATTTTAACATGAACAGTCTCCACGAAAACTGAAATAACTTAATATAGTATTTACGCATTTACAGTTTAAGTGTAATATTTTTTTAAAAAAAGTTGCATTTCCATAACGCAAGACGTGAATAGCAAATATTTAATGGCGTTTGGCCTCTTCATTGGAGCCTTGCTCTCGCATGATGTCAGCTATATCGTAAGTAGTGAAGCACTGAGAATGAAAATGCAGAGGGTATGCGCAGTAACAGTATAATCAATTATGTTACACAACTAGATATTCGCATTTTTCAGTCAAAATCGAAAATATTTAATTGGCTTTAGATATTACTAGCTGAAGTACCCGGCGTTGCTCGGGCATTTATTACAGTAAATTATTATATAAGAAGAGGAATTCAATCTTTTCATTCCCTTCTCCGCCCTACTCCCTGCTATGCTCTGCCCGGCCACGCCACGATAGCTGTCTTCTCTTGACCCCCCATTTGGAAATTTCAAGATAACCTCCCTCACTTTTCCACAAATAATGACATTTTTCTTTTTTGAAGTTCCAGCTTCTAAACATTCACTTTATAACTAAAAGCAATAAACAAATCTAAACTACAAAATAAAATACTTGTACTCACATATAACATTTTTGTGGAGTTTTTTATATTCCAAAACTATCAAAATTGTCACGTTGTAAAACTTATCCTATTTTATATTTTTTCTTCCATTGTATTCATAAAAAAGTTTTGAAATTGATCTGTCAACTCGTGACCGTGAAGGCACTTACTGTTTTAAGCTGAGTATATCGTGCGGAAGTTCATGCACGGGTACGGTAGTAGGTAGATCCGGAGTGATAGTTATAGACGTCATAAAGTAATTGATGATTCATAATCATAAAAATAAATGAAAATACTTGTATCTATTCTGAAACATAATTACAAACTTTTATAATTCTAAAGATGGCAAAAATATATATGTTTAATGTCCTCTGTGCTAGTAACACGTTGAGATATACAAATTTTCTCTCTACTTTAATATCTTGCAAAGATCTTAGCGTCCGGCTTGCTGGGTCAATGGGTCACGATATATTATAATCCTTATTACCTTTATAAGGGATTATAGGATCCGCAGACTATACAGCGCTGCTGGGAATCTGAAATAGAATGATTCTAATTCCTAGTTCATTACTGTTTGGATTGACTAAATGAAAGATCACTTTCTTTTCTAAAGAACAAAATTTAACAAAGTTTATTGTTACCTTTTTGCAAACAATATAGTGAATTTAATAAATGATTTTGATGTTAGGCCTTTTATTAAGATATCTTTGAATTTAGAGTTTTATACCGCGGTTAACTTATCTATTCTTCGTTGATGTCCCTCGAAGACTTCTCAGTCGAAATATCTTGCGAGCTTGCCGTAGTCCAAAGTTCCAAGAAATCCTCTTCTGCTCCTATCCAAGATGGTGTCAAACTATCAAAATTATCAGTCCCGATTACGTCCTATGACATAGTCCCGAAACCTATAACTCAATCACCACTCCCGACAAAGTTCCAATTTATGCATCAATATTACTTCCACATGCAATATCTGCAATATTATTTACTGTCCTTAAACTTTCACGATCTGAAAACCCGACTCTGACTATCTGCACTCCACTCGCTCCCTCTCACGACCTACGATCCGTTCAGACACGCGATGCCGGTCAGAATCAAATCTTCCTGCATGATTCACCCCTCGAAGCTTCGTATTCAACTACCTTCTTTTTTTTCATAACATTTGACCGTCCTTCTCTCACCCAGCCAATCCATGCGTTCGTTATATTTTGATGTAGCTGACCTTTCGATCGTCTAAACTTCTTAATGCATATTCCACCATATTGTCTTCAAATAAATGTTAGTTTATATTCATGTGACATATCGGTATGTCACAGCTTCCCCTCTCCAAGCGTCATTTGGTTTGCTACAACCTAACTAAATGACAAGACTAAAACTGAACACTTTCTTCTTGCTTCTTCACACTAAACGACATTAACACTTTACACTTTGCACTGCACTAGGTCTTGTTTCTTGCTGCCTTAAAACTATTTACATTTTCCTTTCGGAATGTGCCAACAATAACCATTTCACCAGGTATTCTAATAACCGTTTCTGCCTAATATTTGCTCCCCATTAACTTCATTGAATACACATACACATTAAATTAAACTCCCTACACATACTGACAAAATACACATAATAACAAAACAATAACAAAAGAAAAACTATTACACCTAATATTTACAACTATTTACAAATCTCTGTCATGATCAGAATATTTAATCATGCGTGTCGTCCCTCATATACGGCTTCATGTTCCTGTAGTTATATGTTCCCATTTGTCGTCCGTTTTCATCATTCAAAATCGCGGCATTCTTGCTTAATACTTTACAAATTCGGTACGGTCCTTTATACAACGGGAAAAATTTATAAAATAGCTTCTTATCCGCTGACGACACTTGAGGTACTCTAATTAACACTTCATCACCCTCCTTATACTCGCCTCGAAAGCATTGCTTCTGTTTTAGCTTTCTTTTGGCTGCTGCCTTCCTCAAATTGTCATAAATTATTCGCGTATCTCTCACATCATCTGGGATCCCACTTATTTCTGGTGGTATCCTAATCCTTCGAAACGGATCATTTTTTTCTTTCCTACCCATGTGGACCTCTATAGGCGTGCTTCGCGTGCTCCCATGCGGAACATTATTCAAAACGTAGTTCAATACTGGAACGGCCTCCATCCATCGGTTATGGCTTTCCGAAATGTAGACTCTAAATAAACGCGAAATCTCCTTCATAATTCTTTCGCTGGGGTTAGCTTGAGGATTCCGTACCGTCGTGTAACATATTTGGATACCAATTCTTCCCATGTCTTGTTCCCATTTTCCACTAGTAAATTGCGTCCCCAGATCACTAATAATTTTTTTAGGTATACCGAATTCTTCAAAAAATTTGTGGCATTGCGTAATGCAACTCTGTGCATTCGCCTTTCTAATGGGGTATAATTTTGTGATTTTAGAAGAAACATCCATTATTACTAACAAATATTGATTCCCAAATTTGGATTTCGGCATTGGTCCATAAAGATCCACAGCGTATATTTCCCTAGTTGACGTAGGTATTATCGCTTTGCTGCTCCCCTCATACCTTTTATTGGGCTGTTTGGTTTTCTGACAGACGTCACACTTACTGATTTGCTTACGGATTTGTCGCCCCATGCCTTTCCAATAGCATTTTGATCTTAGTATTACTTCGATTTTGTTACATCCAAAGTGGCCGAAATGTTGATGCGTAGATAGAATCAGTTCTCGCCTATGCGCTTCTGGTATCCAAATTTGATACTGCGTCCCTCGTTTCCTAATCCGATGTAATAATACCCCCTCGTACATCTTCCACATTGAAAATTTCGGATCATCCTGCCGTCGGTCGTTATCTTCCGCCGAAAAATGCTCAATTATTTGCCTCCCCACAGGATCCTCTCTTTGAATTTTCGCTAATTCCTCCTTCGTCCATTTCGGTCGTATTTCCGTTAACTGGATAGCATTAATATCGGGTTCCACACTACCTTCCTTTTCCTTTATCCTGATTCTCGATAAATAATCGGGCAAAACGTTATCACGGCCTTCACAATATTGGATGTTAAAATCAAATTGTTGAAGCCATAGTGACCATCTCAACAATCTATCGTTATTCAAATGACTTCTCATTAAGAAAATTAGGGCCTTGTGGTCCGTAATGACGGTAAATGGTCGTCCAATTAATATAGCCCGTAATTTCTGCGTAGCCCACACGATTCCTAAAGCTTCCCGTTCACTGATAGTAAAACGTCGTTCGCCAAGAGTCAAAACACGACTTTCTAGGGCGATTATTCTCTGCTTATTCTTTTCGTCGTATTGGAACAACACAGCTCCCATGGCAAATCCACTACTATCCACTTGTAGATACATTCTTTTGTCGAAATCTGGATAACTGATCAAAAATGTCTTCTCAAATAGTTCTTTTAATTTTTTAAACGCCTCTTGACATTTTGTATCCCACGCCCATTTCCTCCCCTTCTTTAGCAATTCTATTATTGGGTGTATAATTTCTGAATAACCTTTGCAGAACCGGGAATAATAATTGCACACCCCAATCAATCTTCTAACTTCCCTTACATTCCGAGGTCGTGGAAAATTCTTAATCAATTCTTTCTTTTTATCTTGCATCGACATTCCTTGATCCGATATGACGTGCCCCATAAATTTTATATTCCTCCTCCCGAATTGGCATTTTCCAATATTTAATTTTAAATTATACTTCCGAAAGATTTCGAATAGTTTTTTCAACTTCTTTAAATGTTCAAACATATTGGTAGAGAATAACACAATATCGTCGACGTACATGAGAGTAGTTTCCTTTAGCTCATCCGGTATTACATCGTCCAAATAACTGATTAAAGCTGCGCCACTATTCTTTAATCCAAAGGCCATCCTCTGAAAACTATACGTATTGCCTTCAAATGAAAAACTGACAAATTTTTGCGATTCTGGGTGTAGTCCAATTTGCCAGTACGACGCAGTAAAATCCAGTCCCGTGAATATCCGAGCTCCTTTTACCTTCCACATCATTTCATCTAATTTCGGCGGTTTTTCATGACGAGCGATGGTCTTGCTATTGAGTTTCCTAGCATCCACACAAAATCTGATCTTGTCTTTCTTACGAACTATCACTATTGGGCTTACATACGGTGTCATCGATTTTTTTATTATAGCATCTCAATTATAGCATCTCTCTCTCATCCCTCAAGCATCGTGTTTATTTGTTTACGTACTTCACTTTTATATACATGGGGGATTGGATATTGTTTCAGATTAAAAGGTTCCTCATCCATCAATTCAATTTTAAATTGATATCCCTTTACCGGCTCCCTTGAACTTCCAAAAACATCTTTATATTCATTGACTAACATTTCAATTGCTTCACTAGCATCTATTCCGTTTTCGTCGACCGCGCCCTCTGCTGCCGCGTGGATCTGGTCCCTGGTCTCTTCAATTTGTTCCGCAATATCGCAAATACACATATCTTCGCCCTCCTGGTCTTTGATCCCTAAACAATGTTGTTGCCCTTTGTCACCTCGTAACAATATACTCCTGTTACCTATGTCGACCTTGGCGTCACACATTTTTAGGCCATCAATCCCCAAAATAATTGGACGGATCAAATTCTTCACTACAATTGCCGGAATCTGAATTGTCATCCCTTGGACTCCAACTTCCACCCAAATTTGCCGACTTCTCGTTTCGATGCGCCTTCCATTAGCTGTCCGAATATCCAAACTCCTAGTGGGTAGCTCCTCAATTTTATTTCCCTTTTTCTTTAACTGCTCATATAATTTTTCCGACACTGCACAAACATTAGCACCTGTGTCAATTAAAATGTCTACAGGTATATTCCGAAATATCCCCTTCAAAATTAAACACGTGCTATTCTCCGCCCGTTCGTCCGTATCTTCCCTTAATAAATCTTCCGCCGATACTTCAATGCTATTCAACTCCTTAAGAACCATCACGCCCTCATTATCATCGTTCGAAGTATCCCGCCCATTTACTTCGAACACAGGGAGTTTTCCTGTTCAATCGCTTTCATTTCCACATGTTCCCATTTATTGTCCTCTTTGAACCTCCGCGGATACCCGTTTCCTGTCTTTTTATTTTCCATTTTAGTACTATTTCCCCTGTCATCCTTTCTTTCTGAGCTATAATTTCCTTGGCGGTTGTAATTATTCATTGTTTTTCCCGTTCCATTGTTATTCTCGTTCCTGCTTTCATTACATTGATACCAGATACTACGATCATAATCACTATTCAATGTCTGGTCGAATCGACTTAAACGTTCGACTAGATCCTCAGAATCAATAGGCATGGAGTTCCACAATAAATTTTGGATATTTACAGGCAACTGACGAATAATAATTCTAATTAATTCATTGCTATCCATTCTGTCTTCGCATGCCTTGAATGCTGCTATTTTACGTGTTGCGAAGTCACACATATTCTCGGCTCCACCCTTCTTATACCTTTCACTCATTAATTTGTATTTTAGATCAAACTTGTGGCTTTCGTTCCAATATCTTTTTAAGAATTTATCCTTCCATTCCTTATAATTAGTCGGTTCCGGTACTAAAGAGGTCAACCAATGATGTGCCTTGGACGACATGGCTTGTTCTACTATATGCAATTTTAATCTTTCGGGGATATTATTTATCATAAAATAATTCTCTAATTTTGAAATAAACGACCACGGTTGTTCTTTCATATCACCATGAAATTTTAGGTGGCTTGGTATTACAAGCGCCGATGCATTCATTGCTATATTTCCCTGCGAACGTATGAATTCGTTTTCTAACTGTTCAATCTTGTCCTTAATGTCCGACATGTATTTCCCAGATTCAGATTCTTGCACCATTTTAATGTTTCTAAGTCCCTCCTGTATTCGTTTTTCTAATTTACTATCCGAATTAACTAATTTAGATTCTATGTTTTAAATTTTTTCGCCATGTTGAAGCGACATTGCGTTTAAGTTATCTACACGCGATTCGACGATTGTCAACTTTTCGCATTGTTGGTCATGTAAATGTCCCAATGTCACAACGCTCTCCTGTAAATTATTAACTTTGGAATTAATTTTGTCGCCAGATTCTTTTAATTCCCTCTGCATTTGGTCGACTTGATTATTAAAAGACTCAATTTTACAATGAATAATATTGAATTCAGCCGATGTATCCACCCGTAATTGCACTATTTCCTCGTGTATTTCCTGACGAAAATTCTTCAATTCTAATGACATTTTCGATGTCATTCCTTCCAATTTAGCGTTATTTTTTTCTAATTTAGTATTAATATCTGAAGTAATTCCCTCTAATTTAGTATTAATATCTGAAGTAATTCCCTCTAATTTAGTATTCATATCTGAAGTAATTCCCTCTAATTTAGTATTATTATGCTCAAGTTTTGCGTTCATTTCTGCTAACATTTTAAGAATTAAATTATTAGGGTCCATATTTCCTAACGGTGCAGCCATTATTTCCTTTTCTTGTGGTTCAATCTCAATAATTTCACGCGAGATTTCTCACTCGGGATTAGTATTAGCAGACGCCATATCATCTACATTAACATTCTCCATACGCAATTTTTTGCTCCTAGTATCCATTTTGAATTCAAATACAAATTAAAATCTCTCTGTTAAATTATTTTAAAATCACACCAATGAAATGGTCTTGGCTCTTTCTTATAATTAACAATTAATTTCAAATGTCAATCCATAAATTTCAGATTCCCTTTGGATCACTTTATTATAATTTATAAGACTAATTTTATCCGTGTCACCAATTGTTATAAATTATAACAAATTATGCATCACGTTGGCGCGCCATTTTGAGATATACAAATTTTCTCTCTACTTTAATATCTTGCAAAGATCTTAGCGTCCGGCTTGCTGGGTCAATGGGTCACGATATATTATAATCCTTATTACCTTTATAAGGGATTATAGGATCCGCAGACTATACAGCGCTGCTGGGAATCTGAAATAGAATGATTCTAATTCCTAGTTCATTACTGTTTGGATTGACTAAATGAAAGATCACTTTCTTTTCTAAAGAACAAAATTTAACAAAGTTTATTGTTACCTTTTTGCAAACAATATAGTGAATTTAATAAATGATTTTGATGTTAGGCCTTTTATTAAGATATCTTTGAATTTAGAGTTTTATACCGCGGTTAACTTATCTATTCTTCGTTGATGTCCCTCGAAGACTTCTCAGTCGAAATATCTTGCGAGCTTGCCGTAGTCCAAAGTTCCAAGAAATCCTCTTCTGCTCCTATCCAAGATGGTGTCAAACTATCAAAATTATCAGTCCCGATTACGTCCTATGACATAGTCCCGAAACCTATAACTCAATCACCACTCCCGACAAAGTTCCAATTTATGCATCAATATTACTTCCACATGCAATATCTGCAATATTATTTACTGTCCTTAAACTTTCACGATCTGAAAACCCGACTCTGACTATCTGCACTCCACTCGCTCCCTCTCACGACCTACGATCCGTTCAGACACGCGATGCCGGTCAGAATCAAATCTTCCTGCATGATTCACCCCTCGAAGCTTCGTATTCAACTACCTTCTTTTTTTTCATAACATTTGACCGTCCTTCTCTCACCCAGCCAATCCATGCGTTCGTTATATTTTGATGTAGCTGACCTTTCGATCGTCTAAACTTCTTAATGCATATTCCACCATATTGTCTTCAAATAAATGTTAGTTTATATTCATGTGACATATCGGTATGTCACAACGTAGTATAAAACTAATTTGTTCAGGTAAATCAATTCATCATACATGTTCCACCAACATTACATTATGTCAAAGTAATAAATTGACAATGCACTGAGCCACATAATAAAACAATATTAGCATCATTATTTTATCTCAAGTAATAGAGATTATGAATCCTGAAATATGAATAATAGAAACCAAAGACTCCCAGATAATATTTGCTTAGACAAAAATATTTTTAGACCAATTAATTTTTGCTTATTTCTTTTTAGAAATATATGAATGAACTCATTCATTGGGAGCAATTGATATGCAAAACAACTTTACAGATTAGTCTTAATATGTAAATGATCATTCCTAAATTACATACCACTGCACAGAAATTCATCCCATATTGAAGAAAAACTTTTACTGGGTTTACAAAATCATAAATTACTTTCCATTTTTCCAATTTGTGCAGAAGAGCTGAATAATAGAAACCAAGAACTCCCAGATTTATTTATTTGCTCAGACAAACTTTTTGTTAGAGAAATTAATTTCTGCCTATTTTTTATAGAAAAGTATGGATGAATTCAATTATTGAGAGCAATTGATATGCAAAACTAAAGCACATATTAGTCTTAATAAATAAATGATCGTTCTATAATTATCATCCACTGCACTAACCTTCTTCACATATAGAAGAAAAAAGTACAACAGCAATTGATATGCAAACAACTCTGCAGATTAGTTTTAATATGTAAATGGTCATTCCTGAAATACATATCACTGCACAAACCTCCTTCAAATGTTGAAGAAAAACTTTTACTGGGTATACTGAAGACAAATAAACATTTTCCATTGTACTAATTTTAACGTGAGAGCTGAATAATAGAAACCAAGAGCTCCCAGATTTATATATTTGTTCAGACAAACTTTTTTAGATAAATTAAGTTTTTCTTATATTTTATGGAACAATATGGATGAAATCATTTATTGGCAGCCATTGATATGCAAAACAATAGCACAGATTAGTCTTATTATGTAAATGAATTTATTGGAGAAAAACTTTTACTGGGTGGGGTGAAAAAATAGAAACAAAAGACTCCCAGATTTGCTTAGACAAAATATTTTTAGGCATTATTATTAAAATGCAAAATCAATTAAGGCATTATTATTATTATTATTATTATTATTATTATTATTATTATTATTATTATTTCATATTTCAAAATTTCACGCTCTTCCGGAGTTTTCAAGTATAACTCAAGGACAGAACGTCAACATATATGGTGAGACAGATGGTGAGAAGTTCTTGCTCCAGTGCACTCAGGTTCCGCTTCAATGATTTAGGGAGAGAACCTTGCGCACAATGTTGGTGGTTGCCAGCAACACGGCCTTCTGCATGGTTCTGACGTGCCACTCATTTAGATGGAGTTTTTCTTTCACAATCCTCCAATCTTCAGCCACAAGCCCATTAGTTGAAATAACCACGGGTACAATATCTACCTCTATTAGTTTGTACGAGTTTTTCAGCTCAACTGAGAGTGGCTGATATTTTCTCCTCTTTTCTGCAATAGTTGTCAGCAGATTATGATCCAGTGGGACTGCGATATCAATTATTATTGCCCTACGAGTAATTTGTCGAATACGACAATATCAGGCTTATTTGCTTCCACTGTTCTGTCTGTAACAATGGGAGTATCCCACAAGATTTATGTTCACTCATTAGACAAAACTCGTTCAGGTAGATATTTGTAGTATGGCAGGCTTTCCTTTATCAGGTCCGATCTTTTAGCAAGAGCTTGGTGGATGATTTTGGCTACATTATTATGACGTTGTAAATAATCTGTTTGTGCCAACTGAGAGCACTGCAGATATGTTGGATAGATTCAGTGGCCTTCTTACACAGGCGACACTTGTCACTGATGTTCTCTTTCATAATATATCGCCTGTAGTTATTAGTGGCTACTACCTGATCTTGAATGGCCAGTACAAATCCTTCCGTCTCGCCAAAAAGCCCAGCTGTTCTCAGCCATTCAGTCAATCTCTTCACATCTATGGAGTTACTTTGAAGAGCAGTATTATTATTATTATTATTATTATTATTATTATTATTATTATTATTATTATTATTATTGTTACTTCAATAAGTCGTGCATATTATTTATGCATGTACGACGGAGCCCTTTTATTTCGTTCCTTTCAAGCATTCGATATCTCAGCGTGTCCAGCCGCTGTGAAGGATTGTTAACAAGAGTTAAGGATGGATTCTCACAACCGTTGCTACATTCTCACAGCCCACACTGGTTGAATCGGGCCTAAAATGTGGTCATAATTGCAAATGCCAGTGAATTTGCGTAAAAATTGGAATCAATGGGTTTTTGAGGTCGCTGAATTTGAATATCATGAAATGAAATTTCAAAATTCGAAATGCCGGGTTCGAAATGGCTAACTCACTCATAAAAATGAACCAAATGTGTAAAAAGATTGATAGAATGGTTCTCGCAGTCGCTGATGACGAATAACGAAATTAAATATCAAAATTCAAAATTGAAGCTTGAAAGTGAAGGTAAAAATGTACGTACGTAAAAATAAGGTTATACGTAAAGTTCTGTTTTCGAAGTTGCTGAATACAAATATTGCAACAAAATTTAAAACCGCTGCTTTAAAAAGATATATCGGGTTTAAAGGGTAAAGAATTTTTTTAGAGGGAAGTGTGATTTAGGAGAGTTTTTGACTTCCTTGGTTCATAGATTTACTTAACGTATAGAAAGTGAACAATCGTTATGGTCGTCTGCGTTCCTTTTCCTGTGCTCTGGAATTTATACCCTCTTCCTTGTCCTACACTATTTTTTTAATTGAATTATGAAAAAAGGGAGCTTTTGGTAACATTTGATATATTAACTGATCATATTAATTCTACTAATGTTCTCTTCTTTGAAAACAAACCTCTACAATGTGTCATTCACACTATAACTTAATTGCGTTAGAGACACTATTATGACAATTTATGATTTCACCTCTTATCCTAAATACACCGTCATTAACGGAATATCTTGCCCAAAATCGTGGTGATTTTAAAATATCTGTGCAAATTCTAACTATCGTTGGGCATTTATATATCTTTTCATTCTTTTGACATAAACGAAAAGAGGCAGTGAAAAGAGACACATAACGTAGAAAGTGGATTTACTAACGACTGAAGACTCCTGGGAGATCCAAAATGAGCATGAAGATCATGACACCGGAAAACAAAAATCACTTCGATGCGTCACTGCAAGTCAGATGCCTAAGAAAGGAAATGCTTAAGAAAACATGCCGTCATTCAAGGTCAAAAGGGCCATCGGAAATGCAGCTGACACACATTACTTTGTATCACGAGGCGAACAATTATTTATAAAAAAATATTAGAGATAACTATACTCACAAATACGATAATGTATAAGAAATGCCCGTAAAGTACGTATTGACGATAAGAAATATTTCAACAAATATTTTTGTTTAATTTAAAAAACAACAATTAAACAATACATCACAATGGTATTTATGTCATGTTATTAAGTCCATTTGGAACTATCCGTTTAAAAAATTTAAAGCCTAAATCTGGAGCCCTTTTTGAGAAAATTGCATTTGAGCGTTTTTGAAAATGCGGAATTTGGAGCTAGATACATTTACAATAGTATAATTATATTATAAGCAATATTATAAATTATATGTGTATATTTACGTGTTACTCAATTGCCACCCATCTGTCGGGAATGAACTCTGTACAGACCTAATTTCGTCAGCACTTATTTATTGAAAAATATTACATGTTATTGAAAAAAATGGTCAACTGTCGTTTGAGATAATATCATTAAGCTCACTTTTACACCCGTAGAACTCTTAGTCTTGGTTTCTATGACAAGAAAATAAGAATCTTTCAAGTACACTAAAAATCTTAAAGTGCTCGGTGGCTCGTATTTAATATTGATTAATCTTTCCAAAAATTTGTATCAGTAATTTTCTTATTAAAAATAATTATCAGAAGAAGAAATCGAAAAAAATATACCGAGAAAATAAATCCTCGGGCGTCGAAGACACTTCCGGGATATCTAGTGTTAAATCTTGCCATGTAGCATTGCAGTAAAGTGGCTTTAAAATAAAAAGTTGCAGATATATGCAGCTAAATGTGTGTTATTCTGATTAAGGACATTCTACTTGATAAATGAAAAGATATATTGAGGCAGGAATACGCAGGACAAAAAATATAATCTACAATAAACATGACTAACATTGTTACGCTACACAGGTTATAATTCAGTCATATTATAATATAATAATTAGACACTTTTTCCTAAAAATATACTTAACTTATAGTCAAAAGTGTCTTCCATTCGGAAACACGAAAAGAATCCATAGAAAAATAATTTAAACACTTTTTTTAAATTTAACCAAAGTAGTCGACAAGAAGCAATGAATTCGCGTGTTTCGAGCAACGGTAACGACAAAAATGATTGAAATAACGTTTTGGAGCTGAAGTAGTGTGCTCCAATGCGTTCCAAACGAAATTTGATAGATCAGAATTCCGAACGCACACTTTGAATTTTGCCATTATGGCCAGGTTTTTGGCTCGATTAACCAGTGTGCAGCCGCCAGAGGCGAGCGCCAACAAACATTGCTCTGTACAGTCAAACATTGCTCGAAACAATTAAAACATCGCCAAAAATCCATCTGGTTTAGGAATCTCTAACATATTCACGTGGGGGTAATTTGATTTGACAATGACCGTATTTATTAATTTATAATTATGATTTAACCGTCAAAAGGAAGTTAAGAATAATAACAACCGAACAGTCTGAAAACACGAACGTTGAAAACTTGAGCGCTCAGGGACATCTCAAGGAATCACAGTTAGTTGTAGAAAGATAAAAGAAGAAAGGGGAGAGACCCCACTCTAGGGTACTTGTGTTGACGACCTCTGCGCGTATGAAATACAAAGACAACGCTAGGTAACACCAGGGCAACCAAGTCAGCTCTCGGTAGTCTACTGGATGATGCTACAATCAGCGTTCACATTGTTCGAAAACTGAACTGATAATGGTATCTGGTATCATTCAATATTATTTCGTATTTTGACGTATAAATTGTAATTATGTTATTTAATTCACAAACTAAACATCGTTCATAAATATAAGCTTTCAGAAATGTTTCATGGTTTTATAAAACACACTATTCACAGAAGCGGAATAACAACTTTGTCGCCTGTGGGAACGCAAAAATTCCCGCATTTTTTTAAGTAACCCAGGGAAATAAGTTAAAAATAATAACAAGTATAATTTATGTTGACAACTGGACACACATATTCATTACTAAAATTAAATACGTAGGTCATTCAATAATTAAAGAGACAAATTGCTCTGGAGAAAAAACAGTGAGTAGGATAAGTTTGGTAATTTTTTGGACTTTCGGTTGGCACACTGGGATGAGCCCTGACTATCTGGAGGATTAGCATTATATTTCTAACCTTAGAATTAAGTTTTACGATGGTGTGTCCCCTTGAAAATTCCACTTGGTTCTGTGATTCATTTTGTACTTGCTGAAGGTACTCTAGAATGACTAAAGTGTATGGTGAAAGTTGTAAGCACTGCGAGAGTTTTGTGGTTGTAAGAATCGCGAGAAAGTGGGTAGAACAGTTTCAAAGTGATCAAGACTCTGACTGACAAACACCGTTCTGGCCGCATCAGGAGGACAAATCATATAGACTGTGTTTGGGGACGTTGTAGGGGAGTATTTTTTGTGATTATCTCCAAGAACAGCGTATAATAAACAGCAAGTTCTGTTCACATACGTTTTTGAGCCAGCCATGAGAGAGAAACGTCGTGGATCTCAGAGGAGAGACGTGATTCTCCAGCAAAACAACGCACGTCCTCACACTGCTCAACAAAGCCGTGAAACCATCGACAAAATGGGTTGGGAGGTGCCTCATCCCCCTTACAGCCCTCATTTAGCACAATCTGATTTCCAAATGTTTGGTACACTGGAGGAGGCATTACGTGGAAAGAAGTTCCAGGATAACGAGGATACCAAAAAAATTATGGAAAGTTGGTTCGTTTGAACCAACTTTCTTTCTTTCTTTCTTTCTTTCTTTCTTTCTTTCTTTCTTTCTTTCTTTGAACCATCTTGGTGTTTACCAAGATGAGTTCTTTGCGATCGTTATAAACAAATCTGGTAACCTGGTAGGACAAGTGCATCAATGTTGGAGGGGATTATGTTGAAAAGTAGGAAAAGTTCTGTTTTGTAAAAATAAACGTTTATTTCTCCAGACCAATTTGTCTCTTTAATTATTGAATGCTGCTCTTATAATTTAATCAATGATGAATGCGTGTTCAATTTTTCTACAGGAAGACAATTAATTTTTAAATCATATACTTTGATTATATAAATAGCTAATTCATCATGGTTTTTAGTTGTACATATTTATTATTCTACCGTTGTTCTACTTCTAATTCTTAAAATTACGTAAATGTCTACACTTAACACCGGAAAACATGAACGAAATAAGATTTCTTTAATCAGATTATCAAAAGTACATGGAATGTATCATTTATAATATGAATAATTTATGTCGATGCATCACGAAGACTGCGTTTCGGTATTTGTTATTAAATCTTCATTGTATGACTTCTGAAAATGTAAACATTGCTCATTTTGGCTTATCACAAGTCATATAGCTGAAGGAATTAATTATTAGCCTGTAATACACCTATTTTCGAGAATTTGATCACTTTGTTCAAGAACGCATAGAATACAAATATTAAAAAAGAAATATCCTATGCGACGAAGAGGAGGCTCTTTAAATACAATTTCAATTCACAATTTCTGCCACCATAGACACCTGCCTCCTGAATCTACGCGTACATCCGCCCCTGACTATTCAGGCTGCTTCGAAACGTCATTATTTTGAAAACATCGGCATCAATGTCGCATCATTACCCTCGACCCCTCGCTGAGAATCGCCATTGTATCACGGAATATATAATTCAGCTGTTTGAGACATAAAAGACGAATTCCAATTTTGTTCCGCCTTGCTCAGATGCAGCCTGCGAACACTTTTGCTTCTAGAAACCGATTCTTTGCATCATGAAGAAATGCATTTCAATGCACGGCTCTATATTAATATTTTATTACTTTTATTACAATGTAGTGCTTTAAAAATACAAAAAATCCATCACAAAACGATGCTTCACGTTACAATTGTTTGCCTTTAGAACTACACGCGACTGTCAGTCTCAACTATTTTGTATTACGCTGAATGGCACTTGCCTACAAACATTATTTCACTACACAGTTGTTCATAGAATTCAGAGAAATTTTTATGTACGACGAAAATGTTCAGGACCCTGACACTCTTTAAAGCATTAGAAAACACGTTGATTATTGACGTGTAATTTGCTTCATCTATAGTTTCATCTTCTTGGTCATCTGCTTTCTGCTCATTATTATCATTTTATTGCTGGGTGTCACGGTAAGTTCTTTACCAGAACCAGATGCTTGATGCACGGGTAGAGTATTTTAGCTGTATATGAAGCATCTACATCAAATCCAAGATATTCACCGCTCTGCTGCTCATCTGCTTCAAATTTCGTTTGAAGAAAAAAATCTGTCCTCAATACTATAGTTGTGAGGAGACGCCGAGAAAATTTCAAACTTTTATAACTTTCAAAAATTCAAAGTTAACAGTAAACGTCAGGCCTCTACTATCTTGAGAAGCGTATTTCAATCTATTCTTACAACAAATTTGAAGAAACATTTGGAGTCATTTTTGAGAAAATTTAAAAAATGTCCTAGGAGCTTTATCTAAAGTATCCCCAAAATTTAAAGAATCTTTTTTAAAACTCGCAAAGCTTGGTTATTACGAGAGCAATTGGCAAAACATTATTGTTAGGATTGCGTGATGGTGTATGACACGGGCGCACTGAATACAGGTAGTTGCATAACGAGAAGTTACATTGTTCACAGCTCATAATACAGCACTGCTCATTAGACCAAGTGGTTCGAAATATGAGCGATTGAACAACTCATGTAATTTCATGTTAAAACAGTCAATACGCGGCAGGCTGCGTTGGAGGCGAATGTTGTGTATACGCACACTTTAAAATTATACTAAAAAACACATTTTAGAGACTGTAGTGCCAAGCTTCTCGGAACCTCGGATTCTTTGCGCGGCGCGGAAATTACGCAATCTTGCAACACGACTGTGGCTGAATCTTAACTCTAGAAATTAATAGTTAAGTATGAGAATACAAATCTATATCTATAACTACATCTATATCTATATCTATATCTATATCTATATCTATATCTATATCTATATCTATATCTATATCTATATCTATATCTATATCTATATCTATATCTATATCTATATCTATATCTATATCTATATCTATATCTATATCTATATCGATATCTATATCTATATCTATATCTATATCTATGTTTGCCACCGAGCATTAGCTCAAAGCGATCTATCTATATCTATATCTATATCTATATCTATATCTATATCTATATCTATATCTATATCTATATCTATATCTATATCTATATCTATATCTATATCTATATCTATCTATACTAATATATAAAGACAGAAGTGCGTTGTCTTCCAGCGCGGTAATCTCTTAATCTACTGAACCAATGCTGATGAAACTTTTGTGCTAGCATCCTTTAAAGGGCTGGAGTACTATAGGCTATGATTTACAAACATAAATGGTAATATATTTTCAAAATAATTACTTTTCTGGACATTTTTCGCCTAGCCTTACATCACAGATTCAAGAGTGCATCAATGTCAATAGTTGAGCTGCGCGCCACCAGAGGATGACGTCTGAGATCTACTACTGATTTCATCAATGTCCAGAATTATTGCGAAATTCATTAGAGTTTGAATAAGGTTATGTAATGTCCCTGTGTGAATATTTGAAAGAAAGCCGTAACTGAAGTGGTAAATATCAATGTTCATGTATTGCTCTTTGTCCGTGTTATATACTAAGTGGCAAGAAATCATTGTGAGTTTGAAAGTGTTTAATAATTGAGGTAGGTTGAGAGAATAAAAAGTACAATAATATACAGTACAGAATATACAGTAATGTACAATGTACAATATACACATATCGTATACAATCTAAACGTCTTCTTTTACAGAAATTTGTGACAACTGAATTGTTTGACTAAACGACTGTCACAATTGTCAAAACATATTACAAATGCCAAGAGATGGGCAGTCTACTAAAATTTTGAATCGGTTACTCAGAAGGAAGATCGACTTGCTGAAGTACTTACTCGCCCCATTGAAAACAATACTGCAAGAAGGGGAGAAATGTGAATAATTCTCTAAGTAGTAGGGCAGCTGTTCATTAGGACTCTCAATTTGACTATTTTCACAGTTCTTAGGTTCAAAATGGTAAAATGGAAAATGTGTATATGTTTTCACTTCATTCAGTAAACTTTTTCTTCCATATGCAAACGCAGTTTGAACAGTGGTGTGTAATTTAGGAATGATCATTTACATATTAAGACTAATCTGTACAGTTTTCTGTCATAGTAATTGCAGTTGTACTTTTTTCTTCTACATGCGAAGAAATTTAGTGCAGTGGTTGGTAATTAAGCGATGGTCATTACAATATTAAGACTAATATGTGAAGTTGTTTTGCATGTCACTGGCTCCTAATGAATGAATGAATGAATGAATTCATATATATTTTTCAATAAATAATTGGAAAAAATTAGTTTATCTAAAAATATTTTGTGTAAGCAAATCTGGGAGTCCTCTATTTTTATTTTTCAGTATTCATGTTCATATTGGTAAAATGGAAATTGTTTGTGTTTTCAGCCCACCCAGTAAAAGTTTTTCTTCAATAACTTCATTTACATATTAAGACTAATCTCCGCTATTGTTTTGCATGTCAATGGCTGCCAATGAATGATTTCATCAATATTGATCCATAAAATATAAGAAAAACTTAATTTATCTAAAAAAGTTTGTCTGAGCAAATATATAAATCTGGGAGCTCTTGGTTTCTATTATTCAGCCCTCACGTTAAAAGTGGTACAATGGAAAATGTTTATTTGTCTTCAGTTCACCCAGTAAAAGTTTTTCTTCAACATTTGTAGGAGTTTTGTGCAGTGGTATGTATTTTCGGAATGAACATTTATATATTAAGACTAATCTGTATAGTTGTTTGCATATCAATAGCTGTCGTACTTTTTTCTTCTATATGTGAAGAATTTTAGTGCAGTGGATGATAATTATAGAATGATCATTTACATATTAAGACTAATCGGTAAAGTTGTTTAGCATATCAATTGCTCCCAATGAATGAGTTCATTTATATATTTCAAAAAAAAAAGCAAAAATTAATTGGTCGAAAATATTTTTGTCTAAGCAAATATCTGGGAGTCTTTCGTTTCTATCATTCATATATCAGGATCCATAATCTCTATCACTTGAGATAAAATAATGTTGCTAATATTGTTTTGTTATGTGGCTCAGTGCATTGTCAATTTATTATTTACACATAATGTAATGTTGGTGGATCATTAGTTTTCTATTGTATCAGTCGTATGATGAATTGATTTACCTGAACCAATACGTTTTATACTACGTGTTACTTTCACACAGGACATTAAACATATATATTTTTGTCATCTTTAGAATTATAAAAGTTTGTAATTATGTTTCAGAATAGATACAAGTATTTTCATTTATTTTTATGATTATGAATCATCAATTACTTTATGACGTCTATAACTATCACTCCGGATCTACCTACTACCGTACCCGTGCATGAACTTCCGCACGATATACTCAGCTTTAAACAGTAAGTGTCTTCACGGTCACGAGTTGACAGATCAATTTCAAAACTTTTTTATGAATACAATGGAAGAAAAAATATAAAATAGGATAAGTTTTACAACGTGACAATTTTGATAGTCATAAAAAACCTCCACAAAAATATAAATAACTCCACAAAAATGTTATATGTGAGTACAAGTATTTTATTTTGTAGTTTAGATTTGTGTATTGCTTTTAGTTATAAAGTGAATGTTTAGAAGCTGGAACTTCAAATAAGAAAAATGTCATTATTTTGCCGGGTACTTCAGCTAGTTAGTTAGAAATTTGTTCTAAACTAGATCTCTGATACATGACAAGATATAAGCACATAAAATATGCATTTATAAATTACGTAGCTTTTAGGAGCTTGCTCCGACAGGTATAATCTAAACAGAAAATTTCGTTGAAAAATTTAGAACCGTTATTTTTTAGAAAATCCCGTTTAAGCATTACTGTAAATGCGAAATTTGAAGCTCTTTTTCATAGAAACTTTTGAGTTTTCGAAAACCTTTATTGGAAATCATTTGAAGCACATTCACTCACAAATGCAGTAATGTATTCGAATCGTTGGAAATGTTAGAGGTGTGAGAGATATTTCAAAAAGGACATTTGTGTAATTTTTTAAAAAAGCAACAAAAGAATACAGTAAAATTAATTTTATTTCATCTTGAACTGTACAATTAGCACTATGTGTATAAAAAATTGGAGAAGAAAATGGAGCCGTTTTGATAAATGGCGCTAGAGAGTTTTTGAAAATGTGGAATTTTGATCTAATTTTCATAGAAAACTTTTGAGTTTTTGAGAAACTTTATATGACAACATTCAAAGAAGATCTACTCATAAATGCAGTAATGTGAACCAATCTTCACAAATGTAAATACTAAAGATGTAAGAAACAAAAAAGAATTATTTTTTAATTTCGAAAAAACAAAAGAATAGAGCAAAATAGCGTGTATGTCAGTACGTTAAACACTACAGTACGTTTAACACTCGTCATACCAAAAGTTTAAATAAAAATTTGGAGTCGTTTTTGGGAAATTCTTGTTTTTCATATTTTTCGAATGTTGCACATGTATTGCAATAATTATTGCGGGAATAAATTGTACATGACCTTAATTAAAGAACTAATTCTGGAGAACAAATTTCATTTTAAGGATAATTTGCTATCTGCAATTTTGTTTTTGTAGGAAGACGGCGAAATAATTTGAAACAAGGTAATTTTCAAATTTTCAGAAGTATCAGAGAAAATCACACCTATGCCACCTTTATGGGTGCATTTCACTCTATTCTTACAATAAATTTAAAGAAAAAGTGTGGAGCAATTTTTTATGAAATTTTGAAAATGTCCCAGAGTCTATATGTAAGTACAATTAAAAATTAATGAATATTTTTCAAAATTGCAGAGCTTCGTCAGAGGTTTATTTAGTTTGGAAAAACTCCTACATGTAATTTAGGCGCTAGTGGTGTTCGCAGACCCAGGACAGACTGACAGACAGATGGACAGACGGACATTTTGAAAGAAAAAAACAAAAATAAAAAAAAACACTTTTTCGGTATTGAGGTCCCACAATTTCTGAAATCTGACTACAGAACGTTTTAGAGAAAGTAATTTATTACATTTTAGGACAGGATTTATCTCCTTTTTCTATATCAGTGCCCCATATTATGAGTTTGTCGAAAAATTTGTCGTTTTGTGGAAGCATTACATAACTTTCTTTATTTTTCGTTTAGTCCGTACATACTGCACCGAATCCGGTCTCCCAAACCTACCTGTGCTTACCTGGGCTCGTGTGGCCGGCTAGCTCAGGAAGCATGTAGATTATAGAAGAATGGATGGTAAACGGATTTCGCTACGTGATGAGTTAAAAAAATTATTTATAACACAAATGAAATTTAATGAAAGACTTAAATTTTTAGCATACAAAAATCAAGGTCTGAGTAATTACTTCTTCTATTTTTATGCTATAAAACTAATACGTTACAGGGAACTTAATATTGTAAGGAAGTCGCCAATGCGCGGCGAGCTCTTCCTGGATAAGAGTTTCTTTCATTAACAAGCGTTGCGCCTGAAGGGCGTACTGAAGATTTTGCCGCAGCTCGACAATCAAAACACAGTCACCGTTTGCAGGCAGGTCCGCTGGGGTGGGCAACCTTCACAGGTCGCCGAACCTCACACCAGGCGGCGTGTCCCGTGGGTGCAGGGGAAGCCTTTGACTCGCGCGTCGGCGGCGGCGGTTGCGGTGGCGCAATGTGACCACGGCGACGGCGGCAGCGGCGAAGGCGGTGGTGCAGTGATGGTGACGATGAAAGCGACGGCAGCTCAAGACTCAGGTGTCCAGCAGCGCGATAATAATCGTCACGTCAATTGTGACGGGCGACGCGGGCGTGATCGGCAGAGATCAAAAGAGAGATATACTCGACAAATGAGCAACCGGAGGAACTACTCGTCCTCAATTTAAAGCAAAGGGACACGGCCCTTCTCCGGCTCTACTGCTCTGCGAGCTGAGCGCACCTCAGCGCTCACCTCTCCTACTCTTCTGATCCGCCTACTGGGATCTCTCCCACCGTTCTGATCCGCCTACTCGGCGCATGCCAGCGCTCACAAGCCTTTTCTCCCCCCAGTTTCCCAAATGTTCTAGAAGTTTCCGAAAATTTTACTAAAACGTGCTTCTATTGGCGAAAGGTTCCTACGTCTTACTTAAATTTGGTCCAATAATATCTTGCGTTTTGCCGGTGTGTCGAGCGGAATTTTCCATGAGGCGCTCTCACTCGCACACTTTTGGTAAATAAACGTAGATGGTCTCTCCCAGAGTTTCCAAACTGCGCAGCCCCCCTTCCCAGCTAGGTCCCCAGGGATAGACCCGCGTCGGCGTTGGCGAATACAAACACAGTCCCCCCCCCATTTGCCTGGCGTCGAGATGTCGCGGCGAGCACTGTGCGGAACGAATCAGCCGCCCGACGGCTCAGAAAAGACGCAAAAGGCGCCAGCGCGTGATTACGCAACACTTTGTTTACGATTAGCCGGGGTATAATATTCGGAATCGTTACAATACGTGCGTATACGATAAAATAACTAGTGCTACTACAGAATGGCACTGACTTTCTCGTATTAGTTATCTAATTTCTTTGTTCTGGGCTAGCTTTTCGGTCTTGCCATATATGTTTGCCATCTGCTACTTATCACCGCCCAAAGTAGATTTTTGTGAAATTTTCTCAATTTTGGGGTTGTCTAATAGTAGAACCGAAATAATCATTTAAAAATATTAAAGAAGAGTAAATCCTCTTTCTATACGGAATATCTTCGTCGAAACATTTGGAGCCGTTTTTAAGAAAATGTCTTTTAAGTGTTACTGTAAATGCGAAACTTGAAGCTCTTTTACAAAGAAAACCTTTGAGTTTTCAATAAACTTCTTTTGATGGACTCGCACTCTCAAATGCAATAAAGAATACAAATCGCTGGAAATGGGCATACCAAAGGCGTGAGGGATATTTCAAAAAATACATTTGTGTAATTTTTTAAAAGTCAAAAGAGTACAGCCAAATTAATTTAAAGTCATTTTAAACATTGTAACTATCACTATACGCTCAAAAGGTTTCAAGAAAAAATTGATCCGTTTTTGAAAAAATGACGATTAAACGTTTGTGAAAACGTGGAATTTGGGCTCATTTTCACAGAAAACTTTTTTTAAGTTTCCGAAACAATCAGACATCATTTGAAGCAAATGTACTCATAAATGCAATAATGTGAACAAATTGCTAATGGTAATTAATAATAGGTAATGTAAATATTAACGACGTGAAAGAAATAAAAAAATATATTTTTGTAATATTCTGTTGCAGTTCCTTTGACACTATCCTTACCAAAAGGAAAAAGAAAAAATTGGTTTTTGAGAAAATCTTTTTTTTATTGAAGATAAATTTACAATCTATTTTTTAAAATAATAAGTAAATGTGATGTCTATTGTAGAATTATTATGAAAATTGCTTAGTAGTGAAGGTATCCCATCGGTACTCTTCATCTTCTCCCTCGTACTATAACAAAAAGCAATTATTATTATTTTAGGTTGTCAGCAATTGGAATTGATAATTTGGTGGTGATAATGTTTCAGTTACTTCTTGAGTATCTGTATGGGAGTTGTATGGGTGAGGTTCTGGTTTGACGATGGATACCTGCACTATTGTCAAGGAGGTTGAGGGCTAAGTGATTTGAATGGTTTTCAAGACGTTGGAGATAGTTTGAGCTGATTGATTCTATTCTTTCTAAGACAGTGGGCATTTTTAAGTCTTTGTGTAATGCTGCGTTTGTGATGAACCAAGGCGCTGCCGCGATCATTCTTAAGGTCTTGGACTGAAATCTCTGGATGATGGAGAGATTACTCTTGCTAGCTGTGCCCCAGATTTGGATGCCGTGGGTCCATATTGGAATTATTATGGATTTGTAAAGCAATGGTTTATTGTCCAGTGATAGTTTTGAATGGTATCCTAGTATCCAGTATAGTTATCTTATTTGAAGCTTTATGTGCTTTTTCTTGACAAAAATGTAATGCTTCCATTTTAAACGTTTGTCTAGATGTATCCCTAAGTATTTTACACTTTCCATTTGTAATATTGGATTATTGTTGATGTGGACAGTAGGACATTTGTTTCTTCTCAGGGTAAAAGTTATATGGACTGATTTGTTTTCATTGATTTTTATTTTCCATTTCTTGGCCCATTTTTCAATCATTGTAAGATGTTCTTGTAAATGTCTTGATGCGACATTTGGGTTGTCATCCGAAGCTAGTATGGCCGTATTATCCGCAAAAGTGGCTATGGTTGTTTTATCTGTTTCTGGTATATCTGTCGTATAGAGTTGGTACAGAATAGGGCCAAGAATACTACCTTGTGGTACTCCGGCCTTGATTGGATGGAATTCAGATAATTCATTTTGATTTTTGATTTGGAGAAGTGCGGTGGGATAGATAAGAACTGAAGATATTGATGAAGGGATATGGTAGGAAATGTTTGAGTTTAAATAGGAGTCCATCGTGCCAGACTTTGTCAAACGCTTGGGCGATGTCTAGAAAGGCGGCTGAACAATATTTCTTTTCTTGGAAACAATTCTCAATGTAGCTGGTGATTCTATTGACTTGTTCGATGCTAGAATGCTGTCTAAAACCAAATTGATGATCGGGGACTAGGTTATTGGTTGCTGTGTGAGGACGTAGTCTTGATAGAAGAAGTTTCTCAAACACTTTGAATAGAATTGGAAGTATACTAATGGGAAGGTAAGAGGAGGGTTCATGTGGAGGTTTCCCAGGCTTGAGAATTTGGGCTACTTGCCATTGCTCCGGGTAGTGCCCTGTTCTTAGAATACTGTTGAGTAGTGCAGTAATTATAGTCTTGCCTTTTCGTCGTAGTTCTTTGAGAAGAGATGTTGTGATTACGTCATAGCCAGGAGCTTTTTTGATTGATAAGGCGTTAATAATTTTTGTATTTTTTTCTGGGAGTAAAGTGTGGAATTGGAAGCGTCATTTGGCTTGTGGAGTTAAGGTAATCCCGGATTTGTTGGTCTTGGTTTGTATTGGAAAATGGATGAGTCTGGAATACATTAGCGAAGAATTTGACAAAGGTAGATGCTTTCTCTGTGGGGTTTCTCGCCCAGCAGAAATATTTTCATCCCTGATTGGGGGATTTGCTTTGGTCGGTTGTTTCAGCTTCCTGGTGAGTTTAAATAGAGAGTAATTAGTATCTTGTGTTGGGGTGAGGCTGGTTATGAAATCATGAAACCTGTTGCTGTTGAAATATTTTAGGAGGTACCTTAGTTTCCTAGTTACTCTGTTGTAGTTGGAATGGTCTGCAGGATATTTTGAAGCTTGCCAGATTCTTCTAAGTCTTCTTTTGTCAGCTATTTTGTTTAAAAGAAATTTTGGGTATTTCATGCTGCTCTGGGTGTAGTGGAGTTGCGGTGTCGCCAACCAAGCTGCTTCTTGAATATTTTGGATTATATATTCAGTTGCTTCATATATATGATCTGCTGTTTTTAATGGTGATCGGATGTTTGTTTTCATTGATATCTGGTTTCTGTACGAGGTCCAGTTTGTCTTTCTGTTCGTTAGCGACACGGGACATCTCCCGTGTCGCACTCATCAGTGAAGGATAATTTTGTTACCAACGGTGAGAATAATTTGAGTGTGATCTGAGAACAGTTCGAGGGAAGATTCAATGATACAGATAGTGGATGGGATTCCTTTTGTTATGAATATATCAATAAGGTCTCGAATTTTGTTTTGGTCAGTAGGCCAGTAGGTAGGTTCTCCTGTAGAAATGGTTTCTAGTTGTAGATAAGTAACTGCTTTCTGCAGTTCTCTCCCTCTAGGGGTGATGAGCCGGGATCCCCATTGAGTATGTTTGACGTTGAAGTCTCCACCTGCCATGAACCTATTTCCTAGTGACTTAAAATATGTTTCAAATCGTTGCTTATCTATTTTGAATCTGGGAGGGCAGTAGATGGCGTTGATGGTCATTGGTCCACTCCAGTCCGTAATTTGTACAGATGTTGCTTGAATATCTTGGTCAAGTACGGCTTCCTGTTCTTGATATTACTGTGCCACCGTGAGCATTGCCACTAGATTGTTTAGTATCGTATAATGTGAAGTTCAGTTTAAAGGAGCTTCTTTCTGTGAAATGAGTTTCAGAGATGAGTAGAATGTCTATTTTGTTTTCGTTGAGAAATATATCGATTTCTTGGCGATGATTTGCCAAGCCGTTGGCGTTCCAAGCTGCAATGCGAAGAAATTTAGGCAATGGATAATTTGGAGACAAGCATCGTTAAGAGGGTAATTAGAGAATTTATTTGTTGGCTTTGTTGGATTAATATGCTTTCAAATCTCTCAAAGGAGTGCTGTATAATTTTCATAATGTAGTGGCTATCGTCACTATGTTGTTGTCGTTCTGGTGGCTTTGGTCGCGCAACATCGGCCCATGTTCCTTCATTTACTTGTAGACTTGTTTTTTTTCTTGGGGATAAGTAGTTGCAATATTGTTGTTTTGTGTCTGCATAGGCATCTCTTGTTGAAATGTTCTGGGTTTACTTGAGTTTTTGTACCCTTTCCTTTTTAGTATTTCCTGATATACTTGGCAACCTTTATAGTTGGCGGGATGATTCCCTTCACACAGCGCACATGTCGGTTGACTTTGCTTTTCTTTTTGACACTTTACTGGATCATGTTCTTTTCCACATTTAACACACCGAAACGGGTATGCACAGTACGACCTGGTATGTTCATATCTCAGGCAGTTTTTGCATTGAACTATCTCTCGTTTCAGGCGTGGTGGTTCAAATGCAACGACACAATTTAGCAGTCGGTTAATTTTGAATACTTCTTTGTGATTAGATTTGGGCTCAAGGTCTACAAAAAATAGAGGCAGAGGTTTCTTCGTTAACCTATGTCGAACATTTATTATGTTTCTTTATGGTCCTTTTCCAAAAGCGCAGCCTTGATATCTTTTACATCTACCGTGTGATGTATGTGCCGAAAGACAACTCTATACGTACGTTCTTGTTTCAACTGGTATGTATAGTATACGTAGCTGTTGTCTGATAAATGTTTTACTATTCCCCTGTAAACATGTGGAGTTTTCGGTACTATTTTAATTTTGTCGTTTGCCAGAGATTTTATTTCGAAGTCTTCGGTTTTTAAAGCTTCCTTTATAAACTTAATCATGGCTGGAACATTATTCACATTTGGCTCAAAAATTGGAGGTACTGTGGTTTTCGGAGAAGTTTCCTCATTGTTTTCTATTGCATCTTCTGTATTGAGAGCACTAAATTGATTCTTGGTGGGAACTGTATAAATACTATTATTACTATCGCAAGACGCTGTCTTTTGTCTTACCCTTCTATTTACATCAGGGTCGAGGACGTCTGGGTTCGGTCTTTTTGACCGACCTGGTGCGTATATTTGCCATGCATTCTGTGTCAGGTTCACGAGATCAGATGAATCAAGATCCATGCTGTGTCTACCGCTGCTTGCTGATATTTCTAATGGCATTTGTTGAAATACGTAGCTTTCCGTGTATTGGTAGCTTTTGCGTTCGCACTACATACTACTTTAACAGAGGATGCCACCAAATCTCGTATCCTTAGAACTACAACTCAGATTTTGATTTCTTAAGTCCACTAGACCCATGCGCTCCTAACGAAAAGATAAAATAAAAAATCTTTAGATAAAAATAACACCCACTTTTTGGCAGTTTTTTTCCAAAAATATTAGAGAGACTTGGAATGGAACGAATACGAATATGAAGACTACGAATGGAAACCTTTCTCAGAAAACACGACGCATTTACAAATTGCTAACATGGATTTCGAAAATAAAAATCTACAGAAAAGCCATGTTTCTTTTCTTAAAGCTGTCACTTCATCCATGGATTAAAACGAAGCACCTATTGGAATATTTTTAGATCCTTCAAAAGCTTTTGACGTCATTAATCATAACATTTTCTTTCACAATTACCTTCGTATGGAACCCGTGGTACTGCTCTAGATTGGTTATGTTCGTACTTTAAATCCCGATCTCAGAGAGTAGAAATACCTTACTGGAATGATAGTACATTATGTACACACCTCTTCAATTCATTGCTAATTGCACATGGAGTCTCGCAGGGATTGATTTTAGGCTCTATTCTCTTCCTACGTAAATAATATGCCCGCGACGATCCGAATACAAAGAACAGTTCTCTTCGCTGACGATGCGAATGTTCTTTGCAATGAAGAAACGCTAAATAGTAAAATGTCAGCTGTTTCAAATTGGTTCCGTAAAAGCAAATTAATAGTAAATAAAAAGAAAACTGTTTCAGTGCAGTTTTCCACCTCAAATAAACAATTATGTACTCCATTGAAAATGAACTGTGTGCTATTGACTTATGTTAAGGTAACAAAATTTTTAGGTCTCTCAATTCAGTCAAACCTCAAATGGAGCGTCCATTTAAACGAATTGAACACAAAATCAAGTTCATTATGCAACGCGTTCAGAATTCTTTCAAATTCAGTCAGCCTTCATATTGCTTGTTGTGGATATTTCGCGAATGTTCTTTCCCGCCTGAGATATTGCATAACATTCTGAAGAAATACATTTTAGAGCTCCAAGACTTTTAGATTACAATAAAGAATTATATGAATAATAAGCAAATCCCACCCACAATTCTTGTAAGCCTCGCCTTAATCTAGGGATTTTACCATTTCTTTCTTTCTTTCTTTCTTTCTTTCTTTCTTTCTTTCTTTCTTTCTTTCTTTCTTTCTTTCTTTCTTTCTCTCTTTCTTTCTTTCTTCTTTTCTTCCTTTCTTTCTTTCTTTCTGTCTATCTTTCTTTCTTTCTTTTTTCTTTCTTTCTTTCTTTTCTTTCTTTCTTTTTTTCGTGATTTACGAATCAGTGATTTATGTAAAAAAGTGACGTACGCTAGTGTGGGAATATATTTTCAGAAAACGTCGATGTCTACAACTATAACACTCGACGTAGTAGTCGTATTCATCAGGTGACAGTGTCAACAGCTCACGATAAAAAATATCCCACACAATACATGTACTACATTATTTTACAACACTTTTCAAGATGACTTTAAACGAATAAAATCGATACAAGGGTTTAAGTCCCAAGTAAAATATTTTCTGGTGTGTAACTGTTTCTATACAATTAAAGACTATACCGATAATCAAAAAGGAAATTAATATTAATTTTAACAATGGTATTTGATGTATTATCGTTATGTGTGATGTTCTATCGTTAAAGATACCAAAAATAGGTTACTTACAGATGATCGGGAAAAAGCAAACGCTTTTAATGTTGTGACATACCAATATGTGACATAATATGGTATAATATTTATTATAAATTGCGTAAATTATAGGGGATAAATATATGTGAATATGCTAGCATAGCAACGGTAAGCGAGCCGTCGTCAAGGTCAACAATCTTCATGCAGTGACAATCGCAGAGACGACTAGTTCATTTTATATAGAATTCAGGGATTGGCCGAAAAAGCAGTGACAGTTGTGAAGACGGCTAATTCATTTTGTGAGAAATTTAGGGATTGGCTAGGTACGGAAGTACATCAAGTGTTGTCTGTAAATAAACAATCGAAAAGATTGACCGAGCTTTGCAGGGCTGAAAGAATACGATAGGCATTCATTCTGACTGATGCCGTGGTGTTGAACGGATTCCAATTAATGTTAGGAGTTTTGTGGGACTTGTAAGCATCTACTAGGGAGTAGATATTGATAGAACTTCGGATTTGAATGCTATGTGTGACAGTAAAACTTAAAATATTTCAAGTGAACGAGTTAGAAGGACATTGAGGGCTTAAGCGAAGTTATCAGTAAGTGGACTGGAATGCTAAGAGCAGATAGTTTATTGATCGTTGAGTATTCAGCATACGCGTGGGACGAACTTGGAATTCGTAAATTGGCGAACGAATTTTATTAACGAGACTTTATTAACTTGGGAAACAGTGATGAACGGTGATTGAAGCGTGCTTCTGCAAGAAAAGAAGAGAGAATATGGTATCTGGACCTGAGGACAGCGACGTCGGAGAAGAATGAAGATGGTCCATAAGTGCGCGAAGACGAATATGACATTATAAGGTTGGAACAGGTCATGACCAAGGTTTTATTTCCATAGTGTGTAAAATCATAAAGGACCAAAATTGTTTAATAAATTTCCATGTTTTGTGAAATGAATACGTGATTCTCATTGAGCCAATTCTAGTAACGAAGTATCAAGATAGATAGATATTTGCTTTTCAGATTCCTCGATCACTCTGTATAGATGGCAGATCGGATAATCATCTATTAGCATACAATAGTGATTATTTCTATGAAACCCATCGACCCAGGTAGCCGGAAACTAATTTATTTATAATTAGAGTTGAAGGTTGACTTGTATAATAGTATCAGCGTAATCTTTTCCTGGCGCCCATTTATACAAATTCAGAACGGATTACGTCGAAATAAATCATCAATATATTCAGATTATTTCAAAATGGCGCTCCAACTGGGGCTGAATTTGTTTTAAATTAGACAGTTTATTTCAAATGGCGCACCAACTGGGGCTGAATTTCTTTTAAATTAGTCAGATTATTTCAATGTCTACTTCAGTTCCGTTTTTAAAACAAAAACTCAATTCACTCAGATATCGAGGGAGGCTGTGCCAAATCATTTTAATATAGACGTAAACACATTGCGAAAACGAATTAAATCTATGAAAAATGGAAAGTCGCGGGGTCCAGATGCCATTTCAACTGACATAATTAAACTCGGTGGAGAGGCAATATTACCTTATCTAACAAAATTATTTCAGGTTTCGATCAACAATTCACGCGTGCCCGACGATTGGAAGCTATCGTTGTTCCGATTTTCAAGAGTGGTGATAGAACTGTTTTAGCCATAGACCAGTAAGTCTCACGTCAGTTGTATGTAAGCTAATGGAGCACTTGATAACTAGCTATATTATACAAGAATGGGAAAGAAAAGAATGGCTATTTCAGGGACAGCATGGTTTTAGGAACGGTTTCTCTTGCGAGAGTCAGATAGTATCATTGTCTCAGGATATAGCTGATGAAATTGATAATAGTTGGAGGGTGGACGCCGTAATAATAGCTTTCGCGAAGGCATTTGATGTTGTTCCACACGATAAAGTGGTTCATAAATTAATCGGATATTGACCCCAGAGTTGTGACGTGGATTGATGAGCTTCTTCGAGATAGGAAACAGAAAGTCCGAGTTGGACAACAATTTTCGACTCAAGCAAAAGTAACTTTAGGGATCCCTCAAGGAAGCGTTATTGGACCTCTCCTGTTTCTCGCGTTTGTGAATGACCTGCCAGACAATTTATATTCAAAGGTACGGCTATTTGCAGATGACTGTATAATAAATCGAGTTATTCAATCAAATGTAGACGATAATATTTTGCAGGGTGATCTAGACAGATTACATTTTTGGGCGGAAAAAAATACATGACAATAAGTAGTTCGAAAAGCAAAACCATCACGTTTGGTAGGGCCGCAAATATAATGAAACTCAGTACCGTTTAGGCAACGAAAACATTCCAAGAGTCGTGTCTTGTAAGTACCTGGGGATAATTTTTGATAGCAAATTGAGTTGGGAAAATCAGGTAAACTGTGTCGTAGGGATAGCCTGGAGGTCCTTGCATTTTACTATGTGAATACTAAAAAAGAGTACTGCGAAAGGGAGAGAATTAGCTTACTTATCTCTCGTTCGTCCATTAATGGAATACGGGGCTGTTGGGACCCTTATAGAAATTCCCAAAAGGAATATTTGAATAGAGTTAAGAGAAGAGCGTATACATTTACTTTCCGAGGGAATAGGAAGAATGTAGAATGGGAGTCTCTAGAAATTAGGAGAGTTAAGGCAAGACTCTATGCCCAGTACAAAGCGTATGCCGATAATCCAGCTTGGAAAGATATCTACATCCGACTGGGTAGACCTTCATACTTTAGTAGGGGGATCACAAGCACAAAATTCAGTTAAGGCCACAGAGAACAGATGTTGGAAAATTTTCATTTAAAAATAGAACAATAACGGACTGGAATAAGTTACCTGCGACAGCCTTGTAACCCGTTCCTCTAGGTGTTCAAAGATTTAAAAATAAATTAACTAATGGTATTTGTAAACTTTATTAATTTAGTAAGTTGGATTATTATATCAGTTATTATTTGATTATTATTATTTTTATTGCTATTATTATTATTATTATTATTATTATTATTATTATTGTGTTAATTACTATTAAATGCATTCCTGTACTAAATATATAATTATATTCAAAGTAGTATTGTATTGAAGTGTGGTGACGTGTTGTGCAGTGTAGAAGTTTCGAGAAGTGAATTTCAAATGTTGTGAAGTGATGTGAAGTGAAAGTGAAGTGTAATTAAAAAGTCGTGTAGCCTTGTATTTAATAGTTTAAAATAACTGTGCAGGTCAACCATAAAATGTAGTTAATGCTATTATTGTTAGCATATTATTATTATTATTATTATTATTATTATTATTATTATTATTATACATTGTTTTTCTCGGTATTCAACGGATTTTTATTTGAGTTTGTGTCGGATTAATATCCAAGACACAGGTCAATTCATGTTTCGTCGCAATTTAGGAATTTTCGAACAATCCTGCATGTGTTTAAGATGATCGATTTTTGCATAATTTTATAGGTATATTTTGGTATTTGAATAAGTTCCAGATTTTTATGAATGTTATTTGGTATAACTCCTGTACACGAAATGACCAGAGGAACAATATGAACTTTTTGGAGATGCCATAGTGCCTTGACTTCAGCTGCTAGTTCTGTATACTTTGTTATTTTTTCTGCATGTGCTGTTTGAAGATTAGCTGTTTGTGGAACAGTTATGTCAATCAGGAAGCCAATCTTTTGTCGTTTATCTACAAAAGTTATGTCTGGTTTATTATGGTGAATAGTTTTATCTGTAATAATTTCTCAGTCATAGTACAACTTAAAGTTTGAATTTTCAAGTACAGTATCGGGAACATATTTGTAATATGGGCAGGTCATTTCTTGTATGTTGGATTTTGCTGCCAGTTTCTGGTGAATAATATTTGCAACTTGATTGTGCCTATAGGTGTAATCTGTATGGGCCATTAATTTGCATCCTGATGTGATGTGCTGTATGCTCTCTACTGTTGTATGGCATTTTCTATATTTATCATCTATTGTTTGTTTGAGGATATGCTTCCTGTAACTTTTAGTGTTGATCACTTGATCCTGTATGGCGATCATGAACCCTTCTGTTTCGCCAAACAGATTACCGTATATTAGCCAAGTGTTTGAGGCTTTTGAGTCTACATGAGGTTGCTTGAGATCCTTTGCATGGCGTCCATGGAGTTCCTTTCTTGACCACATGTCTATTTTGCAGTTATTGTCTGAAACCCGCGATGAAATGTCCAGCTGTTTGTTGTTAAGATTAAGAGGGGTTAATTTAGTATCTGCTTCAACTATTGCAGCGTGTAGTTCTGAGGTTACCTGTTTCTCGTAATAAAAGTTCCTTAATGAATGGATTTGTCTAGTCTGTCTGTAGTCTGTCTGTCTGATTTGTCTGTCTTGTAGCACAAGTTCTTTAGATCTTTTAGGCCTCTTCCTCCATCATTTCGTGGGAGTGTCACTCGTTCTATTGCGCTATTTGGATGGTGATGTCTGAATTTTGTCAAAATTGTGCGGGTAAGTCTCTGGATGTCTTCGAGGTCTGTGTCGCTCCACGTCATAATTCCAAATGAGTACGTATATACTGGTACTGAAAATGTGTTGATTGCTTTTATCATGTTATTACCTGTTAATTTGGTTTTCAGGAGTGCAGTGATTCTTGATTTGTACAGTTTTGTTAGAGATTGTTTGATTGCCTTGTTGTCTGTGATTGCTGTTTGATCGAATCCTAAATACTTATATATTTCTTCATCGCTCATTGCCTGTATTGTCGTTTGATCACTGAGTGTGCTGTCTATCTTCTGTAACTTTCCAGTTTTGTCTACGTGAAGAGTCCTGCATTTGTCAATACCAAAACTCATATGAATGTCTTCAGAAAATGTTCGTGTTATTTCAAGGAGATATTGAAGCTGTCTGTCTGTTGAACTGTAAAGTTTAATGTCATCCATATACATCAGATGTGATATGGTGTGGATAGTCTTATTTTTACGAATTTGGAAGCCACAGTGAGTACTGTTAAGTTGTGTTGATAGGGGATTTAGAGCCAGACAGAACAACAATAGGCTTAAAGAATCTCCTTGGAAGATTCCCCTCTTAATTCTGATCTCTTTTGTTGAGATTGTTAACTCTTGCTGCCTTAAGGACAATGTTGTTCTCCAATGAGTCATGATATGTTCCAGAAAGTTGATGATGGTTTCGTTAATTTTGTATATGCGGAGAACTTCAATAAGCCAACTGTGAGGAACGCTATCAAATGCTTTCTTGTAGTCAATGTATGCCAGGTGCAAGTTTCTATGGTTTTTATGTGCTTGTTGGAGAATAACCATATCTGTTAGACGTTGCTCTTTACATCCTTTATGTAATCGACTGCAACCTTTCTGTTGTTCTGTCATTATTTCTCTGTCCTCAATATAATCTTGGATTTTACTTGTAGTGCATGAAATCAAAATTTTGTACATAGTGGGAAGGCAAGTGATTGGGCGGTATTGAGATGGGTTCTGTGTGTCTCTACTTTTGGGTTTCATGTATGTAATGCCTTTGGTTAAAAATAAAGGCATGTCTTCTGGGCTGTTAATGACTTGTGTGAAGCACTGAGCCAACTTATGGTGAAGCGTTGTAAACTGCTTGTACCAGAAATTGTGAACGTGTTCTGGGCCAGGAGCTTTCCAGTTGTGGGTTTTTGCAATTGCAGTGCTGACGTCTTTTACTGTGATCTCTTGATATAACATTGGATCTATATTTTGAACATTATTAATTTCGTCCTTAATTTAGTGTACCTCACTATTGTGATGACTAGATTCTGACCAAATGTTTGACCAGTACTGTTCTAAATTTTGTTGATCTAGTGCACCGTTGTTTTCTTGTTGGAAATTGCAATTTTGTCTGAGTTCTTGATAGAACACTTTATCATTGTGATGAAACACTGAATTTTTTTGTTTACGTTTTGTTGCTTCTTTGTATCCTCTAAGTCTTTGTGATTTAGCTGCAAGTTTCTGTTTCAATTTATCAAAATGTTCAGCTATTAAATTTGGATCAATGGTGTTATGTTCCTGGTTCTTGTGTTTTCTTGATTCATGTTTTCTGATCTTTGCAAGTGTTTTCTTAATTTTCTTGGCTAATTTCTTGTTGTTTGGTTGGTTCAAATATTGCGTTACTCGGCCTATTTCCTGTCTAAGACACTGAATTTGATTTTCGAGTCTTTGCTGCCATGGTGGTTTCGTATTTTTCTTGATTGACTTCCCTTTTTCACTTTCTGACTGATCCTTTAATTTAAAATATTGATTCAGTGGTGAGTTGTAGTTGACATTTACATAATTGAAATGATTGAAGGCGTTGTCATTGTCAACAATAGTATTTATTTTAAAAATAGCAGCTTTCGATGGCTTAGCCATCATCAGTTTTCTCTCTCAAAATTGTACATGTACTATATTTTCATTCATTTTCTTGCTTAAATTTAAAAAAACTACTATATTACATAAAGATATAACTCTCCGTCCCCTTCTTTCTTTCCTTTCTTTAATTCTTCTTCTTTCATTTCTTAAGATGTTTTAAATTATAATCTGTGAGTTTGTGTCAAGGGGCATCCATTATTGGAGGAAGAGATTTCTGCTGCTACTTCCTGTTTAATTTGTTCCCACCTTACTTTTGGGATTAGATTGTTTTTAAGTATAGCTCTTTTCTGATCTACAAGCCTCTGATCTGTGACGCCAATATGAGGAAACCTTTCTCTGAATTCAGCATGTAGAGATTGTCTGTATTCAATCATTTCTGTTTCTAAACGTGTGGCTCTGTAGTAGACGCGCATAATATAATCATTCAAGTTATTTGTCCACTTCATACGTTGCCTCACATTCCCCGCCTTGGTGGTTGCGAGCAGCTGCTCGGGCAAAACACTCGGCAGGTGAAGCCACAGACTGTTGGTTGCTTCTCTGGGATTTGGCTGTAGTTTGTTCGGGTGACCCGGTAAGCGCCCGCCTGTTCAGCGTCCTACCACCGGTGGCTCGCATGCTGTCACGCCCGGCACCGGTTCCAGACGTGCCCCGGCGCTCCCCGGGCAGCGGCTCTTTTTCCGAGGCCTTATGACTTCTTAAACGTCTCTCCATATCAGTATGGGTAATTGCCATTGCCCCAAGCACCTTTATAATCGGTGACAATTACTTGTCTTCCACGTGGCACAGTTGTTCTTGCTCACACGTAGGGTTGGACTTAAGAAGACTTGCAGGAAGAGGGGAAGGGAAAGAGGTGGGATATCATGGGGAGTTCCTATTTCACCTGAAGTAGGTAAATGACGAAGAACAATTTAGAGCAGGGGCAAGAGGGATAATGAGAGATTGATAAATTTCACAGGAAGGGACAGCGGACAGCTGCTCCGGTTAGTCGCCTCTTACGACAGGGTGCTATTCTACTATCCCGTGGTGCTATTCTACTAAAATTCCCGGTCACCACACGGGATTTATTATTATTATTATTATTATTATTATTATTATTATTATTATTATTATTATTATTATGTCTTTAAATAATTTAAAGTTACATTATTTACAATTTAACAGTTTTACAATTTAAAGTTAATATTTGTAATATGTAAATTGTAGTGTTCTGCCACCAGGTTGTACATACCTACCTGCAGAAATATAAATATCTATCTATTATTTACCATTGGAAACCATTCTAAACAACCTTAAGTATTGTACCTCAGCTTCTGAATCTATGACTCCCACTTCGATTAGGTTTTTCTTCCAGTTTCCCTGCTCTCTTGAAAAAATGCCAAGGTTGCCCCTCTTTTTGCTTCTGGACATAAATATAACTTCATTATATGTGTACGTCATCTAGAGTTCAGTGGGAAATATAGTTATCCAAATTATGTTCTCCGTGTTGTCACGGCAGAAGGCATATATTCAAAAAAACAAAGGACATAATGAGGAATAAGAATCCAAATCTATAGCTGAATTGCCTTTGAAAATATATTTTATTACATTGGAGTGAATATTGTGTCAACAATTGTTGCCAAAAATGATAATTTCTTTATGTATTCAGAATTTAACTTGTATATGGTTTAAGGTAAGGATCCCAGAATGAAGAAAACGTGTACAGAATACACTTTTCTCCTTAGCACGTCAGACACAGTTTTAAGTGTTTTGGATGTAAAATAAATTTAAAGAACACATCTTTTACACACTACGACGAGTGATGAAACGTGATTATTTCTAAAACATTTTGCATGTGATTATTTACTATTTGTTGACATGGGTGTTGTATGAAGTGCTCAGAAAATTTAGATCCTTATATAGTAATAGAGTATGCATCGTCCGTCCGTCACTCACGGTTAAACCCCTTCCAGTTCACCAATTAAGACATGATGCGTCTCGGTATCTTAGTGGGGAACTTATGATTTGTTTGCGGATCTGTCCAGAAGATTCTAAGAAATTTCCAAAAATGTGCTTTTGCGTTTTTTAACACTACCTAGAGGTGGTCGCGCGAACTACGTGCCCCAGCACTATTGCTTCGGAAGATCCCACAATCAATTCTAATAACAGTTAAATGTGACGCTAATCAACCGATGATATGATAGAGTCGCTATCACTGTCTGCTCGGACGACTATCGTTTGAACGCCGCTGTTTACAGTATATGAGGTATGTGGCTCATTTGGAAGGAAACGTTTATCGTCCACGTTGCCCCTGAAAGATAATTATCTTTTTATAGGATAATTTTATGTGTAGCATACACGTGAATGCGTAATGGGTACCTCTTTTATAGGATAATTTGGACAAAAAAATATATTTTGATGTAAATCTATAAGAACAGAAGAGTATGTTGTAGAATAAGATCTCCCAAATGTACAAATGTCCTTATTCCAAATACAAAATATTCTATTTTCAAAATCTCTTCCGGGAGCGTTCAGATTAGGTTCTCCAACACCGTATTCTGCGTTGGGCCGAAGCCCGAAAGAACATCCGACAAGAAGAGTTGCGACTAATATTTTTTGTATTTTTTTATTTAATTTTAATTCTCAATAGATTATTTTTACGTTCGAGAATAAAAAAAGAAAATTTTATGTTTAAAGTATCTTTTTATTTAGAACTTGCATAGTAGAATTTACTAACATTTGAAAATATTTTTAAAACATTAAAGCATCGACGATGCCACATACAGCTAGTAATACACAAGTCCTGTCAATGCAAATTCGCCCACCTTTTACACGCTGTGGCGGCTAGTGGCTATGAAGGTAGGTGACGAGCTAGTGTGGAAATATAAATGTATACAAGATTATCTTCAGGGTTGGGCAAAAAACTTTAAATTTATTATTTAAATACTTCGCCAAAACACTTCGTAAATAAGTGTATGCGTATGCGCGTCCGTGACGTGTGAGCGCGTGCGGACGCGGTACTCACCTGGTACCCACCTGTCCCACGGCGCCACGCACGCCGATGAGCCTACAACGTGGACTCTACTACTGGCACAATTACACATACATATCGGCGTCCGGTAGCTCAGCAATGTAACCGGAGGGCTACTAAGAGAAAGAGACTGGAGGACCACCTCGTTAGAGGAATGAACGGATTCGGCCCAAATATCAATAGAGAAGAAATTGAATTAATATTAATTTAATAATAGAAAGTGAAATAAAAGGGTGTATTAGTAGCTCTTGGAATAAAATGAAACTTACAATCTAAGAGAAGAGAAAAAAAACAACAAAACAATATAAAACTTAATATACTATGTACTACATTCATGTACAAATGTACATTCCCGCCTGAGTTATGGCATAATATTCTGGGGAAGCTCATCCTTTAGTGTCCAGACATTTAGATTGCAAAAAAAAATTATCCGAATAATGAAAAAATGCCATCCACGTGCAAGCCTCTTTTCATTGAGCTTGGAATCTTACCATTGCCTTGCCTATTTATTTACGAATCTGTAGTATTTGTCAAAACTGACTTACTTAACGGTGGGAACACATTTTCATGTAATACTCATATTTATAGTTACAACACTCGACGTAGAAATCATGTTCATCAAGTGTCAGTATCAACAGCTCACTACAAGAAATCCACATACAATACATGTACTACGTTACTTTACAACGCATTGCCAGATGAAATTAAACAATTAAAATTGGTACACAAATTTAAGTTAAAAGTAAAGTCTTTTCTGCTCCAAAACTTTCTATACAATTAGAGACTACACTGATGTCAAAAAGAAAAATAATGTTTACTTGAACAAAACCATGATATAGTATAATGAATTAGTTTACATTTGCATTGTATTATTAAAAAAAGACTTAACAAGTAATGTACAAGACAGTAACAAGTAATGTACTTCAGCTTCCGGGTCAATGACCCCATCTCGATCGGGTTTTGGTCCAGTTTCCCTGATCCATTGAGCAGATGCTGAGATGGCCCCTTGATTTGCTTCTGGACGTAAATGTAGCTTCACTATGCGCATGTTTTCATGAGCTTTCCTTTTACTTGTAGTGGTGGTAGAGCGTAGGGTGAGTTTCTATTTTTTTAGCAATACAGAAAATCAAATCTGTTCGTTCGTTTACCGTTACAAATAAGTTTTCTATAATTCAGAAACGAAAATATCTAGTTTTTGAAATGTTAATCTCTCGCTTTTTTAAATTTATTATTATTATTGTTATTATTATCATTATTATTATTTCTTTTTCATCTTTCAACTATTAATAGTTAAATTGTTGGGAAGAGATTCTGAAACTCAAGAAAGCGTACGCAGATGATTTTCTCCCCCATACGTCACATACAGTTTTTGACTAAATAAATAATTAACTCAAGAATGTGGAAAATTGACAAGCGCTGATTTATGTATAGTCCATTTGACTAAAATGTTGCAGCAACAAGATAATAGAATAGGAAATATTGAAGTAAAAATTGAAACTACAGATGGTAAAATTGAACAACAGATTCAAGAGGGATTAAAAAGTATTAAATTATTAGAAGAATGTAGGTCAGAGAAGGAGATGTTAGATTTAAAAAGTAAAATAGACGAATTAGAAAATAAAATGATAACGTGTACTCATGTCAGAGCAATATGGCAACTTCGGCAGCGTCCTTAGCTGTACCCAGTCATTTAAAATTTCATGGGAACATTAAAGAACAGCCATGATCTTTCATTGCAAAATTGGAAAGCTATTTTGCTATAAATAACATTCCCGAGAGGTTAAAGCTGCATGTTGTTGAACAGGCAATGTCGGCGAAGGCCCATCATTGGCTAACATCACTAGTTCCGGAACCGACAAATTATAGTGAATGGAAAGAAAATTATCTAAAGAGATATTGGAATGAGAGCCATAAGTTTCAATTGAAATATCGGTTAATGGGGGGAAAGGTATCGAAAGAACGGTACGGAATCTATATGCGATTTTGTGACGCGGAAAAGAGCGGCGTTTAAAGCTTGTGAAGAGAGAGGGGACATGGGCGAAATAATAATAATCATTCGTCAGTTACCGACTGGTATTCAAAAGTTATTGTGGAATTCGATGCCGGGAAACACTGAAGATCTAGTCGAAAGATTAAGTCGTTTTGATCAAACATTAAGTGGAGAGTATGAGCAATCAAATAACAACGGAGGTAGTACCATGAAATCTAATACTAAAGGAATAGGGAAATTTCCTGATAATAATGGGAATTAAAGATGTTATTGTCCAGAGGGAAAGGATGATAGGATCCAGAGAATAAGATACCAGAGATACCAGAGAATACCAGATACGATACCAGAGAATAAGAAAATAGGAAATAACTGTCCATGGAAATTTAAGGAATATAAGAGGCACGAGCAAGTAGAATGCAATTGAACAGGAAAACTGAGGGAGTTCGAAATAAATGGGCGGGATATTTCGAACGGAAAAGCTGGCGGAACAATGGTAATTACAGCGATAGAAAGTATCGAGATATCGGCGGAAGATTTATTAAGAGAAGATGGGCGGTACACAAATTAAGGGACGGAGCCGAGCACGTGTTTAGTTTTAAAGGGGATGTTTAAGAACATAGCAGCGGACGTGTTAATAGATACTGGAGCGAACATCTGTATCACAAGAACTATATGACCGAGGAAGGGAAAACGGTGATGAGATTGACGAAGATATACAGTTTCCGACAATAATTGTAAGACGCTTAATTCGTCCAATTATCCTGGGTATGGATGGCCCAAAGATGTGTGACGCCATAGTCGATATAAGTAACAGGAGAATAATGTTACGAGGTGACAAAGGGCAACAACATTGTTTAGGGATCAGAGAACAGGAGGACGAAGTAATATGCATTTGTGATATTGCGGAACAAGTCGACGAAACCCAGAACCAATTCGACGTAGCGGCAGAGGGCGCAATCGACGAAAGCGGTGTAGATAGTAGCCGTGCAATTGAAGAACTAATTAGCAAGTATCAGGATGTTTTTGGAAGTTCTAAGGATCCAGTAAAAGGGTACCAGTTTGAAATTGAATAAACAGATGACGAACCATTTAATTCAAAACAACACCCGATTCCCCAAGTATATATAATAGAAGTTAGAAAACAAATATAAACGATGCTCGAGGACGGAATTATAAAACAATCTATGACTCCCTATGTAAGTCCGATAGTGATAGTTCGTAAAAAGAATAATATCATTAGGTTTTGTATAGATGCAAGAAAGCTTAATAGTAAAACCATTGCTCGTCGCGAAAAACCGCCGAAATTGGAAGAGATGATACGGAAGATAATTTATTAATAATTAAAGGAGGCGGCTGCGAAGAGGAAGAAGAAACAAAAGCAGTATTTTAAGGGTATATACAAGATGGAGGACGAGGTGTTAATTATGTTACCTGAAGTATCGTCTGTGGATAAGAAATTGTTTTACAAATTCTTTCCTTTATACAAAGGGCCTTATAAAATAGATAAGGTTCTTAGTAAAAATGCGGTAGTCCTAACAGATGAAAGAGGAAAACAGGTGGGCACGTATAATTACCGGAACATTAAACCCTACAAGCAGGATGACACGTGCGATTAATAAGTTCAAAAATAGAGTATTGTAGCGTCGTGGCGCTAAAACCGGCGTGGGCACGCGGCATGGAGCGCACCGCATGCTAGACAATGGCAGAAGCTATGACGCACGGGTTTTTTCCGACGGGGTGTGCGGGCGTAGGGCGGAGACAATGGAGGTGGCTGGCAGCGTCGCGAGGGCTATTTAAGGGCCGTGGAACAATAGCTCTTCCTTCTTTGAGACAGCGGCATCGGCAGCGTAGGTCGTCCGTGAGAGGTGCGTGCGTGCGCGCTGGAAGGAGCCGGCAGTTATTGTCATGACTAGTGAGACAGGTAGTCGGTCTCAGGGCAGGCGGTACTACGCACGGCGAAACATTAGGTAGTATGTTCGGTGTAGTAGCCGTTGTAAATATCTCTCCTAGCAGTGGGATCTATTTAGTTAGTTAATTTATACAGTGCATTGGTTATTTGTGACTACGGTCTTAATTGTAAATAAACCTGCTGTTATTACAACCCACTCTCGTCTGTGTACTGATTTCACCCGTATGACGCCACAGTATAAATGGATGGAATTGAATATGTATTGTAAATAGTAATGTGCAATGCTTTTATTTTATTTTATTGTGTCTGTAGTAATATATATTGATGTGTATATAGGAAAAACATTTAGATAGATAAATGAAGAACGAAATAAGAAATAGGGGGGAGAATAATTATGCAACAAAAACGGTGACTCAATGGGTTATCCTCAACGTTAGGTGATAGACAATATTAGAAGGATATTATTCCGACTTGAAAAAAAATAATCAGTTTGAAATAGGTGCCCACCTGAGGCGCAAGTATAGACAGTGCTTGTGAAGTGGTTGGAGGACGTTTCGACTTGGTCGCTGATCATCGTGAACTTCGACAAGAAGGAAGATTGATCTAGTCTACGCGGCGACATCGAATGACGTGCGCACGGAGAGGCAAGAAAGGATAAAAGGTTCTATAACGCTGTTATTGCAATAACGAGAAAAATGATCATGACCTAACGATAAATTGTAATAATCAATGATAGTTGATAACTTCGGCATGCATAATAAATTATAATTCATAGTTTGGAAGAAGGCTGATTCTCAATTGCCATTACGTGCAATCCTAGAGTAGACATTTTAGAATTATTTTCAGATTCCTTGCCACTCCGTATGGATGGCAGATTGAGTAATTGGTTGCGGAGTAAGTAGCAACAATTATTTCATAAGAACCCGACGACCGAGCTAGCGGGATTTGCACTTATTTGTAATATATCTGAAGACGGTAATCGATAATCAGGAATTCAAGTGTAACCTTTTCCTGGCGCCCATATTGTTTATAAATTCGGAAATTGGTTACGATTGACGTTTTTATTATGAGTAAATTAAATAATAAGAATTATTAATTCATTACAAACTTGTATTTCAACAACAAAAAAGTATTAACATGCAATGTATTAAGTATGTATGTAAATTTATTTAATTAAAAAATTAATCACGTTATTTCAATAATTAAAATTATATGATATACAATTTAGAGTTATTGATTGTTTCTTCCATTTATTGTCTTCAAACATAAGATACTTAAAATAACTTAACTTGTCAATATACAATCAACGTAATTAGTGTACCATTGTTATTTCATCTACAATTATTTAGTGTTATTGATATCCATAAAATAGTGAAGTGATATTTTGTGCAGTAATTCTAAAAAGTACCTTCAAGGATAGAGACATTCATTTTTGTTTCCTGACATTAATTTCATGTTTTTGAAGCCGTCTAAAAGAAGCGAAATGAAGTAGTTGTTGGGAATTAATTGTTAATAGAGAGAGTATACAATTCAGGTAGCTGTGAACCATACAAACCATATCATGAATAACATAGAAACTATAACCATTTCATGAATAACAGTAAAACCTGGTACACTACTCTAGGTTTGTGGAAAAATGCAAGGAAATTTCAGGTGGAACATATATTAAAACTACAAAAACATTTTATTAGTACCATAGCATAAACTGAGCCATGAATCTCACATAAAAATACTTTCAATATTTTAAAATTCTTGCCTCCCCATAAATATGGGAATCCATACGAAAAATCATAATGTTATCAATTAAAACGCAACATGCCCCACACGCAACATGCCCCAATACAAAGCGGATTCGGTGGTGTAACGGTCAGCGTACCGGACTGTTGTACCCCAGTTTGCGGGTTCAATCCCGATCGAAGCCGTGGATTTTTAAGGGCGAAAAACTCCTTCGTACGCCTTCCTTCGGAGGGGAAGTAAAGCCGGCTGTCCCATGTTAGTAGATTTACTGCATGTAAAAGATCCTCAAGCCTAAAAGAAGCCTCTGAGCGAAATTGAGATCCGCCTGTTTCGTCGCCCAAGATAATACCTCCTTTCTCCGCTAGGTGGTGAAAGGAGCGTAGCGAAATTTGCGTGGTTAGACGGAAGAGCGGGCCTGATGGCCCGAGTCTCGCCACGTAAAATAAGGCATTAACTAACTAACAATTCACCACTATAGCACAACAAATAGACAATACAATCATAACTAATAGGTAATACCCTGTGAGAAAAGACCTACACAAGCAGAAATTACTACAAAAATCTAAAAAATTTCTTCTTGTCACGAGATAACATGAAAAGTTGCAAGAATAACATAAGGCTTAAGAAATTTAAATATGTTACTTATGTGATGTGTCTGTTGATCTATTTTGGAAATTAAGAATGCATGTAATCTGTGTTGATACACTGTTTGTAAGCAGGTTATATGTGATATTGAGAATTGTAAGTCCTAAATTTGTAATTATTTCAGAAATAATAAGTATTAATTGAATAATATTAATATTGAAACAAAGAATTTTGTTGAATTATAATATACCACGGTTTTTTAATTTGTTGGTCATTCTTGATAAAGATTAAAATTTAAATATTTTATTTGACAATGAAAATGTTTCGTTTAGTACAGCTTTAAGTACATTGTTTGATGTTAAGAATGTATTACAAGCTGCAGATAAGTTGGAATTATGTAGTGGAGGGGTTGCTCTGCATATTATAAAAGGGTAAAAGGTGTCTTCTGTTGAAGTTTATGGGAATGCTTCTTTAGTCTTCATACTTGGTTTTGAATTATTGTGTTTTTGCAAAAAACTAATTTCCTAGTTGGATCCACATATAAATTACCAGTGCTAGATTACCGAACAGACTGACAGCCTGACAGACTGCAGCCTGGGACGCGCCATTTTTGGGGGCGGACGAATTTCAGCGGATGTAAAATTTCATGAGACGAACTTTAGAATGTTTTTATAGAGATATTTATTTCCATATTTGTATCAAGAGAGCGTAAATCAAATATATATCATTAATATATATTGAGTGGAATCAAATATCCGTTAATAATCATTAATATAAACACAAAATGGATACGGAAATATCGTAAATGACTAATTTTTTGGTAGTTTTCATTTAATGACTAGTTTTCTTACGGTGACTAGTGAGAACCCGTCAAAATTTGACGGTGAGATCTGAGATAAATGTAAAATACTGTGCCCAGACTAATGTTCACAATACGTTGCATTGTTTGGATCTTCAGGGTACAACGAAGATATTCTGTGATGTGGAGTTCCCAAATTTTGAACACGTATGGCCCATGACCAGGTAGCAATGTAATAACGGCACCAAATTACACAAAAGAAAGAGTACTATTATACTGACGGTTATTATTTCTAAAGTTTTTTGATGTGTCATCACCTCCTATAAGCAAATCTTTGATTTCTTCTGGCATATTGCTCGAAGGTAAACTTATTTTCCCATTTAAACAACACAGAGTAAACTGGTTTGCAGAATTTTTCTCACATGGGAAGTACAAATCAGAACAAAACTGAAATTTTATAGACAACGACCCAACAGAAAACGAAATGACCTCACTATCACGACACCTACGCTGACTTCCTCTTTCCCTGCTTCCAGTTAATGTACTAATGTAGTACCGACGTGAGAGGCATTTTTGTAATTTTTGAAAAAAGAAAATAATATAGAAATATGGCGTTTATATCATCGAAATGGGGACCATTTACAACTATACTTACCAAATATTTAAACAAAAAATTTGAAGCCATTTTTGAGAAATCTGGTTTTTGTAGTATTTTAAAATTGCAAATATTGAACGCAGTTTTGCACGAAAACGACTAAAATTTTCAAGAAAAATTTACATGACCTTTATGAACAACAAATTTGATTTGAGAGTAATCCTTATCTTCAATTTTGTACTTGTAGGAAGAAACTCAAGAAAATTCCAACTTTTGCAATTTTCTAAAATTCAGAGTTAACCGCGAAAATCGGACCTATGTCACCTTAATAAGTAGATTTCTTTATTCTTACAAGAAATTTAAAGAAAAAATGTGTTGCCGTTTTTGAGAAAATTTTGAAAATGGGGCTTCATGTAAAGTACCCCCAAATTTTAGAGAATATTTCAAAATTTCGAAGTTTGGACTAGAGCCAGATGGACAGGTGTTTCTTCAATTTGGAAAAATAATCCTATTGTAGCGTCGCAATTTTTAGCGCTGCCAAGGTTAGTCATGGGCCAGCTGACTACCAGTGAACTCTTTTCCAGAAATGAAATATCTTTCTGAACAGCACTTTTATTATTTGTGCTCCAATACATATATTCATAAACTATCCGCAGCCACCGCCTCGTGGATCTGCCAAGCAGGTCTGTTTACCTCGACCTCTCAAAGAATTCTGGTTATTTATTTTCTGTTCAACAACGTCTCGTGTTGCTAGGCAGGAACAAACCACTACGTCACGGACTCCCCCAAACCTTAAAGAGGTTTGTTGGAGAGATATCAATTTAACAAAATGAATTAATACAAAAGAATTCACTTTTAATTTATTTACACTATTTACAATACATTTTGACTTATTCAGTTATCAGATTTTGTGATGAAATGATATAATTTTACTCTGGCAAAGCTCTGCTTAAAAAATCAACATTTGTATGTTTCTTTCCCTTTCTATGTATTACATGAAAGTCATAACTTTGGATACTAAGAATCCATCGAGTTATTCTAGAGTTAATACAAATTTTACGTTTTAAATAAACCAAAGAGTTATGATCCGTAACTATTTTGAAAGGAATCAGCCCGTCTAAATAATAGTTTCATTTTGTTATGCCCCAATATATTGCCAAACACTCTTTTTCAATAACAGCAAAATTTTCATCTTCTTGGCAAAGAATTACTCCCATGCCATAATTAGAAGCATCTGTTAAAATAATAAATTGTTTGTCAAAATTTGATGCTTTTAGAAATGGTATGGTTGTTAACATTTTATTTTTATTGAATGCATTTTCATAATTTTTATTCCAAATTACTTTTCGTTTCCTTTCTTTACCTTTGGTCAATGATGTTAAAGGCCTTATCGTTTCTGAAATATTAGGCAGATACCTTCGATAATACGATATCATTCATATTAACCGCCTTATTTCTGTTTTTGATTGGGGTTATGGAAAATCAAGTATCACCTTTATTTTTGCCTCTAATGGTGACAATACCCCTTGTCTTACCATGTGTCGAAGATATTGTACCTTTTCTTGAGCAAATTTGCACTTACTCGGTTTTATCGTAAGTCCTGTATCTTTAATTATTTGTAAAACTATTGTGATCTGATTCACATGTTCCACCCTAGTATAACAGCAATATCGTCCAAATAGTGACAAGCGAAAGGAATGTCTTTAAATATCTTGGCCATTAAAGAACATATTATCGACGTGAGAGACAAGTAAAAAAAATAATTTATGTCATATTTGAAAATAAAAGAATAGAGCAGTATTCTAATAGAGCAATATAGAAAATGACATTTATTTCATCTCACAGAGTACATATACAACTATCGTCAAGAAACGTTTAAAGAAAACATTTGGCGCCTTTTTAAGAAAATCTTGTTTTTGTTATTTTTTTAAATTGTCCATATTGTACGCAATACAGAGCGAAAACTACTAGTATTCGAAAATTCAGTGTCAACAGTGAAAATCGAACCTATGCCACCATTATAATCGTATTTCACTCTATTCTTACAAGAAATTTAAAGAAAAAATTTGGAGCCATTTTTGAGAACATTTTGAAAATGTTCTTGGGGCTTCATGTAAAGTACCCCCAAAATTAATGAATATTTTTCAAAATCGCAGAGCTTCGACTCAGTTCGGCAGGGGTTTCTTCAATTTGGGAAAAATCCTACATATGGTTCAGGCGCTAGCGTTGTTCACAAACACTAGACGGAATGACATTTTGCCGTCAATCGATTTTTCGATATCAAGAACCCATAAAACATGGTTTCTGGCTATATCACGTTTTAGAGGATTTTTTTCTAAATTCAGCTACTGGATTTATTTACTTTTTTGTTATCAAGGCTCGGCAATAAGAGTTCTGCCGAAAATTCGTCGTTTTTTCGTGCAGCATTACATAACTTTCTCTCTACTATGTAAGCGGTAGCGAGGAAGTAAAAAATGACAAAAATCACGATTTGCGTTTTGAGAAGAATTTTTGAGATATTTTTCAAGCCTTCCAGGGCTCTTGGAGAGTAAAAATTATTATTTTTTTTTCAAAAAACTTTTTTTGCGTTTGAATTTGACGCTGAGAATATATAAAACTTGTAATACATCGTAGCACAGACTTTCTCGTAGTGAAGTTTTCTAATTTCTTTGGTATGGACTGGCTTTACGGTCTTGCCCCCTTTTATTGACAGCTGCCATCTATCGCTGCCAAAAATATATTTTTTTGACATTTTCGCAATTTTTTTGGTTCCTAATAGCTCAACCGAAATATTACTTCAAGAATATTAAATAAGAGTAAAACTTCCTCATAAATGACAATTTTCATTAAAAAATGTAGAGTCGTTATTAGAAAATGGCGTTTAAGTGTTTTTGCAAATGCGAAATTTGAAACTTTTTCACAGAGAATTCTTGAGTTTTCGAGAAACTTTGTTTAAAGACATTTGAGGCACATTCATTCACAAATGCAATAATGTTTACAAATCACTGGAAATATGCATATTAACGGCGTGAGAGATGTTAAAAAATACATTTATGTAAGTTTTAAAAAAACAAATAAATTCCCAAAATTGAAATTTATGTCATTTTAAACAGTAAAATTACCATTGTTTTTTGAGGAAAAGGCGTTTGTGCAGTTCTAAAAGTGTGGAATTGTAAACTCAGTTCAACTGTTGAGTTTTAGAGACACATTATATGACATTATTTAAAGTATAGGTACTGATAAACACAATAATTTGTTAAAAAACAATGAGCAAATTGCCGCCAATCTAAATATGAAAGAACATGATGCACATATAAAAAAATTGCAATTTTGTGATTTTTGAAAAAAATAAAACAATATTCATGTCATCTTATAGAGTACATTTAGCACTATCCATACCAAAAATGTAAAGAAAAAATATGGATCCTTTTTGAGAAAATCTTGTTTTTGTAATTCTTTAAAATTGCAAATATTGCGCAAAAACGACTACAATTTAAAAAATGTACATTACTATAATGAAAAAACTAATAATGGACAACAAATTTCATTTAGAAGAAAAATCTCTATCTTCAATTTTGTAGTTGTAAGACGCGGAAAAAATTCAAAACTTTGTAATTTTCGAAAATTCAGAGTTAAAGTGAAATTCAGAATCCGTGAAAATCGGACCTATACGACCTTTATGATTGTATTATTATCTATTTTTACAAGAAATTTAAAGAAAAGATTTGAAGACATTTTTGAGAAAATTAATGTCCGGGGGCGTTTGTGTGAAGTACTCCCCCAATTTTGAAGAAACTTTTTCAAAATAGCAGCGCCTCAATGCGAGTCAGCTCAACTGGGGAATATCCATTTTGGAAAATAATCCTATGGTTTAGGCGGTAGTGGTGTTCACAGACGGGCACATAGACGAACGGACTTTAAAAACACACACTTTTTTGGTATCAGAGGACCCCAAAACGTGTATTTTTGTTTAATTCTCGAAAGCGATTTTCTGCAACATTATGTAAATTTCTCTTACTGCGTGTATTACTCAGTATATACGTACGTACACGAGAAAGTAAAACTGTTTTTCTGATGTTAAGTGTGCGAAAAAATAAAATTAAAAAACGCGATTCTGGTTGTAGAGGGGTTTGGGTGGTGGTACGGGGGCCAAGAAACCTTTTATGTTTATTTGTAGCGTAACTTCTCAATGCCATTTGGTTCAGGAGAACTTTTTACTACGGCATGCGAGGGGGACCCGTTGCCCCCCCTCCAATAAAAGATCCGAAATCCCGCCCCTAACAATTTTAGTTCGTATAATTTATTAATTGCAAAATGTGAACATAAGCATCACTCACAAGGCAAAATTCACTTCGGAAGATAATCTGTAAACAAATGCAAAAAAATATTTCTCCTAGAAAATTTTAATCGACACTGAAATATTTTTTCAATGAGGGCCAGTGATGTACTACTACTGATGTGATACTATTACGATGAACAAACCTGTTGACTGTTAGGCAACATGAATGTCAAATGATCAATAGTAAATCACTGATGAAGTGATTTATATAATTGTAATCCCTTTTTGTTATAACTTCAAATTCTGTTTTTATGTGGAAATTCTCATTCTTTGGTACTTAAAATATATGGTAAATATCCATGGCTCTCTCTATAAATTTCACACAATACATTTAAAAAAAATAACACCTCTGTTAGACTTTACAATCCGTCTTAAAATAATCTAATAGATTTACTGTAGCGTCTCGCCGATTTTGTGTCCAGTGACCAATATCCCTTTCTTGCAACGAAAACACCAGAAAGTACTATCGGTTTGATCGTGCGCACCGCACCATACGGACAAGCAAGGAACTAGCCTCAAACTTGCTTCAGAAAATTTGTCCAAAAGCCGGCTGGTTGACACACCTATCGTTGCGGCTGCAAAATAGCTTCAGCAAATTGTTTGGGAGAGCAACAGAATGCTGGATTGGATTCCACCATGGTGGAAATAATGTTATTTCCACCATGGATTCCACAAAGCGTGGCCACCGCTTCCTAGCTTGCCACATGAGAAAATACTGAAAGACAATTATTTGAGAACTATTAGTTTACCTCAGCGTGAAAATTGCAGATAATGGAAAAAGTTGTCAATGTTACCTTGTTGTCAAGGTTTCCTTAGACGAACAGAATTTTTTTTTTCTGTTATAATTCGTGCGACATGCATTTTCAGCTAGCTACCAGCTCTTACGCGCCCAAAACACACGCTGCTGTCACCAGTCAAAATCTAATTTCTTCAATGCCGCCAAGATGTGGATTTCCACGACTCTTTACTGACGATACAATCTTTTGTGTAAACGCACGGCTGAAAAATTCTCCAACAATTACCTTTCGTGGCGTCATATGAATATATAGTCGTATTTCTTCGAAATCTCGACAATGGGAGCGAGTTTGCGCGCCAATACCTCTCAGCTGAGGTCGCAATATCAACTCTACATAGTTAAATTGATAGTCGGTAGCATATATAGTGCATGTTAACGGTGTTTTACTCGAGCGAGGCGAGTCGCCGCGAAACTGTGTTCGGCCACTTTCTTTTTAAGTAATGCGATTCTATCGCGCCTTCATTTGGAGAGACGTTTATTCTCAGAATGTTCACACTCCACCGTGCCTGCAGTATCTGGCGCGATCTCGCAAGCGTCTATGAAATCAGTTCACCTCTTCAATTGTTTGTCCTTCCAAAGAGTTTCATACGAAAGATGTCTGTCTTTCTCTCTGGAAGCAAACGCGCCGTTTTTTGGAGACAAAAATTCCAACGCGGGATGCGGGAAGAAGTCAGACGCGGAATGCTTAAAATGAATGCTCTTTGCTGTTAATTAGCGTCAAGTAATTGTTATAAATGATAGATTTAAAAGTACGGTGACAAATTTGAATTAACTTTGGCCGCCAATGTGCCAAAATAATTCCCTCCCGCGAAGGGAATCGAACCGGGTCCGTTGGGAAGGGGCCGCGCACTGTAGGAGAAGCATGCAAATAGATTTAACACTGTTGCCAGCACAGACTGAGATGAACATCGAAGAGGTGACCCAGTGCTCAAATATGTGGCGTCAAACAATGACGTGGCGTGAGTGACGCTGGCAAGTGCCTTGAATGCGCCTTGTTAAGCAGAATGCGTATTAGCTTTGTTCGAGGCACGCAATTGGAAACCGTTCTTTTAAACGAGTCCTCGCGATGTACGGCGACGTGATAGCTCGTGATTCCAAGAGGATTCAGCTTAGTGCAATGCAATTTATAGACTTCACATTCTGGGCGAGAGGCCTCGTTAATAAGCGAAAAAGAAATCTCAAAGGGGGAGTATAAAATATAAAAACTAAAAACCATCACAGGTTAGGACATTCACTATTAACTGATATCCAGCATGTACATAAGTCAAATGAATAATAGAAATGAGAATTATCGTAAAAGCATGTTCTTGAGGGAGAATGATTTGATGTTTTGCTTCGTGGGGCATGAACGAATGTCTCAATCTTCCACCCACTCGAATGATGCCATCCTTGTCTAGAAACAGGTGAAGATTCAAAAGGTTTGAATTGTTAGCAATCTCTCTTTTATTGGACAGTGCGCCTTATTCAGCAGAAAAGGATTCTTTCTGAATTGACTTTGCAATTAATAGAAGATCATTTCTAGTTCATTTGTAGTGAGAGTCAGTTCGACGTCTCTCTTTGGCAATATTCAAGTTCTCGTTCTACACTGATAGATAAATCGCAGGCAATACGCTGTTATCCTAAGCAATTTGTGATAAGAGTTGCCGTTTTGGTTAAGTTCTGATTCAAAAGATGCTTCCTCGATACAAGGCGCGGTGAAAAAGTTTGTGAATCGAGTAGTAATTGTACATTACCACTTTCAATGACTTCGGGTCGAGAGTTCCATTGAGATGTCGGCTGCGTTATCCATTCTGGACCATGAAACCATCTGTCGTTAGTAGTCAGATTTCTGGCAGTGACTCCCCGTGATATGAGATCTGCAGAGTTGTGTCTAGAAGAAATGTGTACTCAATCCTTGACTGGGAACACTGTCTAATTAAGGCAAATTTATTAAAAATAAAGGCATCTGATTTATTTGGACCATGTTTTATCCAATGCAATACTATAGCACAGTCTGTATAGGAGTATACAGATTTGACATTGCAAACTACACAGCCTTGTAAACTTTTGTCATAAATTTGGCCAGCAAGACTGCGCCACATAGTTCAAGACGAGGAATAGTTGTGCCAGCTAGAGGTGCAAGTGTTGATTTCGATGCTATCAGAGAACTTGCCTGTCCTTTCTGAGAATTTTCACTGATTGCATTTACACAACAACCATATGCTCTTTGTGAAGCATCTGCGAATCCTGCTAGAGTTATACTGGTCACCGAGTGCCACCTTCCTAGGAAAAATCAGCTTTGTCAATAAGGGTAATTCTGAGAGTAAAACTTCCCACTGATGAAGTAAGTCTGGGTCTAGATTGACATCCCAGTCCAGCTTACGTTCCCACAATAACTGTAAAAATATTTTAAACCTTATTGTCACAGATGTGACGAGACCCAAGGGGTCATAAAGCATTGCTGTTATATGTAACACCTCTCTCTCTTGGTCTAGCCGCCGGAGTCGGCCAAAGGTGGAGTTTGAACATTATGCAAAGTGTCATTTCCTGTATGCCAGAAAAGACCAAGTATTTTTGTAGAATGGTGTGCACCTAATGCGACCAGGTCCTCCCCAGGGGATTCTCAAAGCAAAGTATTTATCAAAGAATTAGCATTGCTTCTAATCTTTCTCAATTTAAAACGAGTTTCTAAGAGTAGATCTGATATTTGATTTGATTTAAACAATTGAGTTGCCTCAATTTCAGAATTTCTGAAGCAAGTCGTCTACATAGAATGAGTTGGCAATGGCACGGGCTGCTTCTGGAAAGATATTTTCATTATTAATAGCAATTTGTTTCAAACATCGCGTTGCCCAAAAAGCTGAGGAAGCAAGGCTATAGGTGACAGTTTTTAATTTGAAAGTTTTTAGAGGAGCTTATGAGTCCATAAAATTCTTTGATAACACTGGTCAACTGCCATTTTGCATCTGGGATGTGATACATCAACTAGTATGTATTTTGGTGAGTAGAATCCGAATATATCTTTCAAAATGTTCTAGCACGTACCATTTTTGAGGTTTTTTATTTTTCTTGAATAAGAAAAATAAAGAGAATAAAAAAAAAGAAGTATTAGCTTTTTCTGTTATTCAGTTTTGATGTTTGTTTTTCATTTGCAGAGGAGAGCTGGAAGATCTACAAATCGTCAGTAAATGGTTGGTGTGGTAATCCAGTGGTGTGAAATATATCCTCAGTGAGTGTGTCCTGTGAGAGATAGTGCAAACGTTTTGTGTTTACAACACTAACAAAAATTGCATCTAGTAAATCTCGTTGCTGTCTAAACCACCCCGACAACTTTTGTTATGTGTGTGGGAAATTCACTCCAAAAGCCCAAAGAAAACCAATCACTGATTTTGTTAAGAAGGCATTTAAATTATATTTTGATTGTCCTGTTGGTGATCAAGATAAAAAGTTTGCACCTCATATTCCCTGCATAACCTGTACTACAGCCTTAACCGAGTGGTTGAAAGGAAAACGCCGACCTATGCCATTCGCTGTTCCGATGGTGTGGTGTGAGCCTAAAGACCATTATTCAGATTGTTATTTCTGTCTTACAAATATTGCGGAACATTCAAGCAAAACTAGACATAAAATAAAGTATCCAAAGGTATCTTCAGTGCATTTACCTGTGCCCCATGATGAGGAGTTGCCTGTTCCTGTCTGTAACTTGAAAGCCACGGAACCAGACTCCATGTCAAATGAATCAGAAAGTAGTGAACATATAGAAGAGAACTGCCCTCAATATCATGACACTTCGCCTCAGCTCTTTAATCAAAAGGAATTGAACGATTTGGTTCGCGATATAAAACTTTCAAAACAGCAAGGTGAACTCTTGGGGTCGAGACTGCAACAATGGAACCTTCTAGCTCCAGGGACAAAAATTTCCGTTTTCAGATCAAGAGGTGCTTCCTTCGCTCAATATTTCGATGTGCAGAATTCATTGTGTGTATGTAGAGATGTCAATGGTCTGATGATGCAGCTAGGTGTACAACATAATCCACAGGAGTGGCGACTATTTATTGACTCCAGTAAAACCAACTTGAAAGCAGTACTACTGCATAATGGCAATGCCTTCCCATCAGTACCTTTGGCTTACGCAGTAGACGTGAAAGAACCTTATGAAACCATGGCTTTGCTGCTAGAGGCAATCAAAAATAAGGATCATGAATGGCAGCTTTGCTGTGGTTTAAAAGTTGTTGCACTCCTTACAGGTTTACGGGCTGGATTCACGAAATATTGCTGCTTTTTGTGCCTTTGGGACAGCCGTGACACCAACAACCATTATACAGTCAAGGGATGGCCTATAAGGAAATCATATGTTCCTGGAAACGTAAATGTCAACAACACCCCATTTGTTGAGCACGATAAAATCATTTTGCCTCCCCTTCATATCAAGTTGGGCCTTATCAAAAACTTTGTAAAAGCTCTGGATAAAGGAAGCGAGGCCTTCAATCATTTAAAAGAAAAGTTTCCCAAATTAAGTGAGGCAAAGCTGAAAGAGGTTTACAGGAACATTTGTCGGACCACAAATACGAAAATTGAAGAAAGATCCAACCTTTGATACCAAACTCACAGATATCCAATTAGCTGCTTGGTCTTCTTTTAAAGCAATTGTGAAGGGCTTTTTGGGTAACACGAAAGACAAAAACTATGTTACCATTGTGAATGATATGTTGGACAACTATAAGAACATGGGGTGTAGAATGTCGCTTAAAATTCACTTTTTACATTCTCACCTAGATTTCTTTCCGGAAAATTTGGGAGCCGTAAGTGATGAGCATGGTGAACGCTTTCTCCAAGACATTCTTACCATGGAACACCGTTACCAAGGCCATTGGAACCCTTCGATGATGAGTGACTAATGCTGGGGTCTTGTTAGAAAGAGTGATGAAACGGCACACAAAAGAAGAGCTCCGTCGTCGCATTTTTCGAAAACCAAAGACGATTAAAGGTAAAAATATCTTCTGAACTAACTTGGACCTTTTATTGGCATCATGGCCATATATACATACAAAATAGTATTGATTACAAACGTTCTGAATATGTATTTTTGTTTGACTAAATTGTGTTAATTTTCGCTATTACAATTTTTTATTCTGCTGTGTATCTAGGAAATGTGACGTCATAGAGAAAAACTGATTTTACCAGTGTAATCAGCACCCCAAAATTAGGTAAATCCACCCATTCTGCATCTGGCTGCCAGATGCACAAAAAAAATTAATTTTTTAACTAGCGTAATTAGTATGTTCTTCGTCTAATCGAACCATGCGATGTATTTTCTCTACATCAGCACAAAAGGCACATATACAAGCAGGTAAAAATACTAAATCTTAAGAGTATATCAATTAATTCAGGCTGAATAATGGGCACAAACCAGAAAATATCATTTAAACTGTGCCCAGATGTGATTTTCATTGATGCGTGAAACACAATTCTCAATTTCGTGGTGAGTGAATTAGGATTTTGAACACAAAAGCGCGGAATATAATTGATCACTTCACTCCTTGATTCATGGCATTCTTCTGCATGCCCAAGTGAAATATAGTATCTCTTAAAAGCAATATAATCCCTTCTTAGCTTCTCGTCCCTTCGAAAGAGCTGTTCCAATGACAACATAAATTGCTTCGCAATATAGTATGATCTCCCTAGCACTGAGGGATCTGTTTTAAAAGGCAGAGGTACAGAAAAATGTCCTAGGTAGCCTCCGGACTGTTGCTAAAAAAATGGGTTTCAGAAGGGTGGACTGGTGATTTAGAAGAAGCGACAACTCGCTTCTCTTAATCCCTTCCCAGATTCTTTGCATATCGAGTTATACATTATTTGTTACCGTGGCTTCTTGCTTCAAGAGGAAAAAGCATTTGCCATTACGCCCTTCCTCGATTTCGTTAGTCGGAACTGCGCCTGTTATTAGTATTCCTAGCCTCGTATTCAAGATGACAGGAATGTCATTAGGCAGTGACTGTTTGGTTTTGAACACTTCGAAGAATTCTGCAGAGTTTAATAAGATGTCAACTTTGTTTGACAAATGAAAAGTATCATCTGCTAGCTTGAGATGGGGGCGGAATTTTTAACTTTGACATATTTAATGAGGATTTGGGTAAACTGGATGAAATTGATGGCAATATTAAGCATTGCTCTCCAGTTTGCCAGTCACTGACACGAGACTTGACAAACATTCACCTTTCCATTCGAGCCGGACTTTACATAATTAACTGAATGTATCGAATAGTATTGTTTTTTCTTGGCAGACCTAATAATTGCACGAGAGCTTCTGTTATAAAACATACTTCACTACCCGAGTCTAGTAAGGCTCTGTCTGGTATTTCATTTTCCATCCTATCTGTAACATAAAAGGGGAGTAATGCCCGTGATTGCTTTGATGCACTGAATGTCATATGGGAGAGATACGCTCTGGGCCTTCTTTGAATAAACAAATCATGCACAGAGAGTTTTTTGGACACATCTGCTTACGGTCCTGCACTGACATTTGCTGAAATTGCATACATTTGAAGAGGGTGTGATTGTCCAGGCACAAAACACACTGTGTGGAATCAGTCACAAGTACAGAAAACACCTGGCTTGCCTGGTGGGGTACTAGAACAGAATTTAGAAGTGGTTTTGAGAAATTTCCTTTCAATTGAATTCCATGGCTTTGACCCTGTGGGTTAGAAAATTCAATAGTTCCTGTAAACGTGGTATTTTCCATAATGAGCTATTACTAAGATACCACGATTCTCTAGTTTTGAAGCCTACTTTAGAAAGTATTAAATGTTGCAAGATTATTTCGCCTAAATTATCTCTAAAGTCATTGAGTTTAATCCACTCCAAATTGTAGAAATTTCAGAAATGAATAGTAAGCGACGATGAATTATTTTTAACTGGTGGCAAATTAAGTAATGCTTTGATGTACGTGTCTATTACTTTTGCCTTTTTCGAATATCTCTCCACTAGTAATTCCCAAGCTCTCTCAAAGTTATCTCCTGACACATTTAAGGGGCTTACTAAATTGTACGGTTCTCCTTTTAAATGTGCAAGAAGGTGCATATATTTTTCAATATCACTAAGTGAATCGTTTTTCACAACTGCTGTTTTGAATATCATCAAACAGTAATAATTTATCATATGAGCCCGCGAAAAAGGTAATGTCACGTGAGGCAAACTTGCATTTGGTTTGTAAACATGTATTTTTTCAGTTAATACAGTTAATGCAGAGAGACATTGGTTTTTAATATTCATAAATCTGCTTTCAAGATTTTCGAAGGAAGGATTTAATTCATTTAAGCCTTCTTGTGTGATAGCATCTTCAACAGTTAATCTAATATCCCTCCAAACCTCATTAATTCTTTCCATTAAACATTCTAAATTTGCCTTGTTATAATCTGCAGTAGATTTTATTCTCTTTATCCCAGCTAACCCTTCGTCTAAAAATTGCCATTTTAACACAATATATTTTTTCGCCTATATATCTCACACCGTGGTCGTTAGCTGTTCATACTTGGATTTTTCTAAAGAGGTATCTGTGGGTAGTATCTCCAAGATGGAATATGGCACGGGTTTTCCTGTCTTTCTCCGTCGTGCCGCTAGAGTCGCTTGATCTGCAGCACCGCTAGATACGGTCGCGATCATGCGACATCTTGCGGCAGGAGAGAAAAAGACGGAAACGTAGTGCCATATTCTATCTTGGAGATACTACCCTCAGATGCCACATTTGAATAACCCAAGTATACGCACTTTCATTATGGGGACCATGCGCATCATATCGGCGTAGGGTTTGTGGGTAGCTTCCACGGTGTAAGAATTTCTTTCACCGTGGTAGCTTTCATTTCTGTGAAGTACCTATTCTTTTACAATGCACTTCGTTTGATACGTCAGACCAGACAATGGACCAGACGTTGGACTATGTCAAGCTGGCACAACCATCATAGCACAATCACATCAAACCATATGAAATATTTAGTACTCATTTATTACTAATTTATTACCCCAAAATTAAATTTATTACTCCTCGCGTTTCTGAAATAAAAGTGCTTGATATCAAGCTACACAACCAAATTTAAAAAATTAGCACAGTCGATCAAAACTAATACGAAAGTTTAGAGCATATTTATTACTAATTTATTACTCTAAAATTAAATTTATTACTCATGCGGATTACGAAAATAAAATTGTCAAAGACAATTAGTTATGCAACCCGCACGGCATTCGCGTATATTACTGAAGAGTATCAACGACCTCAAAACACTAAAGCCTATTACAAAAATACATATATATTCAATACTACACATTTAGCTCTAATTTTTAACACAAAGAAACAAATAATGAATGTGAAAACGCATTTAAGAAAAATTGTATAAACTGAATCGAAATGGTGAAAACATGCAAGAGATTCAAATTCCAAAATAGAGAGAACCAACAAGCACAATCGCATAAAACAAAACACATCTTTTAACAGATGTGTCACACTAATACTTAACACTGAACAGATATTTATTACTCCTGTTGTTTACGAAATAAATAATTTTATAGAACGACATACTTATCCAACAACGCACGATATACATTAAGTAATTTATAGAGTATAGTAAGCCACAAGACAATAAAACCGATTCAGTACCAAATTAGATATCCACTTCTAATTTTAAACACCTGAGAACAAATTATAAACGTAAAAACGCATTAAATAAATACTGTATAAACTGAATCGTAATGGTCAAAACATGCAAGAGTTTCAAATTCAAAAATAGAGAGAACCAACGAGCACAATTGCATAAAACCAAACACATCATTTACCTGACGTATCACACTGTTACTTAAAATTAAACAGAAATTTATTACTCCTGTTGTTTACGAAATAAATAATTTTATAGAACAGAATACAGAAATAAAAGAAAAAACACGCTCCCATGTAATAAGATCTATTTCCAAGTATAAATCAGCAGAAAATGTGGGGTCTTATCCCTCATTATGTCCTTCGTCAAGAAATAATACTTCCGGCAACGACATCATGGAGAACGATAATTTGAATAACTATCTTTCCCACTGAATTCTAGAAGATGTGCATAGAAAATGAAGTTACATTTATGTCCAGAAGCAAACAAGGGGCCATCTCAGCATTTGCTCAATGGATCAGGGAAACTGGACTAAAAACCTGATCGAGATGGGGGTCATTGGCCCAGAAGCTGCGATGCAATACTTGTTACATATTGTTTAAAATTATACAGTCCAAATGGTAAATAATACATTAAATACCACTATTGAAATTAATGTTACTTTCCTTGTGATGCTCAGTATAGTCTCTAATTGCATAGAAACTGTTATGCAGAAGAAACGATTTCATTTGGGATTTAAACTTTTCTATCGAATTTAACCGTTTAATGTCATCTGGCAAAGTGTAAAAGTAATGAACATGTATTGTTTGTAAATTTTTTGTAATGAGCTGTTGATACTGCCACCTGATGAATATGATTTCTGCGTCGTGTTAAAGTAATAGGCATCGGTATTTTCTGAATGTATATTCCCGCCCTTAAGCAAGTAATTTTTGACACAAACCACTGATTCGTAAATCAACAGACAAGGTAATGGTAAAATTCCTAGTTTAATAAAGAGAGGTTTACAAGAATCACGTGGGTGGGATTTTGTTATTATTCGTACAATTCTTTTTTGTAATCTAAAAGTCTGGGAGCTATAAGATGTATTTCTCCAGAATAGTATGCCATATCTCAGGCGGGAATGAAAATTCGGGAAATATACACAACGAGTAGTATGAAGGCTGTCTGAATTTGAAAGAATTATGAACGCGTATCATAATGAACTTAATTTTGTGTTCAATTCATTTAAATGGAAGTTCCATTTAAGGTTTGCCTGAATTGAGAGACCTAAAAAATTCGTTTCCTTATCATCAGTCAATGGTACACGGTTTATTTTCAGTGGAGCACAGAATTGTTTATTTGAAATGGAAAACTGCATTAAAACCGTTTTCTGTTCATTTGATTCACGTAAAAAACGCATCAACAATTAATATATACGTTAAAAAGTCCAAATGCCTCCGGTCCGTTCAGCTCTATCAGGAAATATCAATTTTGGAGAAAATCGGCTCAACGGTTTACGAGCTAAAGTGGTCCACAGACGAACTGACAGCTGTTAGAATGATTGATTGATAGTGATTCCGGGCGCGCCAACTCCTGTCATTAGCCCCGACTGTATAGTATATGTTTTGGACGGGAGGTAACTATGATTTTGCCGCCCTAGATGGCTAAAACAAGTGCCGACCTACCGTCGGCTATCGAGATTTTCCCCAACCAGGTGCCTCCCACCACAGAGTAGCCTCCTAACCGGGACAAGCTCCCGAGCATCTTGTGATGGTGTGGTGCATGTAAGTGTATGTAAGTAAAGAGTAGTTAGAACAAGGAATAGGAAGAAAAGAACGCACGCGGTGCGTTTGGTAGGGTACTGCCCCGGCATTCGCTTGGTGTTGATCAGAGAAACCACGGAAAGTAACGGATCAAAGCAACCGGCAGGTAGAATTCTTTTCCACCCAGGAACTGGACTCGACCTAGTTATCCGGCTAGTGGCGCAAATACTGCTATCGTCATGACTCTAACCTAGCACCTCCTGGTCAGTGGCACTACAATGACAATTGTTGGTACCCTGAACCACCTCTCCTGGTCAGCCGTTAAGGATATACAAGTCGGTCCCATGGGTAGTGTATTTATTGAATTTAAATTGCATGTTAAATTTGTTTATTTAAATCTGTTCATACGATGTACAGAAAGACAATTAATTTTGTGATATACGTTTTACAAATCGAACAAGAGAATGGAACTTGTTTAAAAGTTCATGAAACAAAATCTCACACAGAAACTCCCAGTTTATTCAGTACCTTAATTGATTATATATGTGAGTAGAATTGCTTCAAATGATTTTCAATAAATTTTCTGAAATTCTCAATAGTTTTCTCTCAGAACACAGAATTGTGACAAATTATTATCTCTGAGCGAGGCTAGAAACACCGCCTCCTTCTTCCGAACCGCAGAAACAGTGCCCGCCATTTAACTACCTCGGCTATGAGGAGGGGCACCCCAATGATAGACAGAGCTTGGTGTTTCATTAGGCAGCCAAAAAACTAATAAAATGTAAAAAAATGTCCATTAGGTAGAAAAAAGATGGCAACGGAGAAGGCACAACTAAGTGCGGAAAATAATTTTTGCTGGTTGAAAACACTTTTGCTTGTTCATGAAGCAACATAACATCATGGAAAAGAAAGCAATGTCGTGAGAATATTGTACTGTTTAGCACAAATATTTTGTCTTGATTAATCGTTTTTGTGGTTAGAATTTTTTCAAATGGTTTCCAATAATGTTTCTGCAATTCTCAATTATTTTCTACGGCAACATAGAATTGTGACAAATAATAATTCCCAAACAAAGGCACAAATTAGCGAACCTTGCTTAAGAAGAGATTACTCCGCACACGCCAATTAACCACCACGGCCATCTGGGTAGGACGTAAGATTTAAAATTCTATAATAAAAATAGTGTGGGTTGGTGCCAGTTCTAGTTTTGGCAAAATTAAGAAAAAGTGGAAATAATGTCCTTTGGGCAGCAAAAAGATGGCAGGTGGGAAATGAAAAGGCATATCCCAAAAGATAGTCGAGTCCAACGAGTTTAGACACCTAACAGGTGCAAAAAAGTCAGTGCCATTCAATAGCGCCAGTCTTTTCTCAATTTAGCAACAGGATTTATCCACTTTTTCGTTACCAGAGCCCAGCTAAGAGTTTTCTGGCGAAAATGCACCGTTTTCCGCAGCACGATTACAAACTTTCTCTTTCTTATGAAGAATTCGTAAGCCGAGAAAGTAAAAGTAATAATAAGAATAATAATTTCGGTTTTCAGCTAGGTCGAATTCAGTCGCTGTCTGGAGGAGGATTCTAGCGGCCGGCTGCTCTGATCGATAGTTTTCCGTGGTTTCTCCGATCAACACCAGGCGAATGCCAGAGCAGTACCCTACCAAACGGGCCACGGACCGCGCGCGATCTGTCCTTCCTCTTCCTTCTCCTATCCTCTCCCTTACACACACACACACTTACACTAACATGTACTACACTACTACATATTCCGGGAGACCGGCCGGGAGCTTAGAGCTTGTCCCGGCTGGGGCGGTGCCCCGCTTCTCCCTTACACACACACACACTTACACTAACATGTACTACACTACTACATATTCCGGGAGACCGGTCGGGAGCTTAGAGCTTGTCCCGGCTGGGGCGGTGCCCCGCTGGTGGGAGTGTCCTGGTTAGGGGGAAACCCCACTAGCCGGCGGTAGGTCGGTGTCGGATCTCGCCATCCAGCGCGGGAAGATCACTGCCACCCCCCGAGAAAAAAACACGCACTACACTAACGGGACTAATGACCGAAACAGTTGACGCGCCCGGAAACACGAAAAAAATCAATCAATAATAATTTCGGAACTGTTAGGGATATCTTAAGTTGGTCCCATGGGTACTGGTTATACTGAATTTAAAATGTGTATATAATCATTAGTTTTCTTAAATCGGTTCTTATAGGTCCATAGAAAAACAGCAATTGATTTGATGTGACATACCTTTTACAAATCGAGCAAGAGAGTTAAAAACTCGTTTAAAAGTTCAAAATAAGAAATCACGTACAGACCCTTCAGTTAATTTACCTTAATGACATTTGTGATTAGAATTGCATCAAATGGTTTTCAATTAAGTTCCTGGAATTTTCAATCGTTTTCTGCGACAACAGAATTAAATGTGAGAAATAATTATCCCTGTGAGAGATTCGAACCAGCGACTTCTCCCTCTGTAAATCCGAGTCTGTACCCAACTTCTAACCAGTTCGGCCACCAGGGAGATACGGGGAATTAACACTTCTGCCATAATCGCATAGTTCAGGCATTAGGCAGTCGGAAAAATCGAGAAAATGTGTAAGTGTGGAGAAATTTTGAAGAAAACTAGATGTGCTAGAGAATGGCACAGACTTTCTCGTAGTAAAGTTTTCTAATTTCCTTGGTGTTTACTGGCTTTAATGTCTTGCTCCATTCGCTGGCAAGCTGACATCTATCTTCGTCCAAAGTACATTTTTTTCACATTTTCACTTTTTGCTTTTCTAATAGCACAACCGAAATATTACTTCACGAATATTAAAGAACCTTGTTCCTAAATAAGTAAGTAAAAACCTTGTTCCTAAATACAAATTTTCATTGAAAATTTTGAAACCGTTCTTAAGAAAATGGCAATTAAGCATTACTGTAAATGCGAAATTTGAAACTCTTTTTCACAGGAATCTATTGAGTTTTCGAATAACTTAATTTGAAGTCATTTGAAGCACTTTCACTCACAAATGTAATAATGCCTACAAATCGATGTAAATGTGCATATTAACGGAGTGGGAAATATTTTAAAAATTTACATTTTAGTAATTAAAAAAACAAACAAAAAACACCAAAATGAACTTAACGTCATAATAAACAGTGAAATTAGCACTATATATTAGGAAAAAATGAAGAAAAAATAGGAACCATTTTTTAGAAAATGGCGTTTGAGCGTTTCTCAAAATGCAGAATTTTGAGCTCATTTTTATCGAAAACTGTTTCATTTTCGAGTAACATTATTTGACATTATTTAAAGCACACTACTCATAAATATAATGTGAAGAAATGCATCTAATGTAAGTATTACCGACGTTGTTAAATTTGAAACTTGGCGAGACTCGTAATTTAGGAAAATTAACAATTAGAGTTCGAACTTACGGTCGCCAGTTGTTTAAAACAGCACAAGTTAGTTTTTAAATAAAACCTTGCCTTAAAACTATTATAAGGCGATGTGACCATGCGTTTACCTAATGAAGTATTTTCGGGGCTAACACAGAGAACCCCTAAGCCATCGGAATCGAGAAGATTGTCGTCACATTTGAAACCTTTCGAAAGGACGCTCCAGATTCGGAAAGAAACAGGAACATAAATTCTAAAGGATCTCGGAGAGTGGAGATATAACAATCCAAATAACTTACAAGTGTTACATTTATTATAAACTGTGAGAGAATACAAAATGATTTTTTCTTGCTGTACAGAAACAGAGATTACTGAAAAAAAAAAAAAAAAAACAATACAGAATTACGAACAGAGTAGCAATGTTGACAGACGGAAGAATACCGTCTCTTTAGAAAAAAGCACACTAAGAAAAAGGAACACTAAGAAAAGGCGTTTCCAACAATACGCCTTAACTTTATACAGAATTACTATATTCTGAACATCCTCAACAATGTCCACTTTAGGACGAGGAAGTCGAATACACAAATAGACGAAAATGACAAAGAAGCCGACCTCGGCTATCTTTCAATACAAAAAGAAGTGATGTACAGAACTATTACAAAACGAGCCATTCAAAAGTTAAAACCAAATTTAGTATGAGTGCGTTAATAAAAAGTTGTATGGAAATGGATATTTTACCAAACTTACACCTTATTAAGAAAAATTATCGAACAAGCAGGAATACTCTGGAACAGAAGCCGGGCGGCCAGAGCCCATGCCCTGGCCTCGTTACGGTGATCGTAACCCTGGCGAGAACCGGTGGCCTATCCACGTCGGCTTCGCAGAGCTAGACACCAGCCGGCTTGTTGTCCGAGCGACAAAGAAATCGCTCACGGGGTGAAAGCGGCGCAGCCAACATTAGACCACGGCCGAATGCCGCACGGGCCCAGCTGACGCCTGCCAACGAAGCTCCGAAATGCCGACTTACGACAACAGCGAAAAACTGCATCAGTGACAATGACAAATTAGCAATGCACAGTACAAAAAATGGCACACCACACAAATTTCTGGGGCCGACAAATGCCCAACCGCTGCCAAACACCGTAACGTGAGCTACAAAAACGAAAAACAGAGTAAACCTGCACAACAACAAAGGCAAGGTCACACAACCATCAAGAAACACCAAAAAATACCAAAAGTGAGATCCAGTTCCATACCAATAAACCCATCATTGCCTAAATCAGGCTAAAAGCACTCATACACATACATAAAAACACAACGTTACGACTCTGAAGGAGCCGGGCCTTTTAAAAACATAAGTAATGGCTCGTGACTATGAAAAAAGCGTGCGCCAAGCACGCCATACAAGAGAGAACAACCCAGGCAAAAAGTGCCAAAAGGCTAAAGGCAAAAGGCTATTTTAACGACTCGGAAGGAGCCGGGCAGAAATGCGAGGTGCGAGAGCTAACTTGTGCAGTTTTGTGAACGCACGAAGTGCAATGTACGTTCACGCCTCTGCGGTGCGACCATTCCTACCCTTACGGGCATCTATGGCCCATCCTGCAACATGAGAGAAAAAAACAGATCAAAAAAGATTTTAGCCTACCGGCGCGCGCATTGCGTGTGCAGTGATTCAATGCTTATGTTTCAAGTTTCATTTCGCTGTTTCAGATTTCTCTTACTCCAGGAACTGCTTGGGTCGCTTATACTTCGCCCGTTTGTCGGGTTCGTATGAAGCGACCTCAGAAATGAGAGTGTTTTCCGAGTCAGCTGCTTTTTCAAAAAATTTTTCTGTAATACTTTTAAAGTGATCTTTAAGCAGTGGCATTAAGGTATCGCGATGCAAGTCTCTTATAAGAGTACCTGGGGGCGCAGAGGGCGGCCCTTAGGCATTCATTTTGGACTACTTGCAGTTTATTTAGATAGCTGTTAGCTGCTATTGCCCAACTGAGGCATGCGTAGTCCATTTGTGGCCTAATAACTGCTTTATAAAGCGTGAGGCAGTTTGCCGTTGACAGTTTGCTTTGCTTGTGAAATAAGCATCGCAAGCGGCCTCTGGTCTGCCGCGCTTTCTTCTGCACGTTTTTAATATGCAGGTTAAAAGTGAGTGATTTGTCTAATGTCACTCCTAAATATTTTACACTTTTGGCCCAGTTAATTACGTCTCCGCATAGCGCGAGCGGCCTCGGCTGCATGTATCTCTGTCTCCGCGTGAATAGCACGGCTGTGCTTTTGCTCACGTTGACTTTGACCCGCCACAGTTTCAGCCACTCCTGGATCTGTGTCAAATGTTGATCCAAGTACTTCTGGAGAAGCTCGATACTTTTCGACGTAGCTATTACAGCCGTATCGTCGGCGTACAGGGCGAGTTCCGTCTGAGGGTGCGAGGGAATATCACGCACATAGAGGCTGAAGAGCGTAGGAGCTAGCACGCTCCCTTGTGGCACTCCGGCCCGTATGGCGCGGCGGGTAGATTTAGCATTCAGAAGCGTTACTTGAAACGTTCTGTTTGCTAGGAAAGAGTGGACAAGGTGTATTAGGTAACTAGGAAGGTTAATGGTCAGAAGTTTATGAAGGAGACCGACGTGCCAAACCTTGTCAAATGCGCTGGCAACGTCGAGGAACACTCCGCCTGTAAATCGGCTCTCGTTGAAGTTGCGTCTGATGCGGTCTGTAATTCGCACAAGCTGATGCGTCGTGCTGTGGCCCGCGCGAAGCCAAACTGCTCCTTATTCATTATTGCATTTTCTGAAACAAATTTAAGAATTCTTTTTAAGATGAGTTTTTCGCACAGTTTTCCGAGTGTATTGAGTAAGCTAATAGGTCTATACGACTCGGGCAATTTCGGGTTCTTTCCCGGTTTTTGTAATGTTATAACATGTGCGTGTTTCCACTGGCTCGGAAAATGCTGAAACATAATTATTGAATTAAATAAGGCAACCAAAAACACTATGGCTAGCTGCGGCAGCTTCTTCAGGACGTCGTTAGAGATGCTGTCTGGGCCGGGAGCTTTTTTAGCTTTCAGCTCTGCAATGGCCGCTTTAACTTCAGTCTCATCAGTGAAACTCGGCTCGTCGGCGGGCGCGTGCAGTGCCGCCATCACCGTTTGTTGCACTTCGACAACGTGCGGTATTGGCGGCGTCTCCTCGACCGGCTGAAACTGAGATTCTAAGACATTAGCAAGAAGTTCCGCTTTCGCCTCATTGGACTCCGCGTAGTCTCCTGTGCTGGTTTGAAGCGGTGGCACTGAAACAGGTTTCCTGGAAAGCATGCGTGTAATTTTCCATAGTGAGTTATCCTCAGGTTTGAGGCCTGAAAGAAATTTGTCCCACTTCTGATTGCGGAATTCGGCTAACTCGATTTCAACTTTACGCTTCAATCGGTTCAGCTCTCGCTTATCAGCGGGGTGCCGCGTGCTCTGCCACACTCTGCGCGCTCTGTTTTTCCTGTGGATTAAAGAGAGAAGAAATGGGGTTAGTGGCTGCTTCTTCTTATAGGAACGTTGCTTCTCAGCTGCCGCGTTGAGGCTGTCAGTCACAGCTTCGGCGAATTTGGTTACTCCTTCTTCAATCTGCTGCGGCCCTGAAAGAGCAGATACGTCTGGGATGCGCTGCTGCAGCTCCATCTGAAATTGTTGCCAATTTGTGCGCCGCTTCTGCGTCATGGGTGCAGTAGACAGAGTCGCGCCGCCCCGCCTCATCTCCGCCAGCACAGGGAAGTGGTCTGAGGAAAGTTCGTATATTGTGGTCAATATGGGAGGGTAATGAAGTTTATGGCACAGCGCTATGTCTAGAACATCGGGCTTGCCATTTGTCGTGTAGGGATAGAAGGTGGGTGTAGTGGGAGCGAAAATTTCGCAACCGTTCGCATCAGCAGCTGCTTTCAGCTTACGGCCGCGAGGGCAGGTGATGCGGGAACTCCAGGCCGTGTGTTTGGCATTAAAATCGCCAGCCACAATTGTTGGAGTTGTGTTTGCCGCGACTAGATCTGCAATATATGCAGCTAGTAGGGCGCACGTTTCCGCGGAGCGGTCAGGACGAGCGTAGAGAGAGACAAGGCGTAGCGGCCCGCGCTCCGTCTGCACGACAACAGCAGTGGCCTCAGCGTGCTGCAGCTGCGGTAAAACTGAAACATAATGATTTATGCTGCGTCTTATTAGTATAGCAGTTCCGCCTCCGATGTGAGGATTCGTCGTGTTTGGTGCTGGTGCTGCTCTGTCATTTCTGTAGCAGATGAAGCCTGGAATAGAAAGAGAAAGATGCGGGCTCAGCCATGTTTCACCCAGCATCATAATAGAAATGTTATGCCGAGCGAGAGAACTGTGAAGTTCTGACTGCTTCGGTCGCGAGCTGATGCCGTTGCAATTCCAATATGCAACGGTGCAGCTATTCCTGTAAAAAGAAGGAGAAACAGCCATTATTTAGGGTGCGGGGGTGGTGTGTGGTGAGGACGAGGGAGAGCGTGCCTCCTCCGTCGCTCCCGCCGCAGCGGCCGCCGTCATCTCGTGAGAGTGCGCAAGTAATTGCGACACCACCACCTTGAGTATGGCCGCCGGCCACTCAGCTGGGTCGCGGCCGGTGACGGCTCGCATGAGCGCCTGCGTCACTCGCACCAAATCGATCCCGTTGCGGGCGAGATCATCAATGGTGCGGTGCAACACGCGCTCCTGCTCGCTCAGAGAGGAGGGAGCGGGGATTGCCTCCGCCGACCTCCTCCGCCGCTCCACGCGGGCGGGGCGCTCCTCGCGGGCCGCGTCGGGGGCCGCCGGCTGGCGCTCCCGGGGTGGGCGGGTGCGTGGGACCAGGGCGTCCGCGTACGTCCGCTCCTGGCGTCGCTGCTGCCGCTGGGCGCGTGGGCGTTCGCGTCTCTGCGAACGCTGAGACCGCGGTGGCTGCGGTGGTGGCTGCGGCGGGGGCGTAGAGGTGCGGCGGCGCGAAGGTTCGCGCTCCCGTGAGGGAGAACGCGACGCCTCCGACTGCGTGTCGGCCGCTCGCCTCTCACTGATGCGGGCGCGTCGCTGGCGGTCCCGCTGCTGTCGCTCGTGCCGCTGCTGCTGAGCTGCATTGCCCCTGAAACAACGGCGCTTATACTCGGGGCAACCCTTGTATTTTGCGCCGTGGTGATCGCCGAGGCAGTTGGAGCAGCTACGCTCCTCCACTGGGGGGTTTGGTCCCAGCGGGCACTGCTCCGCGTCGTGGGCGTCCCCACATTTCCTGCAGCGCGTGCGGCGCTTGCAGTTTCGTGCCACGTGCCCGAAATCCAGGCAATTGTGGCACTGCGTGGGCCCGCGCGGTGGCCGATACACCTCCACGCGAACGCGGAGCCCACGTATCGACTCTACCTGGAGGAGCGCCCGGTGACGCTCCGTGTCGGCCAGCGTGGCGATGACCAGCGGGATAGGCCGGCCCCGTCGTCCCGGCCGCTGCGTGGTCATCCTCTCCAGCTTCTTAACCTGGAAACCAATACGATCCAGGTTATCATGCAAGCTCTGGAAGGAGAGTTCCAGAGGGATGCCCCGTAGGACATACCTCAGGACCTTCTCGTTTCCTGTGGAGTACGTGTGGTACTCCACAGCTTTTTCCTCCAGAGCGGCCAGCACATCCCGGCGCGCCTCGATGGTCTCACAGCGCATCCTAACAGCGTCGCCGGCCACCTCTGCGGTGACCGCGGCGTCGCCGCCGGCCGCTCGTAAGACCTCGAGGAGCCCGAAAATGTCGGCCACCCCGTACAGAAAGATGGGGGGTGGGCGGCGACGGCGGGTGACGAGCGTGAACTCGCCATCCTCCTCCTCTTCTGTGGCTGCTCCTATTGCGCCGGGTGCGGCGTCAGGCGTCGTGGCGCCCGCTGTGGCGGGCGGCGGCGTGGTGCTGGCGGCGGCGTGGTGCTGGCGGCGGCGGGCGCCGCGTCAGCGGGCGGCGTGGCTGCGTCTGCGGCGGGCTGCGCGGCGGCCGACGTGGACGGCCCTGGTTCCTGCGACCCGCTGATTCTCCTCCTGTGGGCAGAAGGCGTTCTCTTTGAGCAGATGCGCTCAGTTGATGGGGAACCGTTTCTCCGTTTTACGGTACCCCGCTCCGTCTTTCGCCCACTCGTCCTTCCGCGCGCACCCGCTCCGCCCCCCGTGCGCGGGGTTTGGAACGGTGTCGACGCGGTTGAACTCGCTGGCGACGACATCGTGACTTATAAAAGCCCTAGAAGGGCTTTTATAAATAAATAAGCCCTAAGAAGGGCTGTTTCTAAGTGAAGGCGCCCTTAGAAGGGCGAAGCACGGCTTTTTGCTCTTTTCTAGCCCTAAGAAGGGCTGATTATTCCCGCGACGGCTGACGGTCCCTCGGTGGGAGGAGGCTTCAGGTGCGTCCGCTCTCCTCGCCGGTCAGGTAGCGAGTCCATGCGAGGTGCGCTGGTCACGCATCGGCTTAAATAGGCCTCCAGAAGGGGAGGGGTCACTGAGGCGTTGGCGGGGCGTAGCGGAGAAATATCGATTCACTCATAGAGCAGTACAAACTCCTTGCCTACGAAAATTATGTTTGCCCCTTAGAGTAGATAAAATGCGATACATGCCAGCGAAGCTAGAGCGAAGGGGCGATGCGATGGTGGAGCCCCCTGGCGGTAATGCCAGAACTAATGGCTGCTGGATATGAAATAATTTTTATTTTGCCATAAAAACAGTAATTTTGAGGCTACAAAGGCAAACAAGGTGTCTGTACAACCCTAAATTTACTCTAAATTCCATATTTTGTTGGTAGAACCCGCCACAACCAATGGTTCTCTTATAATAAATAAAAACCTGTTTTGAAACCAATAAAAAACTGCACAAAGTACCAATTTTTTCTCAGAGTTAAACCAACCGAAAAATTAGGTGTTTATAACAAAACCTTAGGTTTTTGGAACCTTCTCATGGCCATGAGATCACAGTTTGAATTTACCAATTTACCATTTTTGAGAAAATTGATGACAAAAAATTACTCGTATGTTACCATGTTTAACTTAATTACAGAATAAATTCTTACAAACTATGAGTACAAAATCTTCTCAGATGGACTTCTCAGATGAATGTTGGCTTCCAGATGCTGATGAAGCACAAGAATTCAGTAACTATGATCACTGAAATTTTCAAATTTAACAGATGTGAGAGACAAGTAAGAAAATTACATTTCTGTAATTTTTGGAAAAACAAAAGAATACAGCAATATGGCGTTTTTGTCATTGGATAGGGTGCACTTGGTACTACCTCTACCAAAAATTTAAAGAAAAAAATTGTGGTCGTTTTTGAGAAATTTTTGTTTTTATAATTTTTTTAAAATGCAAATATTTTCAGCATCACTGCACGAAAACTACTAATATTTTTAAAAAAGTCACACTTAATGAAATAACTATTTATGTGAAACAAATTTCATTTGAAGGAAAAATCTCTATCTTCAATTTTATTGTTGTAGGAAGAGTCCGAAAAAATTCAAACTTTTGCAATTTTCGAAAATTCAGAGTAAACGGTGAAAATCGGACCAATGCCACCTACAAAATTGTATTTTACTTTATTCTTACACGAAATTTTAAGAAAAAATTTGGAGCCGTTTTTGAGAAACTTTTGAAAATCTCCGGGGGTCTTTATGTAAAGTACCCCGAATTTTTAAAGAATGTTTTTCAGAATTTCAAAGCTTCAACTAGAGCCAGATCGAATAGGAATTCTTCAATTTAGAAAATATCGTACGGGTGGTTTAGGCGCTAATTGTGTTCACAGACGGACAGACGGACGTTTTGCTTTCAATTCTTTTTTCGGCATCAATGACCCACAAAACTGGGATTCTGGCTACACCAGGTGTTCGAGTTTGTTTTTCTTTTCTCTTAATTTTGCAACTGGATTTATCCACTTTCTTGTTTTCAGGGCCCGGCAATGAATTTTTTTCTGTCAAAAATTCGCCGTTTTTTCGCGCAGCATTACATAACTTTCTCTATACTACGTATATAACGTACGTATACGAGAAAGTAAAAATTTCAGCTGTTTTTGAGAAAAAAATTCTGTAAATTGCAAGCACATATTGCGCAAAAACTACTTGTTTTTTCAAAAAATTGTACTTGACCTTTTTTAAAGAGCTAATTTTGTACAACAGACTTTGTGTGACTCAAAAATCTCTATCTTCAATTTTGTAGTTTGGAAATTGTTTTATGCAATTTTCGAAAAAAAACTAGCGATACCCGAAAATGAGACTAGTGTCATATTTTTTACCATCCCCTATTACTTAAGTGGAGAAAATTTAAGGAATGAATTTGGAGCGGTATTTGAGAAAGAAACATTTTCGTGAATTTCAAGTTACGCAAAACATACTCGTTTAAAAAATAATTGTACATTACCTTATTTAACGTGCTAATTTTGTACAACCCACATTGTTTAGGGCAAAATAATGTCTTCAATTTTGTAGTTTTAATTTTTTTTTTCTTTCAATTTTTGAAATTCGGGATATCAGAGGAAATTATACCTTCATTATTTTCTTAAACGTCCTTCGCACTATTCAACAACAAAAGTTAATCAAAAAATTTCAATCCATTGTTTTGAAAATTTGGAAAATGTCCGACGGGCTTCGTGTAAAGTACCCCCCAAAACTAAAATATTGGATTCAAATTCCAGGAGCCGCGACATCAGCCAAAACGATACGGAAATATGAAATTCGGAGGAAAATCTGCTGAACGGTTTAGGCGCTAGTGTTGACCACAGACGGACGTTTTTCCCATCAATCGATTTTTTGGTATCAAGAAGCAAAAAAAACATGGATTTTGGCTGCACCACGAGTTAGAGGATTTTTTTCAATTCAGCAACAGGATTTCTTTTCATTCAGCTACAGGAACACTTTTTCATTACTAGGACCCAACTAAAAAAGGTTATCTGGCGAAAATTCGTTGTTTTCCGCCGCACGGTTACATAACTTTCTCTGTCTTACGAAGAATTCGTAAGGCGAGAAAGTGCGATGCAAAAGGAGCTTCATGTTTCAATGCCATGATAAGTTTGGCGTTTAAAATTCCCGCCAATATTGTGACGCAAAGTAGTGCCTGATGCTCATTGGCTGAAGCCAGATATGATGCGTAATAGCCCATTTTCCACGTTGATCGCGATCTTCGCGACCTCCAATTGCACAACTTTCTACTCTGTGAAGGAATTTGTTATGTGTTAGAGATACCGTTATATTTTCCCAGCAAGCTTCAGGCTCCAGCTGAACGGCAGCTGAAGGGGAAGGGGAAGAGTGCCGGCAGTTGTAATTTTTGAACTGGTAAGTAACGTAAAAATATTGCATTGCGGATTTGTTTTGATATTAGCACCTTTTAAGAAGTTACTGGAAGTCTTAGTGTAAGATATTATTATTTGCAATTGGAGCATGCAATAACTGAGATTATGTTTGAAAAAACGGAAAGCATTTCAAGGGATATCTAGTGTATATTTGAAAATTTCGTTGAAGTTAACACAACATACATTTGATTAATTTGTAGTTTCACGAAAATTCTTACCATTAAGGCATTCATCCATTTGAAGAATTCTCTAAAGAGTTCAAAGGATGGGTATGAATGTAATGAAGCTGTTTTAATTTATAACTAACTAAATGTTTAGGAGACCCAAGAAGGAGCAACTATGCCTGTTAAAAAAGGCGTCAAGAGATCCAGGGCTGCTACAACTGGTGGTAGCGGTGGTAAAAGACCCAAATGTAAGTATGATGTGCACTTTATTAAAAGTGAATAGCAATAAATTTACATTCCTAAACTTTCCATTCCTTGGAATTGGATGAGAAAAAATTGATGGTTTGAAGAGAGAGAATTCATTTAATATTTTCATTTCTAGGAATAAGTTTTCAAGCATTTTAGTTCATGAAATCTAAGAATAGAGAGTTATGAATAAAATGTATATTGTCATTTGTTCTTGGGTTTGTTATGTATTATGGTATAGAAAGTGTTGACTGATCTCAGTGGCCAGCGAGTGTAATAACATTTTGTTAAGGAATTATGAAGGAGTGCTGAAGGTATACAGCTTATGTGAGAAAGAAAACTATCTGACTTAAATGAAATTACCTGAAGCAAAATGAACTTAAATGTATTGAGAATTGAAGAATTAGAGGAAAGGATTGTAGTTGTTTCTAGAGATTCTGGATTCTCCATTTTTGTCATTAGAGTTTAGGATAGGAGGTTTGTTAGATTTTCAAGAGCTTAGATTCCTATCCTTATTGAAGTGCTTGTTGTGTTCATGTATTTCTTTCTTTCTCTCTCTACCATCTTTCAGATTGTACTTCACATTTTAAAATTTTCTTGTTCGTTTTAAATTGAAAATATGAATCAGTGCAACATAGGTGCAGTTGAAGTAGTTCACTTGTTCAACGAGGTTATTAGCAATTATTATCATAGAACATTTTTACTCTGGTTTGGCTTTTGTTTTCCTTTGCAGCTGATTGGAAGCTTTTTGGAGATTGTCCTCTGAGGTGCAAAATCTGATCTGCAAATTAAATTTTATTTAAAAATACATTGTTTGCTTACAAATATTGAATTATTTTCATGCCTCTTTAATGACTTGGTAAAGATTGATATTAAAAGTAGCTGGACACAATGACATCCCTTTAAACTTCTCAATTTTCGAATTCACTCGAGTATTTACTCAATTTTTGTATTTACTCTTTCCTTGTCAAAAAATAAAAGTTCAGATACTGTATGTTCAGATTATTCATATCTTGTGATTTGGCTTACCATTCCAATGCATTATAGGCACTAATTTTCTTCTGGAGACTATCAAAAGCTTTGTCAATAAATGGGATGTAAGTATTCCTAAAGTAGAATATATTTTCAGTGAATACAGTTGTGTCTATTTTCATCAATGACAACGGTAATCAATTGAAGTCAGACTATTTGTTATTCAGAGATGAGTTAACAATATTTAGAAAAGTAACTGATGATGATGACAACTTATTCTTTAGCAAGAGAATTGACTAGAAGATTTACTAGTTTAGCAGTTAGTGTTTGATGAATAAACTGAATCTGAATATTGGTAAGAGTGTGGTGGTCTCTCATTCTATCCAGTGACAACCTGCAGTACCTTACTAGGCGTCAACTTGGTCACATTTGTAAAGGACTTGGGTGTTATTATCAACAATAAATTTAAGTTCTCAAATCATGTGGATAAAATCTAAAGCATCTAGGACCCTGGGATTTATACTCGGATCTAGAAAGGAATTTAATAATGTTCATATGCTAAGTCATCTGTACTCTAATTTGGTCTGTCCCGTAATTGAACACTACTCAACGATCTGGTCACCGTACACAGATACTCTTGTAAAAAGAATGGAAAATATTCAGAAAAATGTGTCAGGTACTATATGACTGTCAGGGTCACAACATGAGCAAGGATAAAATCTGTGATCCTTTCAAGATTGGCAGTCTTTCAAGTCGAAGATGAATTATGGATCTTATATATTTTTATAAGATTATTAATTGTCAAATTGATTGTTCAGAAATACTAGAACAATTTGAATTCATCTATCCAAAACTTGGTCTGAGATCCCATAGATTGTTAAACTCAGTGAAGACTTCAAAAACCTATGTATTTCATGGTCCAAAAAAACAGAATTCGGAACGTGGTAAATTTATATTGTTCAAAGTAATTTTTTAAATATTTTTTTAGGATCTATATCATCATTTTTGTCTAATTTAAAAAATTCAATCCATTCCAAATAATAATTTATTATATTTTGATTACATACGTTGATAATATTTGCTCAACAGTGGTGTATTGTAATTCAGTCAGTTTCATACTCTTTATTTTAATTTAATACATTGATCATTTTTTTGTTCTATAATGATTATTGTATATTAGTAGTTGCTTTATAATTTAAAATATGAATTGTTACTTGTTTGTACACAGCCGATTGACACAAATAAATAAATGAATGAATGGAAATTAATAACACTTGACTCATATTCATGAGGTGTCAGTACCAATAGCTTGCTGCCAAAAATTCACATACATATACATTATTTTGCAACACATTAATGATGACCTTAAACAATTAAAATCAATTTACAAGTTTGTACCAAATAAAATCTTTCCTCCTACATAACTGTTTCTACACAATTAGAGACTACCGAGCTTCAAAAAGGAAATATAATAGTTACTATCAAAATATTGATAGTAACATTGGTAATTAATGTATTAGATATCATTTGGATTGTATAATTCTAAAAGACTAAGTAAGCCTGTAACATGTATTGAACCTCAGCTTCTGTTTTAATGACCATCATTTCAATAAGTTTTTTTGTCCAAATTCCCTGGTCCAGTGAGCAAATGTTGAAATGGTCCTTTCTTTTACTTCTGGACAGCAAGTAACTTCACTCTGTGTATTTTTCTAGAGTTCAGTGGGAAATGTTCAACATTCAAATTATTGTTCGTGGTTTTCTTGTGGCAGTAAGTTGATCCCTTCATGTAAGGCATGAGTGATAATAGCCAAAACCTGTAGCTGATTTGCCTTTGCAAGAGTATGAATATTGTTGCAAGAGTGTGAATATTTTATCAATTCTTACCAAAAATGCTTATTTCGATCTGTATTCAGAATTCAACCTGTGTGTGGTGTAGGGATGGGATCCCAGGAAATTTATTGAAAATGCAGAGAATACACTTTTCCCTTCAAAAAAATTTTTAACTATTTTTGAATTTAAAAAAAAAGTTTGTGTTCACATCTTCCATTGCTGTCAATGCACATTCTGATTATGCGTTTGAAAAGAAATCCATTTTATGATTGACCAAATTCCTCTTTTTCTCTCTTTAGAGGGTTTTTAATCTTAAAATTAAATTAAGATGAGTGATCTTTGTAAATTAAATTGATGCTTTATTTTACAAGACGGAAGAGCAGGCAAGACGCAGGCCTGCTCTTCCATCTGACCACGCAAATTTTGCTACGCTTCTTTTACCAACCAGGGGAGAAAGAAGGTATTACTTAGGTGACAAAACAGGCAATTTGAATTCAATTCAGAGGCTTTATTTAGACTTGATCTTTTACATGCAGTAAATCTACTAACATGGGACAGCCAGCTTTACTTCCCCTCTGAAGGAAGGTGTATGGAGGATTTTTTTGCCCTTAAAAATCCCCATCGATCGGGTTTGAATCCATGAACTTGGGTATAACAGTCCGATCCACGAACCATTACACCATCGACGGCTGCCAGTTGTGATACGATGAAACAGAGTTTTTGAGATTAATCACAAATGTAAATAATGACCTGTTTTATGATTACTTCAGAGTAATTTTCTACAGTATTTATTGTTGCAGTGATTGTATCTTCTCCTGGTGTCACAAGAACCAAAGAAGCTGGTATTGTTTTAACATTTGGACAAGGGGATGTTGGTCAGCTTGGATTGGGTGAAGATATTATGGAACGAATGCGACCTGCCTTGGTTCCTTTATTAAAGGACATTGTGGATGTGTGTGCTGGAGGAATGCACACAACATGTCTGTCCAGCAGTGGTGAAGTATGCTATTCATAAAATAAATTAGAGGTGCTATGTCATCACTTATTTTCTTGTATGTAATATGTAATGTAACATTTATGTAATATTGAAATTGGTGCCGAGCTAATAACTACCTCAGATATAACTGAAAAAGTCAAAATCTAATGAAGCACCCTAATGGTGGATACTTGCATTTATTTCCATAGTCAGGAAACTGAAATAGAACTTCCACAGAACAAGAAATAAAGGATAAGATGGTAAAAGGTCCCCTAAACAAAATGCTTTACATACAAGTTACATTATAATTCTAACATAATATTTTTGAAAGGTTTCTTAGCTCCCGTGCCACCACCCACACCCCTGTATAGTCAGAAATGTATTTTTTTATTTTAATTTTTTTTTTTTTTTGTCAATTTAACACTATTTTATCTGACTAAAAAAGTATGATACATAAAACAGTTTATAATATAAGGAAAACATTTTACGATATTTTCTCAAGCTCAAATTCAAATAAAATCTTTTTGGGAAAAAAATAAAATAATAATAATAATAATAATAATAATAATAATAATAATAATAACAATATTAATAATTTTTACAAAGACCAAAAAATTACAAAATCTAACATTACCCAGGAATTTAAAACACGTCTGAGTAAAATTCTGAAAACTAAACTCAGTGCTGGCAGGAAAATTAAGGCTATAAATACCTATGTAATTCCAGTGCTGACCTACAGCTTTGGTATTGTCAAATGGACACAAACTGAACTAGATGCATTTAATACAAACTGCAGAGTACTTTGCACCAGATTTAGATGTCACCACCCTAAAAGAGTTGAGAGATTCCACCTGCCTAGATCTTTAGGAGGAAGAGGTGTCATAGATATTGTTAATCTCCATCACCAACAACTGGAGAGACTGCGTCAGTACTTCCACGAAAAAGCTAATGGAAGCAAGATACATCGGATTGTAACATACATTGACCGGAAAATTACACCATTGAATTTGTCTGATGAAAAAATGAACCTACAAAAGCAAATACAGACCAATGAGATGAAAATCAGCAACTGGAAAGAGAAGCAACTTCATGGACGCTACCCATACCAGATAGAGGGAGAACTGATGGACCGTAAGTCGTCAATTAAATGGCTGTGCTTGGGAGAACTTTTTGCGGAAACAGAGGGTTTCATGGTAGCTATTCAGGACCAAGTAGTATCAACTAAAAACTACCGTAAATTTATCCTGAAAGACACTAACGTTCGTGATGACAAATGTCGGCTATGTGGAGAACATAGGGAAAATATAGATCACATTATCAGTGGATGCAGCTCTCTAGCATCCTCAGAATATACAAAACGACATGACGACGTTTGTAAAGTGGTTTATCAGCAACTATGCCACAATAATAACCTTTTGACGGGTAACCGAACACCATACTAGAAGTACACACCAGAACCAGTCGTTGACACAAATAATCACAAAATGTACTGGAACAGGTCCATAATAACAGATCGGTCTGTATCATCTAATAAACTGGACATTGTATGGCATGACAAGAAAAACAAAAAGGTGTATCTGATTGATGTCGCAGTCCCGTTAGCTCACAACATCCCAAAGAAAAGAAGTGAAAAAATTCTAAAATATCAACCTCTGGCAAACGAGATAAAGGAAATGTGGAGCGACGTGGAAATGGTGACGATTGTACCAATAATTCTAGGCGCCACTGGTGAAATTCCTAAGTTCCTACATGAATCCCTAGCTGAACTGCATCTGAAGAAGGGGTTATACATCCAGATGCAAAAGATTGTAATACTGGACACATGTAACATCGTGAGGAAGTTTCTGAACATTGATGGTTGATCCAGTGCTGATTATGACAGTTGGAACATGTATCTCTTGTTCATGGTAACCGAGATGCACGTGTGGAAACAAGTTAAATTGTGATAGTGATAATAATAATAATAATAATAATAATAATAATAATAATAATAATAATGATAATAATAATGATAATGATAATGATAATGATAATAATAATGATAATAATAATGATAATAATAATGATAATAATAATGATAATAATAATAATAGTAATAGTAATAATAATAATAATAATAATAATAATAATAATAATAATAATAATAATAATAATAATAATAATACAAAAAATGGTTTGTTGTAGAACCCTGGAAAAGTCTCGAAAAAATCTCAAAAGTTCATCTTAAAACACAAATGCTTGTGAATTTTGTTCATATTTTTTCAACAGCTGGGCTGCAGTTAAAAACAACAAGCATTTGCCCCCTTTACATCCCCTTGACTTTAAATATACTTTGAAAATGTCTGCAACAGTTCTGTGCATTTATTTGAGTATTTATTGTACTTTTGTGAAAATTGTTGTAGCACCCAGTAATGTTTTGACTTTGGAATGTAGTTCAAAAATATCATTTTTAAAGCTTTTTTGTCTGTGTATCACAGGCTAAGGAAAGTCGATAGTTTTTGGCAGTTTATGAGAAAATAATTCGGTCACAGGGGAGTGGGGGAAATGAAGGGGAACAGTTTGGATCTTGATTTGAAATAACTGTTTCAAGGTTCTAAGACACAATAAAAAATATTTTTTGTAATTTGTTTTTTCAAAATATTGTGGGTTGTTTAAATTTGGGCTGAAGAAAATATATAAAAAAAATTCTAGTAGTATAAATTGTTTTTTTTATTTATCACATTTTTTCAGTCGGATAAAGTAGTGTTAAGTTAACGAAAAAAAATATAAATAACACGTTTTAGGCCACGGGTGTGGGTGGTAGGACAGGGGCTAAGAAACCTTTCAAAAATATAATTTTTTCTTAGAATTATAATGTAACTACTCATATGCCATTTGGTTTAGGGGAATGTTTTACCATCTTACCCGGGGCTACCCTTTATCTGTTACAGTATTTCCAGAACATTATATAGAAAAGCTAGAATTATTTCATGCCAACCTGTCTTGATTACAACGAAGTGAATCGTTGAGTATCAGATTCAGCAATCTAAACTTGTTAGAGTAAAGGAAGTTTATTTGTTTGTTCTAAATTAACCCAAAGGTGGCTGCAATTTTAAAAAAACTAGTGAAAACCCGTCAAAATTTGACGGTGAGATCTGAGATAAATGTAAAATACTGTGACCAGACTAATGTTCACAATACGTTGCATTGTTTGGATCTTCAGGGTATAACGAAGATATTCTGTGAGTTCCCAAAATTTTGAACACGTATGGCCCATGGGCAGGTGGCAATGCAATATCGGCGCCAAATTGCACAAAAGAAAGAGCACTATTATACTGACGGATATTATTTCTAAAGTTTTTTGATGTGTTATCATGTCCTATAAACAATTTTTATTTCTTCTGGCATATCGCTTGAAGGTAAACTTACTTTCCCATTTAAGCAACATAGAGTAAATCGTTTGCAGAATTTCTCTCACATGCTAAGTGCAAAGCAGAACAAAACTGACATTTCATAGACAACGACCCAGCAGAAAACGAAATGACCTCACTATCACGACACTTACGCTGACTTTCTCTTCCCCTGCGTCCAGTTAATGTACGTTTGCGTCTTTTGGGACGCGTGGGCAACGATTCGGAATTCGACATAACCTGTGAACAACTTCACTACTTCAGTACAACCGAGCAGAACACGCTGTCCGAATGTTCTCTACAAAATACACCACAAAAGCAAATACATGCAAACTGTCAACGCCACAATGCAATAATTACACTTAAACAAAACCTTGATGAATTGTAAACAAATCTCAACAATCAAAACAAAACATCAAACAGCGCCACCATGAAGCATCTATCGACTCATATATATCGATTTTGAAACAGCCACCCTTTGGAAGAAAACAATTGACTATTGATAAGCGTACTATTAAAGAAATATTTAATTAATTAATTTACACACTAAATGTTAGTGAATCAACACAAACAATATCTGATAACAAATCTAGGGATCACATTATTTCATTTAAAGGAAAAAATACTACAATCGGTTCAGTAGAAGCTCTAAACGAAGCCATGGCAAAATACCTTATTTTTTTAAATATATAGATTTCAATTTTTTTAAAAATCAAATATATTGTTTCCTTTTGATAGTCTTTCAAGTAAAAGTTTTAAAATTCGAAATATTTTCGCATTTTCATTATTTTCTGGGTGGTATGAAATTTCATACCGTGGCCAATAATGGGTAACATTGCCGTTATACTTTAAGGTATGAAATTTTATACCGTGGCCAACAATGGGTAACATTTGCGTCATACTTTAATTATTAAAAAAAAAAAGCTTGTAATAACAATTTAGTAATACAATCTTTCAATATAATGAAATTACGCAAACAGTGGAAGCTAATTAAAATTTATTCATCATGAAAATAGAAAATGATATTCAAACGGCAAATTATATGAAGTACAACAAAGAAATTAATGAATCTCAACACATTAAAAAAATATTTGGAGTTATGGTTATTTTGTGGATTACAATGAAAATTTACAATGAAAGTTTTGAGATGCAAATGTTAGCGCCTTGTGTGGTACTGCACAAAACAATTTCTTGGATGAAGGCCCACGTTGCACTTGACACAACAGAAAGTTGTGCACTTCTTACAGAAAGCACATTTTCTTTGCTTTTCAATTGCGTCCACCATGTGACTTACGTTGTCAAAACGTGTTTCATTCCGTATCTGTTTGTGGTATTTTGGTTGCACTCCTCTTGGCTTCTCAATTGCAGGGGTAGCAAGAATCCCAATTACTGTTCTCCTGATGAATTCGACCAGCCGCATATACTTTTCTATGTGTCTGAACAGTAGCTATGCATTTACCATAGCACCATTTACACAAAAGCGAATCAATGGAAAATACCAACATTTATTTCTAATACGAATTCGATACAGACCACGACGCCTATCAAAAAGGTCTGTTCCTCCCATGCTCTTATTGTACTTTTTTTTATTAGAGTTGGCATCGGAATGTTAACCTTTTCTTTCTTCTGTCTACTCCAACGCTTGCAAGAAGTTAGTCCAGTGACATTTTTCTTTCCTAAGTTCGTGCCTACAGTCACTTGGCTGTTGTCTTGCCATCGAACCAAAGAACCCAGAGGATTCTCTTTCGTGGAGTGCATTGTAACTTCCTCTTGGTTCTTTTTTCATGTCTCAGGGATGCTTTCTGGATTCTATCTGACCGAATTGTCCCAATAATATACAGATTTTCTTCTCTCAGCTTTTCTAGGAGAGGAAGACTGTTGAAGAAGTTATCCACAAATATCTTACTGAATTCAGGTAGGTATCCGGAACACAATTTTCTCACACTTGAACCAAGAGATTGTCCTGGTTCTCTTGAATCACTGGCCCCTAAGGGTAAAATTTTACAAGGTAACCTTGTGGTGTATTGAGGCACCAAAATTTGAATCCGTTTCTTATTGGCTTCCTGCGGATAAACTGCTTCATCTAATGATTTCCATAGTAGGGTTCCATTACTTCATCAACAGAATAAAGTTTCCCAAGAGGTTCAATGAAAGTTTGAAATTTTTTATTCAGATGATTGATAAGTGGTCTAACCTTGAACAATCTGTCAGTTTTATCTATTACAGTATTGTCGTTCAGATGAAAGTTTCTATGTACTTCCCGAAAATGTCCTCTCTTCATAGCGCTGGCAACTAATGAATTGTGAGCATCTGGTCTTTGTTCCCAGTACATGTCACGATGAGGAAGACGGTAGTAACCCGACAAAAGCAAGATTGCAATGTACTTATAAATATCTTCGTAGCTCACTTGAATTTGTGCTCCTTTTTTGCATTGCATAGGAAACAGTTTCTCGTGCGATTTTATCTATGATTTCCATATCGAAAAATTGTCTAAAAGATCAACAGGTGCATCATTGAATTTTTTTAGCTCTTCGATACATTTCGGGGTTACAATAGGATAATCATAATTATTTTTGTCATTAGCTTCAAGAATAATTTCATTCCATTTTTTCTCTTTTGTATTATGTTTCACTCTCTTCTCTGCTGGCTCTCTTGTTTCTTCAATATTATTTCCATCAACATCGTCACATTGTCATAGCAACTGATGGAATGCCCTACCGCCTCCTTTTGAGAAAATCTGTCAAATTGAAGCTGTTGTGACAGAACTCCTCTTCCTAAATCCCGAATATCGGCTGATTCAGCGTCCATGTCACTTCCGGCATCATTTTCATCGCTTGCAGCGCCATCATTTGCTGGTCGAAGCACAAATTCCAATTCATCCGCTTCATCAATTCCAGACGTAAGTGTGTCATTCTCCTCCAAGTCATTGAGAATGTTTATGCTTCAGCATCATTAGCTATGTTTGCACTATAAAAACAAAACAATTACCCTTGAATGGCTATGGTATGAAATTTCATACCTAAAGTTTTATCAATCGTGCAAGTCACAGAAATTAATATGAAATGAATCATGTTATATCATTAGTTAACTGAATCCGTAATCAACAAAATAAAACGAAAAACCATTGAAATTAAAACAATAATAACTTAAAATTTATAACATCACTCACCGGTGCGTCATTTTGTCGCCCCCCTGTATGAACAATAACTTAAAATATTTCTCACGAAGTCAGATAACATCAGAACAGTCTCCTACTACTTTTACTAATCTTGTAAACGATCTTCTATGCAACAATAATGATGGTATACCAGGAAGTTAGTTTATTGTCATTTTGAATTATTCTTAAAATCTTGCATATGGTATGAAATTTCATACCCTGGCCACCATTGGGTTAAGAATATTGTCTACATACAATCATCATGATTGACAACATTGGGAATAATTCGAAGAATTGGAAACCACCATGTTGCCATTTCGCAAACTGACAGCAGGTCCAACAAAATGTGTGTAATTCAAGCTAAATGTGGGAATTTTGAATTTTTATTTACAATTTCGAAAGTAGTAGAGTTTACCAAAAAATGGGTCAGGCACCACTTTCTTTATTGGTCTTTGTGACATTCAAGGAAAATATTTGGATTCCTTTTTGAAAAATTTTTCAAAATAATTGACTATTTCATACAACATTATGCAAAAACTACTCATCTTTTCAAAAAATTGGACATCGCCTCTTTTGAAGTAGAGAGATCATTAACCGATTAACCTTTTCAGTCCCACTGTAGCCATATGGGTACATCACTTTCTTGGTCTGATTAAACGGCTTGAATTTTATTTTAACTCACAACCTCGATGTCTACACATATGTGACTGATTTGATTAATTTAACAAATAAATCATACAATACATTTGTTCTGTGGATTTCTGGTGTTGTTTTCACTATGGTGTGCACTCAAATGTTATTCATGACACTGTGGGGTTTAATTTTTTGGAGAATTTTTCAGTGATAGTAAATTTCTGAGATAAATGTATCTTCCATTTTGAAGAACTGGGTTTGTTTTCAGTAGAGATTATCACACTATATGAATTTATGTAAAAGTTTGGGATATATTTGAATCAGAAGTGTGTTGCCATGTGGCTACAATGGGCATGTAGAGCATACATAACCTACGAATGGAGGTTCATTCACATGTATCATAACTACTATTACGAACGACATAATTGTAATTTGAAAACTATGTGCTTTTTTTTATTATAGCAAAGACTTGAGTGAATGTATAAATGACAAATAGTCGCACTAACTTGATATCTTCTTTGATGATGCATAGAGTATGACATCAGTGATGTTTTCCAGTGACGTTGATAAGGCTATCGTTACTAGAGAAATATTGTTGAATTCTATATAGATGAGGAATGAAAATAATGATATTCGTGCAATGCACAATAACAAACTACATAATCGATGGAAACATTACGGGGGAGAAAAAGAAAAAAAAAATTATCATGTTTAAAGGTTGATAATTTGTTTACATCTAATTTTGTCCTAGCTGAAGAGAACATAAAACTACAGAAATGGAATTATGTCTGAAAGAAATAAATGCCGTTTGTTGATAAAGAAAGTAACTTCTTCCAGTCACACAGGAAGTAGTTCAAGCAACTGTAAAAATTTTACTGTTGTTAATGTTACTGTAAAAATTAGCCAAATGACGAAGTAAACATTGCCACAGGGCTGTTCAAGGATTAAATGATTAAAATATCGTGTGAGAGTATTTATTACAAACCCTAAAACCTGATTTTATGTCTTTTGGAAAAATTTATTTTATTGCATGTATTTCTAATTAGTACATAATATATGAAGTTCCCTATGTGCCCACTGAAGTCATATGGCAAAATTTCATAACCTAGCAAATGGACAGAATTTCTTCAAATTGGTTTAGCAGTGAAATGTCATTGGCTTCTATATAATTGAAATGATAAAAGGCGTTGTTGCAATGTTGTTGATGAAATGATACAAGACATTGTTGCATTGTTGGCAATGACAACGCCTTGTATCATTCCAATCTCTTCAAATTGGTGAAGATCGTACATGTGGTTTAGGCACTAGTAGTATTCACAGACAGACAAACTTTTTGCTCACAATTTGTTTTTCGTCATCAAGGATCCACAAAACAGGAATGTTAAAATGTGTGGAGGATTTTTTTTTCTTAATTTAGCAACTCCACTTTGTCATTGTCCGGGGCTGGCAATGAATTTTTGTGTGCCGAAAATCAGCTGATTGTTTGTGCAGCATTACATTAACTTTCTCTGTCCTACGTGTATTACTCCGTAAGTATGTACGTATACGAGAAAGGGAAAATGAACTAATGTGCTGAGAATGTTAAAAACTTGTTTCTAAGTGTTATGATCTTCGTTAACAGTTCTATGCCTGAAATATTTTTTTCCTCGATTATAAATATTTTGGGATTGATAGGGTGAAGAACCAGGTTTTTAAAATGAAGAGAAATGTTTTCATAGTAAAGTTGTATGGTCTTGAAATGCATTTTAAATATTATACAGGCTAACATCCAAAAAACTTTTTGAGTTCACCTAATTCTTATGGTTTTAAATGTGCTGATTCCAAAAATAACATTAAAATTGCCTTATCACCCACCATTGGTTCACATTTTAACTTTTTCTCTGTATAGCACGACAAAGAAGTATACGCTTTGATAAAATATTTCTACATTGTGATCCCTTTCACCAAGCGTTCATAGGCGTGGAGGTTTTACACATGGAGCTGAATACATGGAGGTGCTGTTACCAACCCCTTCCGTGTTCAGCATGGGAAGCCAGTCCGCTATATTGGTAGATCTAAACACGTCTGTGAAACTTATATCTTCTGTTACTACAAGCCTAACAATAAGTCATTACTTCCCTTAGGTAGGTTGGAAAAGCTGTAAAATTTGACCTACAAAACATGTATTGTGGCTACACCCTGTGTTATTGATTTTTTTGAATTTAGAAACTGAATCTATCCACTTTTTTGTTACCAGGGCCTGTCAATATGATTTTTTTCTGCCGAAATTTCGCGGCTTTTTCCGCAGCATTTCATAACTTTCTTTCTACTGTGTAAGCGGTAGAACGTAAAAATGTGTTGTAATGTGCGAAAAAGAACCTGGAAAATGTATATCCTCAGACCTGGAAAACCAGGAAAAAATCTTGAATTCATAAAAGCCAAATCGCTGGTCACCCTGTTCTATCACAATCATGTTTTTGGAAATGAGCCGAACATAACCGAGCTACTGTAATTGCTAGGCAGCCAATTGTCTCTTTGTACAGCTCTAATCCACAATGCTCTCTGCTTTGGATCTGCAGGAAATTTTTAAGAAAAAATTAACGAATAACTTATAAAATTAATAAATGTTCCAAATTATAGTAGCTGCTTACTTGTGGAAAGCAATTTTCGGTTTTCCCCCGGTTTGTACAGCCGTTAGCCACACAAGTAACCATAATGAACTGTTATAAAAAGCTAGCTATTTTGAATAAGACTTTTAAATATTAAAAACGATGCCACATAACACAAGCTCAGCTACAAGCTACAGAGCACTCACACGCAGTTTGTCTATGTTACAAGCTTTCTGAACTCACTAATATGGCGGAGGTGGCTTCCAGATAGTGAAGTTATGCCATCTCCCTATATTCATAGCTCCATAGTTTGTCTGAGATGCATTGTACAAGCAGTCCCATGTTTGTTTTATTCGGGGGGCCACGTTTTTCCATTTCTCTTATCAAGAAAAGACTAGTGTACCCGTGCAGGAACTCTCACATGGGTTCCAAATTCCACCCTCTTCCCTATCTTTCCTTTTCCATATTAAGAGAAAGTTGTTAACAAAGCGTATTTGTTTTAACAATTTTAGGTAACTTCCAATGTACTTATAGAATTAACAAAAAATAAGAAACAATGAAAGGTTTATTCAGTATTATAATGTTATTGGAACCATTCACAACACTTCCTTGAAAGCATTTGAAGTAATTATAGTCTTGACAGCTAGCTTTTAGTTTTCCTTGAGCCACAAAATATTACAAAAGATTTTTACTCTCGAGGAAGCTATTTAAAGTTGTCCATGCAAAAATACAGGATTGGGCAAGCATTACCTTACTCTTTGGAATATTATTTAACTTTATTACCGAACTGAATGGAACACTTGTGCAGTTTAATCGCCTAGAGTATGAAGTAATTAGTTTAATTTCACATACAGTTGCAGATTGTGCATGTCTCTGAACAGATGGGGTAGTATCGAGAAGCGCCAGACCAGCAAAATGTAACAATATCAAAGAAACTCTCGTCCTATAGATTACGTTGCGAGGAAAGTTTCTTTGTGGCTTTCTGCTTCAAACTTCCAGATTTGAAGGCCATAGCCTTCTTGTAAGAGTTATTCAAGCAAATAAATTTTAATAATGCTGTTGGAATGTTGCATAAGTCAAAGTGCAAAAGTCACTTCTCCGTAAAGTTCTCTTTAGAAACCTCATTTATGAAGATCGGGTGCGTGTGCGCAAAACTCATCTACACTACTGAAATAATATAGGATAGGATTTCATACAATATAAACAAAACATGCATACGCTGTATAAGCGTTACTGTAAAAGCGAAATTTCTATCTTATTTTTCACAGAAAATTTTTGAGTTTTCAAAAAGTTCTATTTGAAATTGTTTGAAGCACCTTTACTCACTCAAGCAACAGAGCTTACAAATTACTGAAAATATGCATATTAATGGTGTAAAAGATATTTAAAAAATATACAAGTGTAATTATTGAAAAAAAACACAACAAAAAAACAATACACTGAAATGAACTTTACATCATATAGTGCAATGAACGTGATCTGTAGGAAAATTTGAAGAAAAAAATTAAAGCCGTTTTTGAGAAAATTACTTGTGAGCTTTTCTGAAAAGGCAATCTTCAGTTCATTTTCACAAAAAACTGTTCGGTTTTCGAGAAACTTTGACATTATTTAAAGCACATGCACTCATAAATTCAATAATAAAAACAAATAATGAAAACGTTAACAAGAGACATTAAAATATTACATTTTAGTGAATTTTGAAGAAAAAAAACAATAAAAGAATAGAGAATTATGGTGTTTATGTCATCTTACAGTGTGTATTTAGCTCTATTCTTGCCAAAAGTTTAAAGAAAAAATTTGGAGCCTTTTAAAAAAGTTTCTTCGTTTTTTTATTTTTTATAATTGTACAAATTGCACGCAATATTGCGCGGAAACTGGTAAAAGTTTGAAAAAATGTGCATGGCCTTAATGGAAGACCTAATTATGGACAACCTATTTCTCTTGAAGGAAAAATCTCTATCTTCAATATTGTAGTAGATAAAGTTGCCGAAATAAATCATGCTTTTTCAAAACACGCAGGATTTCGAAAAAAACAATTTTCGAAAATTCCGAGTTAACACAGTTGGCCAGCGAACCTGGAATCCTTGAAAACCGAAAATAACCTGGAATTTGAAAACGCCTGAAAAAACGGGGGGCAACCTGGAATGTGATTTGAAACCCGGGATTTTTCGTTATTTTCAGATTTTCCTCTACATTTAGCAGAAATTCATACGGCATCGCATTCAGTAAAGTGCAGATTCCAGCCCGGTACATGATAATGAGTGTTAAAATCGAAGTATGTATGAGAAGTTTGACAAATTTTCTTGAGGATTGCGAAGTTCTTGACTTACTCATTACACAACTTCAAACACTGCCGCTTGTATTGGTGCAACATGGGTAACAGCATCCCATAGCAGGTATATGGTTGCCTGTGGGTTGCACGTGCATGGACGAGATATTTGCGGAACAAACGTCTCACCGGAAACTCAATAGCAGAGTTTCGATTAGATTTTTTAAAAATTATTTATTAACATTACTACAGTACATGTAAGTTTATTTATTTATTTATTTATTTATTTTACGTCAAAAAAAACAGTTAAAAACTGCGTATGACGTGCTATGGGGAAAACTGAATTGTGTGCACATTTTCAAAATTCTGTGATCCCTACAATCAGTCATATACTACTTAAATTTTGAAAGGGAGAGAAAACAAACAAAAAAAACTCCCATGTAATAAAATCTATTTTCAAGGATAAATAAGCAATAAATTTTGAATTTTGAAAGGGAGAAAAAAAACTCCCATGTAATAAAATCTATTTTCAAGGAGAAATAAGCAATACATTTTGGCTCTTATTACTTCCTGCCGCGACAACATGGAAACGATAATTTGAATAATTGTATTTCCCACTGAATTCTAGAAGACGTGCACAGAAAATGAAGTTACATTTATGTCCAGAAGCAAAACAAGGGGCCATCTCAGCATTTGCTCAATGGATCAGGGAAACTGGACGAAAAACCTGATCGAGATGGGGGTCATTGACCCGGAAGCTGTGTTACAATAGTTGTTACAGGTTGTTTATACTCATTTATACAGTCCAAATGGTAATTAATGCATTATGTATCATTGTTAAAATTAATGTTACTTTTCTTGTGATGCTCAGTATAGTCTCTAATTGTATAGAAACAGTTATGCAGCAGAAACGATTTCACTTGGGATTTAAACTTTTCTATTGAATTTAATCGTTTAATGTCATCTGGCAAAGTGTTGTAAAATAATGTACATGTATTGTATGTGAATTTTTTGTAATGAGCTGTTGATACTGTCACCTGATGAATATGATTTCTACGTCGAGTGTTATAGTAATAGACTAAGGCATTTTCTGAAAATATATTCCCGCAAATAATATTCTGAAAATATTATTTAAGCAAGTCATTTTTTACAAAAACCACTGATTCGTAAATAAAAAGACACGGTAATGGTAGAATTCCTAGATTAATGAAGAAAGGCTTACATGAATCACGTGGGTGGGATTTGGTTATTATTCGTACAATTCGTTTTTGTAATCTAAAAGTCTGGGAGCTATAAGATGTATTTCCCCAGAATATTATGCCATATCTCAGGCGGGAATGAACATTCGCGAAGTATACACAACGAGCAGTATGAAGGCTGACTGAATTTGCAAGAATTCTGAACGCGTAGCATAATGAACTTAATTTTGTGTTCAATTCATTTAAATGGACGTTCCATTTAAGGTTTGACTGAATTGAGAGACCTAAAAATTTTGTTGCCTTAACATCAGTCAATGGTACACTGTTCATTTTCAATGGAGCACAGAATTGTTTATTTGAAATGGAAAACTGCATTAAAACCGTTTTCTTTTCGTTTACTATTAATTTGTTATTTCGGAACCAATTTGAAACATCTGATATTGTACTATTTACGGTTTCTTTATTGCAAAGGATGTTCGTATCATCCGCAAAGAGAACCGTTCTTCCGTTTCGAATCGTCGAGGGCATATCGTTTACGTAAAGTAGGAACAGAATAGGGCCTAAAATCGATCCTTGAACTCCACATGCAATGGGCAAAGAGTCGGAAAGGTGCGTACGTAATGTTCCATCATTCCAGTAAGGTATTTCAACTTTCTGAGATCGTTGTTTAAGGTACGAACATAACCAATCTAGAGCAATACCACGAATTCCATATGAAGGTAATTTTGAAAGTAAAATGTCATGATCAATGATGTCAAAAGCTTTTGAGAGATCTAAAAATAATCCAATAGGTGCCTCGTTTTGATCTAATGATGAGGCGACATCTTTAAGAAAAGAAAATATAGCTGTTTCCGTTGATTTGGATTTTCTAAATCCATGTTGGCAATCTGAAAGCGCGTCGTGTTTAGTGAGAAAGGTTTCCATTCGTACGTAAAAAAAGTCTCTCTAATATTTTTGAAAAAACTGATAGAAGTTTGAGTTTCGATTAGTGTCGCACCTCTTTAATGACATCGGTGGTACCACTTTGCAATATTTTTCGATCGAAACGACCATGTTATGACGTCCATACTATTCAAAGGGAATTTTATCTTCTTTTGTAGAAGAGCGCAGTCGAAGCTATCTTGGCTTACAGCTTATACGAAGATTAAGAGTGAGTGTCCGAATTGACAGGGAACACGAAGAAAATGAACATGCGGAGATATTAAGACTAAATGTACCGACACTAGTGGCAGCACCAAAATAAACAAAATTTACTAGACCGATAACGTCTGAACAAATTGTCCGATTTTCGATCTGTAAACGGCAGTGGACTCCTTTTTAAAATAGAATTTACGCTATGAGGACGTGTTTTCAAAAATGATTTCCAAACATTTTTTAAATTTTTTTCTCATTGTTCCGCGAAGAAATTAAAAAATGTGGGCTTATAGCGCGATGACGACGTGATTCCTGAATCCAACGCCGTGTCAATCACGCAAATCGGATGAATAGGAGCGGCGTAAAGTGAAATTTGGAAAACGCCTCCCCCGCTCCACGCCCTTGCGTCACCCGACGCTTCTGGGGTCCTCCCTCGACGCGGCCGAACGGCCAAACCCGGCAGCCTGCGGCACGGGAGGAGGCCGTGCTCTCAGGCAGGCAAGCCGGGCAGTCGGTTTATGCTTTCGTCCCTTTCGATCTCAATATATTTTTCCCCACGTATCAAACTAGTGATGCTGTAACACAACCAAACGGTCTCGTATCATCTGTAATAGTCGTATAAAACTATATATCTTGTTCACATATTTCCGTCTTCCTTCGAATACCATCAAAAACATTATTTGAGGCATTACTCAAAATATCGATTCCAATTTGGAAACTGATTTCAAAAAGAATATTGAACTAATTGAGTAGATATCAACAATATTCCATGTTCTAACATACTTTTTACTTCTAAATCTTCCGTTATCATTTCTATTCTCTTCTTACTATACGTAAACGATATACCCTCGACGATTCGAAACGGTAAAAAAAAAAAAATTCTCCTTGCGGATTATACGAACATTCTTTGCAATAAACAAACCGTAAATAGTACAATAACAGATATTTCAAATTGGTTCCGAAATAAATTAACAGTAAATGAAAAAAACCGGTGTTAATGTAGTTTTCCATTTCAAATAAAGAATTCTGTACTCCATTGCAAATGAACGGTGTACCATTGATGTTAAGGCAACAAAATGTTTAGGTCTCTCAATTCAAACATCAAATGGAACGTCCATTTAAAGGAATTGAATATAAAATTAAGTGTATTATGCTACGCGTTCAGGTTCTTCGTTCTGGTTTGGCGTTCCTGTTCTTTCAAATTCAGTCGGCCTTTATACTGCTCGTTGTGTATATTTCGTGAATGTTCATTCCCGCCTGAGATATGGCATAATATTCTGGGGAATACATCTTCTACCTCCCAGACTTTTAGATTACAAAAAAGAACTGTACGAATAATAACAAAATTCCACCCACGTGATTTTTGTAAGCCTCTCTTCATTAATCTAGGAATTTTACCATTACCTTGTCTGTTGATTTGCGAATCAGTAGTTTTTGTCAAAAATGACTTGCTTAAGGGCGGGAATATATTTTCAGAAAATGCCGATGTATATTACTATAACACTCGACGTAGAAATCATATTCATCAGGTGACAGTATCAACAGCTCATTTAAAAACATCCACGTACAATATATTATTTGACTTTGCCAGATGGCATTAAACAATTAAATTCGATAGAAAAGTTTAAATCCCAAATGAAATCGTTTCTTCTGCATAACTGTTTCTACAATTAGGGACTATGCTGAGCATCACACAGAAAGTAACATTAATTTTAACAGTGATATTTAATGTATTATTTACCATTTGGACTGTACAATTCTAAACAATATGAAACAATATTGTACTACAGCCTCCGGGTCAATGACCCCCATCTCGATCAGGTTTTTCGTTCAGTTTCCCTGATCCATTGAGCAAATGCTCAATGAGATAGCCCCTTGTTTTGCTTCTGGACATAAATGTAACTTCGTTATCTGTGCGCGACTTCTAGAATTTAGTGGAAAATATAGTTATTCAAATTATCGTTTCCATTTTGTCGCGGCAAGTATTATTCCTTGACGAAGGACATCATGCCCTAAATGTAGTGCTTATTTATCCTTGAAATTAGATTTTATTACATGGGAGCGTTTTTTTTTTAAATTAATTCAAAATTCAAGTAGTATATGACTTAGTGTAGGGATTACAGAATTTTGAAAACGTGCACAGAATTCACTTCTCCCCATAGCAGGTCATACACAGTTTAATTGTTTTTAGACGTAAAATAAATATATAAATAAAAATATATTTAGTACTGTGAACGCTCTTTTGAGCACGTTAGTAAAAGATCTAGATGTTACATGCAAGCATGTTACATTTATTATAAAACAGATCGATTTATTGATTAATATAGAATTTAATTAAAATTAATTTTAAAAAATGTACTTTGGGCGATAGATGGCAGCCGGAAGTATGTGGCAAATCAGAATAGTCCAAAGAAAATAGAAAACTAATACGAGAAAGTCTGTGCCATTATGCGGCATCTCTAGTTACTAGTTACTAACATATGTAGTATAGAGAAAGTTGTGTAATGCTGCGGAATATCTATGTCGAGATGTTAACGATAATACACTTTTGGGCCCCCCCTAATACCGAAACTGCGTCTTTTTCAGACGTCCGTCTGTGAAAACTACTAGCTCCTAAACTACGTACGTTTCTTAATTGAAGATTACCCTGTCGATCAGGCTCTAGTTGAAAGTTTGAAACACATTCTCTTAAATGTGGGGGTACTTCACATGAAGACCCCGGACATTTTCAAAATTTTCTCAAAAACCGGCTTCAAATTTTTCTTAAAATTTTTGTTAGTGGTAGTTCCAAGTGTACACTACTTGGTGACATAAACGCCATATTGCTGAATTTTTTTCTTGAAAAATTACAAAAATGGTATTTGTTTGTCTTGTCTCTCACGTTGGTAATATTTACATTAGAAGTGATTTCTTCATGTTTTTGCACTTACGATTACATGCGATTTAAATAATGACAGATAAATTTTCTCGAAAATTCAAGGTTTTGTTAAAGTTAGCTCAAAATTCCTCTTTTTCGGAAACGCTGAAACGTGATTTTCTCAAAAATTGTTCTAAGAGTTTTATTTAAACTTTTCCAATGGATAGCGGTAATGACACTTTAATATGACGTAAAGGTCATTTTGGTGTTGTTTTTTTTTTAATTACATAAGTTGTTTTTTTTTAATGTCTCACGCCCTTAATATAGACATTTCCAACGATTTGTATACATTATTGCATTTGCAAGTGGAAGTGCTGCAAAGACTTTAAGTTTTTCCAATCTCAATAAATTCCTGTGGAAAAAGCTTCAAATTTCACATTTTCAATAATGCCTAATCGCTATTTTTTTTTTTTAATTGCTTCAAATTTGTCGGTGAAAATTTCTATTTACGACGAGGTTTTACTCTTCTTTAATATTCTTGAATTAATATTTTGGTTCTACTATTAGGTAACCGAGAAGTTGAGATAGAAAAAAGAGTACATTGGGCGGCGATAGTTGGCAGGTGGTCAGAGAATGTAGCAATATCTTAAAGCCAGTCCTCGCCAAGGACGTTAGGAAACTTTACTACGAAAAAGTCTTTGACATCCTGTAGCACCTGTAGTTCCATACGCTCAAAATATACATAAACTCATACGGCCCTTACTGACAGTTATTATTAGCGTTGGTGTGTGGTCAGTAAGCTGGTCACTCCTTTGTACCATAGCTTATGTATGCTAGATAAAGAATTTGATGCTGTAATTATATTATTTAGAAAACTTAATTCATATTCTAGTCCAATTTGTCATTTTTATTAACGAAAGCTTAAAAGAATAAAAACCTAAGAACATTTAATATCATATAGAGTTTCTTCCAAGGTTGGCAGAGCGAAATCTGGCACTTGACGTTTCAGAAGGTATTTCTTCATATTTTGTTTTATACACTCCAGAATGTGCAAATTAAATGAATATTTGGGTTTTCTTCTGACGAACTTTTGTACAAATAAACAGGGAGCGAGTAATTTATACACAGAACAATCACTTGAAACTCACCCACATACTTGCAGAAAAATATTAATTATAATTCAGTTACATATATTTCTTATCAATTGTTATTTTTAGATAATACGTCTGTGTCATAATACTGTCACAGCAATGATGTCTTCGGAAGATGTACAGTTTATTTACTGCACAGGGACTTGCCAGTTTATTTACTGTTACCAGGAACACTACGAGGAGCTTCTCTCCATGTTCTCACATATACAACAGTATATACAAAATCTCTATTTAACCTTCATATTCATATTTACAGATCACCCAAGACAAAGGAAATAACTATATGTACACAATTATTTTCATGCATTCCAAATTTCTAACGTTTCCTTGGCTACACATGTAATGTAATGAGGCAATAATCTTAACAATTATCACCCTAAATTACGCACATATGTCCTTGGAAATATTTTAAATATTTTCCTCGAATTATATTTAAATATTTCTCATTGGAAGATGCGCAAATTGAACATTAACTAGCTACTCTCGAAATGTTCTGCATATAACCTCATGTTACCAAGAACAGAAACAGACATATACCAGCTTACTGGCAGTTTGGATGTCCCAGGTCTAAAAATTTGGTCGAATCTGCGGGACTGTTAATAGACTGTGCTTGTCCTGTAGATTACTGTGCGAGAAACGCTTCTTTGAGGCCATTGGCCTCAAAAGTTTAAGGCTGTAGAACACTTCGTTTAGGATTTATTTAACAGTATATCTGACTGTGTTGCGGGTTGCGTGTAACACGAATATTTATATACGTTTTTTAAACAATTCCTTCATATTTTGAAACTAAAAGTGCAATATTTCACGTCTCCGTGAAATTCTCTTTCTTTAGATATTTATAATGATTGGTTGTCAGTGAGAGCCGCAAAAGGTATGTATTCTACTGAAATAATATAGATGATACTAGTTTAGCAGTTAAAGTTGAGCACTTGTCGTGGTTGTAAGAACAGTCCTGACATTGTTATATTTCTGGCGAATTGTGATTAACAAACATCAAGGGGACATTACAAACTGTTAGAAATGTGTAATTTTCATATTTCGGAATTAAACTTGATCAGGACAAATCTTGGTCACCACATAAGGTATGTTATATTTTGTGTAGAAGACCTTAGAAAATGGTCAGAAAAGGAAAAAGCATCCTTTAGATTTATCATTCTAATGGTATGGAGGGAGCCAAGGAATCATTAAGATGATTGCTACTTTTGTTGCATTGAATTACTACTTACAATTCAAAAAACAAAAAAATAATTCAGTATCCCAACCTACCATCTGCAATTCGGCCAATCGGCCAATTCATTGTCCGGATCTGCCTGCTCCTGAACTACCAATGGCTATTGCAACAGTTAATTTGGGTAATATGTCAAGTAATGAATCTGTCATAAAGATGAACCAGCTGAAGTGAGCTGAGTTTGTGTTGCGTGAACAGTGTGGAACCTCAGTTGTTTACTCAAATTGAGCTAAATAATTTTGTTAGAGATTTGGTCTTAACAAAGATAAAGCTGAACTACTTGGCTGCAGACCCAAGGAAATGATCTTGTTAGCAGCTGGAACTTCAATCCATGTGTTCAGAAGAAGAGAGCAGTAATTTGCAATATTCTTTTCAGACGAGAATATGATTTGGTATATTGCTATGATTTGGAATATTGCCAGTGTGGTGGAGTTCGAAATTGAATACAAAAAGAAAAATGGAGGCTCTTGATCGATTCCACCAAAACTAGTTAAAAAGCAGTTCTATTAACAATGATAACATCTATGCATCTTTACCTGTTGCTCTTCTGTACTCATAAAGAAAAGTTGCGAAAACCTCAGTGTAATTTTAGAGGAAAAATATACTACTCCGCTCATGGATGATATGTGGTGACTTAAAAATAACATGCATGCTTCTTGGCCAGCAAAGTAGTTATACTAAATTCCCATGTTTCCTATGTAAATGGGATCGTAGGGCACGAGATCAGCATTGGTCTAGAAAGAATTGACATGTAAGAAAATCTTTAAAGCCAAGAGAAAAGAACATTCTACGTCAACAACTGATAGATCAACACAAGATTCTGCTACCTCCAATGCACATAAAATTAGATCTCGTGAAACAATCTGTGAAGGCCTTACCTAAATTTGGGCAGTTTTCAGATATCTTTGTGAAAAGTTTCCATAATTGTCTAAAGCAAAATTGAAAGAGGGTATTTTCGTTGGACCTAATATTAGAAAAATGTTTGATACCCAATTTGAACTAAATAAAACAGTAAATGGAAAAACGAGCGTCGATTGCATGTAAACACGTAGATAAGTTCCTAGGCAACAAAAAAGACCCAGACTATCAAGGAATTGTTGCTAATATGCTGGAGTCTTTCACAAAATTGAGATGTTTAATGAGCCTGAAGGTTTACTTTTTAACTCTTGCATGGCGAGGCCGGGGGACCTAAGGTCCCCCAGTTCTTTTTTTTTCCCATTACAAGTAACAGAAAAAAGGTAGAATTTTTTCTCTCACGTTCGTAAATATTTATTTCAAGATATGTTAACACACTTTTTATGGTAGTACTGTTGTTGGATTACATAGGAATGGCTTTGCGAGGACTCGTTACCTCTTTTCTCTTTGTCCTTGATGTTTTGATTTCACATTCATATTTCTGGTGTATTTGGCAATTGTTTCATGACTAATATGTCACTATTGTTAGAGTAACTTGTGAGTACTGGTAACTAGCGATTGTCTTCTGTTTTACTCTCCAGGCAGCGTTTGTCAGTATTGTCAGTTGTGTTGCGTGAATTGTAAGAAATTGCCTTTACGCCAGCTATGAGTAAGCGAGAAATTAGATAATGGATTACATAGGAAAATAGATATTTTACATATCTAAAAGTTTTCTATTAGTGAGCCCCAGTGGTCTTGTAATAATAATGTGAAATTGCAAATATTTCATACAATAGTTATTCCAAAGATGATAACATGATTTAAATGAGTAAGCTAGAGCATTGTTTTTTCAATTTGTCAATATATTATAAAATATTTGCCAAATTTATACAAATGTTCATGTACAATATCGTAAGATGATAAACAAACGCAATAAAAAATCTATATATTTAAAAAAATAAGGTATTCTGCCATGGCTTCGTTTAGAGCTTCTACTGAACCGATTGTTGTATTTTTTCTTTTAAATGAAAGAATATGATCCCTAGATGTGTTATCAGATATTGTTTGTGTTGATTCACCAACATTTACGGTGTAAATTAATTAATTAAATCATTCTTTAGTAGTACGCTTATCAATAGTCAATTGTTTTCTTTCAAAGGGTGGCAGTTTCAAAATCGATATACATAAGTCCATAGATGTGAGTCCACGCTGCTTGATGTTTTGTTTTGATTGTTGAGATTTGTTTACAATTCGTCAAGGTTTTGTTTCAGTGTAATAATTGCATTGTGGTGTTGACAGTTTGCATGTACTTGCTTCTGTGGTGTATTTTGTAGAGAATATTCGCACAATGGGTTTTGCTCGGTTGTACTTTAGTGAAGTTGTTTACGGGTTATGTCGAATTCCGAATCGTTGTCCACGCGCCCCTAAAGACGCAAACATACATTAACTGGACGCAGGGAAAGAGAAAGTCAGCGTAGGTGTCGTGATAGTGAGGTCATTTCGTTTTCTATTGGGTCATTGTCTATGAAATGTCAGTTTTGTTCTGCTTTGTACTTTCCATGTGAGAGAAATTCTGCAAACGATTTACTCTGTGTTGCTTAAATGTGAAAATAAGTATACCTTCGAGCAATATGCAAGAAGAAATCAAACAGTTGTTTATAGGAGATAATGACACATCAAAAAACTTAAGAAATAATATCCTTCAGTATAATAGTGCTATATCTTTTGTGCCGATATTGCATTGCCACCTGGTCATGGGCCATACGTGTTCAAATTTTGGGAACTCATCACAGAATATTTTCGTTATACCCTCAAGATCCAAACAATGCAATATATTGTGAACATTAGTCTGGGTACAGTATTTTTACATTTATTTCAGATCTCACCGTCAAATTTTGACGGGTTCTCACTAGTACTATTTTAAACTCAGTATAACAGCGTTTTTTGTAACAACTTTTGGTGGGGGTCACTTGGGTACCCCACACTAAGAGCTATGTTTTAATATCACGCTTGACTATGCTAAGGTTAAACAGCCATTTACAATTATTTTGTAACAATTTGTGATGTAAGTTAAGAACAAAGTCAGCGTTTTCATCAAGATCTAAAAGTGATGGAAAAACGCTATCAGAGAGGATGGAACACCAAGATGTGGGGAGATTACTGTTGGTCACTTCACCGAGAGTCAGCAAACGGGGCATGGGAGAAAAAGCTATATCAGGAGCTTTATAGAAAAGAGACAAAATATACGTCAGACATGTAAAGCCTGTGTAGAATGTAAGAATTAAGAATGTAAAGCCATCTTCTTGTTTAAATAAGATTCTGTTGGTATTTTAGAAGTCGTTTACTTTTAATTCAGCACCCAAAAACCATAAAAATCAAAATTGAAAAAATTCTGAAACCCTTTTTTGTTGGCCTGTGTTATTAAAAAAAACAATGAAAACTGTTTTCTACAATGAAAATAATTATGATCCCCAATGAGGATTGAAGTTAAAATGATACACTGGAACTGATATGGAACTTGTAAATAAAATTTATTAAAAATTATATTATGTTCTGACCTTCTTAAAACAGTCAATATTCAATCCGACAGTATATTTCTCACATTTCTTTTACATACTGCACACTTTCTTTGTTTCCCACATGCCACACGCGACAAGACGAACGCTTAGATCCCCTCTTCTGATCGGAGTGCCTCACCCTGATTGCTCAGAATCTCCTATCAGAAGTGGTGGGGGGGGGACGACACTCGAACCAATGGCACGCGAGGTCATGTGTCACAAAAAGAAATTGCCGTTGCATTTTTGACATGAAAGTAGGCTGCACGGCCCCATGCGGGAGGGGGATGTACAAATCGCGTAGTATTTCAAGGCATCACGCCTCGCGCAAATGTAAAGAGTGGCGCTCCATTAATCACGCATGTCCCCAGACGCGAAGGGTCTTGGTTCGAGTTTTCCATTACATGATGCATTTTTTTACCGCTGGCGCTAGGCGGATCGGGTCCATCTTTAAAAAAAAAGTGGTTGCCTATCCAAAACTTTCGCGGTACCTATGCGGCGTAGCACGTGTCCGTCACTTCGGGCCTGAATTACAAAAGGATGGCATGCGGTGGGTTTTCCGTACGGGGGTCGTAAATTTACATCCGCTCTGTCACGGCGGTCGGAAAAAGGGGACGGCGATGGCCAGGGAAACGCAGGAGACGGTGGCCGGCAAGGGACGGGGGCTTTACCGTGCCAGGTCGGTACGCTCCGCAGGCCGCAGGTACCCGATATTAATTACAATAGCGAGTCCGTTCATTCCGTTTCATGTCCGTTAACGAATGGTGTGACTTTACATTATCGAATAGAATCGTCCTCTGTAGCACAAAAAGAGCGAGAGCGACGGAGAGAAAGAGAGACAGAGCGACGGAGAGAGAGAGACAGAGCGACGGAGAGAGAGAGACAGAGCGACGGAGAGAGAGAGAGACAGAGCGACGGAGAGAGAGAGAGAGACAGAGCGACGGAGAGAGAGAGAGACAGAGCGACGGAGAGAGAGAGAGAGACAGAGCGACGGAGAGAGAGAGACAGAGCGACGGAGAGAGAGAGACAGAGAGCGACGGAGAGAGAGAGACAGAGAGCGACGGAGAGAGAGAGACAGAGAGCGACGGAGAGAGAGAGACAGAGAGCGACGGAGAGAGAGAGACAGAGAGCGACGGAGAGAGAGAGACAGAGAGCGACGGAGAGAGAGAGACAGAGAGCGACGGAGAGAGACAGAGAGCGACGGAGAGAGACAGAGAGCGACGGAGAGAGAGAGACAGAGAGCGACGGAGGGAGAGAGACAGAGAGCGACGGAGGGAGAGAGACAGAGAGCGACGGAGGGAGAGAGACAGAGCGGCGGAGAGAGACGAAGAGCGGCGGAAGAGAGAGACGAAACGACGGAGAGAGAGAGACAGAAACGATCGGAGAAGAGAGAGAAGAGAGACGAACGACGGAGAGAGAGACGAGAGCGACGGAGAGAGAGACAGGAAACGACGGAGAGAGAGAGACAGAGAGCGACGGAGAGAGAGACGAAGAGAGCGACGGAGAGAGAGAGAGAGACAGAGGCAGAGAGAGAGAGAGAGACAGAGGCAGAGAGAGAGAGAGAGACAGAGGCAGAGAGAGAGAGAGACAGAGGCAGAGAGAGAGAGAGACAGAGGCAGAGAGAGAGAGACAGAGGCAGAGAGAGAGACAGAGGCAGAGAGAGAGAGAGAGAGAGAGAGAGAGAGAGAGAGAGAGAGAGAGAGAGAGAGAGAGAGAGAGAGAGAGAGAGAGAGAGACAGAGCGAGAGAGAGAGAGACAGAGCGAGAGAGAGAGAGACAGAGCGAGAGAGAGAGAGACAGAGCGAGAGAGAGACAGAGCGAGAGATTGAAAGAGAGACAGAGCGAGACAAAGCGAGACAGACAAAGCGAGACAGACAAAGCGAGACAGACAAAGCGAGACAGACAGAGCGAGACAGACAGAGCGAGACAGACAGAGCGAGACAGACAGAGCGAGACAGACAGAGCGAGACAGACAGAGCGAGACAGACAGAGCGAGACAGACAGCGAGACAGACAGAGCGAGACAGACAGAGCGAGACAGACAGAGCGAGACAGACAGAGCGAGACAGACAGAGCGAGACAGACAGAGCGAGACAGACAGACAGACAGACAGACAGACAGAGCGAGACAGACAGACAGAGACAGACAGACAGAGACAGAGACAGACAGACAGAGACAGAGACAGAGCGAGAGACAGACGAACCAAAAAGACAGAGCGAGAGACAGACGAACAGACAGACAGACAGAGCGAGAAGACAGACAGACAGACGAACAGCGAACGGACAGAAGACAGACAGACAGACAGACGGAGCAGACAGAGAGACAGACCGAGGGCAGACAGACAGACAGAGAGACAGACCGAGAGACAGACAGACAGACAGAAGACAGACCGAGAGACGAAGACAGACAGACAGAGCAGACCGAGAGACAGACAGACAGACAGAGAGACAGACAGACAGACAGAGCGAGAGGTCAGGAAAGTAAAGTGGGAAAACTGGAGACTAACATCTGAAGATCTGTGGCGCCGCATTACCGCATCTTGTCATGCCATTTCACGTGGAACTCTGAATTCTTTTCGATGGTTTCTTTACAAGCCTCTTCAAATGTATATATCTGTTGATGGTTCACATATTGAGTACGTTATAAATCAAGCTATTTCTAGAATTGTTAACTTACCCTTTGTTTCTGTATTTTAAAGTATTTTTCTTACTTTTATTTACACGATATTTTTGTACCGGCTGAGGTGTTCAGTCTTTCAAAGAGTAAACGTTTTGCTTCTGACAGCACACGCATTTATTAATTAAGAACATGTTCACTCTCCAATCTTCCCTTGCTTTCTTTACGGTTAATAATGCAAATATTTTCTCCAATCTTGTAGTATTTCATTAAATACAAAATTGTACCTTGTTGCGTACAGATTTGCTCAAAACATGGCTATGGGTGAATACATTGTCTCCAGGACTGAGAGGGTGTAGTCTTAACGAGCAAATCGTGGGTTTTCGTGAGCTCCTTTGCACATTGCATCACTACATTTACGGCAGGGTCGACGCAACGGAAGGGAATGGCCTCGCCGCATATCACCCGGAATTTCTCGTTCAGATTACGGAAACCAGCAGTCGGCGTGCGTCTTTAAAACTCTTAATTTCTCGAAAACTTTACTATGTAACATATGGCGATATGCATATTTATGAACTCGTCTCTTCACGCTTGTTATGATGAGCTAAAAAAATATATAGGGTTCCATTTAAAAAACCAAAGTTGGGTCAATATCTCTGCAATAAAAAATGCAATACAATAATATTATGCATGACCATATGTGCCCCTTGCATATAGTAATTTTAGTGAAAACCGCAACTCAGTATGTGCAACGGTTCAGGAGAAAATTCAAGGGAATATCTTAGGTGGGCCACACGGTATAGGATTGTGTGCATCCCGAATGTAAACGGCGAAACATTCGTCGTCGCTGTTCTTCCTTCTCTATTTCATCCATGAATTCATAGAATTCAAGCAATTCGTTATCCGTTGTGTGTGTCGTATCTCAAATACGCCCCAAAGTGTTCCCCAAAATTATTGCTTACTTTTCGGTCTGTTCTTTTTAATACACAGCAACGTAACCTTTAGTGCATTTCACCCGTCTCTTCCGTTCGATCCAAATCTTGGTACTTGATTACTGCCAAGGACAATGTAAAAACAGTGAGTTTTTTCAGAGTTTTTTTTGTTCAGCTTTTATGCAGTGCATTTATTTATGTATGGATAACGGAGGAAGCTGGTTACATTGATTAGTTAGAGAATGAATACGTTCATTGATTTCTCATCGTTTCATACATAAAATAACGCTTCTTCCTCCAGACGCACACCTTCTCAGCAAAAATTTTCGGAATAAGCAAAAATTAGATAACAAATGTAAACGAAATTTAGTAGCAACATCCAGCTTCCAACTATCAGCATAGGTATCTCTTCCTCTTGAAGGATCTACTAACGAAAAACCTCTTTCATACGCAAGGTACAACTGCCGACTTTTCTTCTCTAAGCGAAGCAGTGCTTATACGGTCCCCGCGAGTGGACAATCAACATGCAAAATCCGAACTGTCAGCCTCGCTGACTTTTCCTAGTAAAAATCAAGCCAAAAGTAATGTCAATGGATTTCAATATGATGTTACCGCTCACTCGCGTTTCGACTTGCTCGCAAATGTCACGCAGAGGGTCAAAATGAGGAGGACAACAGCAAGATCTCTCATTTTTTACATTTAAATCATAATAACTATCTTATATTGATTCAACATTTAAACCCAATACAACCAAAACTTCCTTCCAAAACTTAGAGAATATATAAAAGTTAACTTCTCTCGAATATCAGACTTTCGTGAATTCAGAAAATCAAGTGAAACTGCCGACATTGAATTTCATATCTACAGTGTTCTGGGGGAAAAGCACTACCCCAATGTTAATTGTTAGGGTTCATATGGCCAGAAATTGCTACGTTACAGTTTGAGATTACCTAATAGTAACTAAGGAAGTCCGTACTGCTTTAACATTACTAGTTGTACTAAGTTAATTTTTTTTTCTTTTCCACTTAGATTTTTCAAGAAAGGATTTTAAAAAATTTCACTAGACAATTTCATGAAGCTATATCGGAACGCAATCTGCCTACGGAGTGCCTACGGAGAACGTCTTCTGCCTGCTGTGTGCCGTGTATGTGCACTAGTGTAAAGTATGATACGAACACATAAACAAGTTACATTTATTAACGGATTACATATTACGGGTTAAAGCTTTATATTATAGCTATTATGAATCTTATTTTGTAACAGTACTACAGTTGTATTTGCTCCTCATTCGTCTCGATTTTCACCATCTGTTTCTACACGTTCCTCTTGATGTCCCAGTTATGTTCATTTTAATAGCAATTGTCTACGTTGCAAGAAGAAAGCGAGTGACACAAACAACGAAAGCTTCGCGAATTAAAATAATTACCATAAGCCCGGAATCTTCATTCCTCTGCTAAAATTATTAAGTGGTGTTTTCGTGAAAGCGGTTTCGCTCATTGAGGCCCTCTCTTCCTCGCGCATTCACCGCGCAGCGCGTTTGAAGGCCTCTGTGCACGCGCGCATTCGTGGCCCGTGGGCGGCCACGGGAAGACGGCGGGCGCGAGGCGCGAATTCAATCTCCCTTCTTAGCCAGCTGCGCCCTGCCTCCCTCGCCCCTCACGCCCCCCCCCCAACGCCGACGATTGTTTTTCCTCCCGCTGCGCGAGACGCCGCCGCCGCCGCTTGCGTGGCAGCTCTCAGAACTCATCTTCCCGCCCACGTCCCAACCCCCGCACATCCCTCCCCGCACCCCTCTCCGCCGCGTCCTTTCCTGCCACGCCCCACCGCGCCACTTCCCGCTGTACCCCGCTCCGCTCCTCCCACCTCTGCCCCGCTTCACCGCGCCACGCCCCTTTCCGCCGCGCTCCGCTCCGGACTCGCCCCCGCCTGCGCCCCGCCTCGCGGCCCCGCCTCGCGGCCCCGCCTCGCGGCCCCGCCTCGCGGCCCCGCCTCGCGGCCCCGCCTCGCGGCCCCGCCTCGCGGCCCCGCCTCGCGGCCCCGCCTCGCGGCCCCGCCTCGCGGCCTCGCATCGCCTGCGGCCCGCCTCGCCCCCACCTGGCATCCCGACTCGCGCCTCACCCCGCCTCGCGCGTCACCCCGTTCCTGTGAGTGACACTCGCTCCTCTTCTGGCCAGGCGCAGCTGCCTCAAAAGGTCACCTCCTGTGACCTTCATTATCATACGTGTTTCATATCATATTATTTATAAAACGTAAATATCACTTTTTCCGAATAATTGTTCAATGTCTGCAAATACGTAATTGTTTGGATGTCACCGATGACCAAACGCCTAAAGCCTCGTACACACGTAGCATCGAAGTCGCGGAACTATGTATGGGGACAGTTGCGAGACACTGTCCCTAGACCGTTCAAATACATTGTCCCGCGACCACACCTAGTCGGCCGGTTGCATCACAAACATCGGCGAGATATTGCTTCATGTACATTTATTTTGTGTTTAAACAACTTTGTTATTACAAACAAAAAATCAGCCATTCCTTTTTTCAGAAGGCATTGCCGTCGGCATTAATCTTTTAATAGTATCAAATTAGAAGATGGCAAGGAATTCCGTAATTTTGTAAGGATGGGCTCAACCGATTTTGAAATCCGTTTGCAAATGGATGAAAGCAAACTTCTAAGAATCAAACTGTATTTCAGGATACCATTCCAGCATTTATCAGGCTAGCTGCCTCTAGCCGATTCCTTGCCAGTGGTATATATATTTTAAAGTCAAATATTTACATTTAATGTGTATAGGAATATAATTTTTTAATGAAATATGCATTTCAATTTTTTAAACAATCTGTGTTGTTAGTAAATGTCATTAACTTCCTCTCGTCTCTATATCTTGCACTAAAAACATTAAAGCTTGTCGGCGAAAACTGTTTGACTTTTGGGACAATTGACAGGATACAGGCAGCTCCTCCATTCGCGATTCATACAACGGTTTCCCTATCTACCTGTAACTGAACAGGGTCTAGCTAGCCAAAGAGCTTCAATTGTGCGCAATAAACTTGGCGATGGGCAATTCGAGGGCGTATACTGCAAGAAGTTGCAGGATAGATAGAAGAACTCTCGGAAGGTAATCTAAATACCAAAGCTGTAGCAGAAGACGCACAAGAAAATACCAGCAGTACAGAGAGACCACGCTTATAAATAATAATAATAATAATAATAATAATAATAATAATAATAATAATAATAATAATAATAATAATAATAATAATGTATTAATTACATAACTTTCCCTATACTACGTATATTAGTCTGAATATACGTATGTATACGATAATATAAAACTAGTGTTGAGTGGCGGAAAATTTGGAAAGCACAAACTGACCAATGAAACAAACAAACAAAACCCATCGGGCCACAAGAGAACAGAAGCTTGCCTGGCTCGCAACTCCACTTACAGGCCTCCGTGCTCCCTGCAGCCGTCTAGACCAGGGGCCCAACAGCTTGCGGCGCATCTATCGATCCGATTTGGACGATTGATACGGCGTTGGATTCAGGGAGCACGTCGTCATCGCGCTATCCGTATGCCCATATTTTTTAATTTCATCTTGGAACTGAGAGTAATTTGAATTTTTTTGGAAAAAGGGGTTCGTAGCGTAAACTATATATTAACTACGAATCAAATGCCGTTTATTGATTGAAAATCGAACCATTTATTCAGACGGTTTTAGTAAAGTAATTTTGATGCAGTCACGTGGTGGCGACAAATTGAACGAGTGTCGGTACTTAACATAAAGTTCGCACAGGTACTCACACTTCAGCGTACGGGACGGTCGAACAAACGTCGCAGGCACAGCTCTCCGGGCGTTGATGCAGGGGGTTGCGATGCCGGCGGTGGCCTCCCCTCGATGACAGGGGCGCTGCGGCGAAGGCTCCACCCCAACTTGTCTCGCGGTGCGTGGATGTGGCCGCGACCCTTGTGGCGATGCACGCTCGCCACCGGTCGGCGGGTCTCGAAGTTCTGCTCGCCGCTTCTCAGGTGTCGGTGCCCGCTGCACTTTTCCTTTCAGCTTTGCATTTCTGCAAAGGCGAAGGTCGCGAATTGCGCGTGCGTGAACTAAATCTTTGCCGTCGGAGTGTGAAGATGTAGCGATTGCGACCCGTAATTGAGCGGTGCGTGGTCCGCCATTTGGAAAATGCCGTCGAGACCAGGATTCGGGTATGTCGACCCCGGCGCACGTTGCACTTCCAAGGCCACTTCCAACCGCTCGCAAAGCCCGCAACAGACTACGCCGAGAGATGCGATGTCAGAAGTGTGCGACGAGAAATGGGGAAAGAGGCCGGCGAGGCTGCGTCCACTCACTAGAAATATGTTATTCGATGTCTTGAAATGCCTTTATGCGCTACAAGCCGAGAGTGGGACAGCAGTTAGCTATGAGATCACCTGCGAGTCCCATTTCTTGTTTTTTTTTCAATGCTCTTGTGTAACTTTAACCCGGCAAATCCTTGATTTGTTCCCATAATCGTACACCATCTGTTTAACTAGTTCGAAGTGCCTAAAGAGAAATACATTAAATAATAATTTGTATGCAATGCAGTAATGTAAAACACTGGGACGTATGTGACTTTTAAGGGAGGAGTGCAATCTGCATATTTTCTTGAGCTCCCGTTTCCTGACCCCCCTGTTTTACTGTATTTATTGGTTACATTATTAATAAATTGTGAACGATCAACTAATTCAGAATAAAATCCACAATTAATAAATTCATTCATAAATAATAAATATGAATTAAGAAAATAATGAATTAATTAAATTATTTCAAAATACCCCTTCAAGCTTCTTGCTTCAATTTTTTTTATTTTGCTCATTATGAACGGGTTTCATTCAAGTAAGAATGTCTTTCACACACGTTTTATCTTGTTCATTCCCATTCTAAGAGGAAATTTAAGTAAACAATTAAACTGGTTGTTTATCATGTCTTTTACTACTAAATATTGAAACCTCACTCAGTTCTACGCACTGTATAGTGTTTTCCTGCTGTAGCGAAGGCCTAAATGCCATATAAAAATGGAGTAGAAATGTGTCCGAGAAAACTCGCTCGCTGATCGACTCGAGCGAAGAACTCTTTCGCCTCCGCAGAGGCGAACGAGAAAACTCTTTTGTAGTGTGTGGGGGTCCATAAGTGTCCCTTGTTTCGATTTTCCACATTTCACGTCGTACATTTCTCGAAACGCATTCCTCGGTGTATTCTGCTGCGGGCCTAATACAGACCTACTCCGACACAAACGCGGTGCTGTTTGTGCTCTAATTTCTGGCTGCCTCGCACGATTGCTTCTTCGCATCGTATCGCACACCAGCATCTATACTAATAAAAGTGAATTCAACGACGTGTAACCGACATCTATACCACAAAAAGTAGCATATAAATAGATATGAAATTTTTACAGGCTCATCTTCAGAATTGTCGCAGTGTCCTTGCAAAGTTTGGTAAAGATTAACACAACCCAAACGCGTAAAATAAATATGTTTGTCGATGCACCGCGACCATTTTTCGCCTCTCGCTTAAAGCACGTTGTTCCTAATATATTCATTCAGTGCCCAGTAGTGCTGCTGTAAAACTGGTACTTAATTTATTCGCTAGAGGTCAATAGGGATAAATAAGATTAAAAAAATCATGTAAATGCAATGTGTTGTAAAATGAAATGAAAGAAAATTATAGTGTTTTATTAAAATTTGAAGCCATTACGTTAAGTTTGAGGCCATTACTAATAATATTATACACCGGGGTTTATATAAAATTGATCTTTTCCCTCATTCACAAAAATTGAATATGAAGAAAGCCCTGGCAACGCCAGGTATTTTGCTAGTTCCCTATAAGATTACTTTGTCAAACTATGCGACGTAACGGACGGATTAAGATTCTGTAACCTGACGGCTCGCGGTGACACTCTATAACACCAAACAACTGTTCACTTCTACAGCTCCCACATGACTCTCCTCTTTTTGGATGAAGACGAGATTTTGTCTGCCCGCTCCCTCACTTTCTTGCTGGCCAATGGCGATCTCCTATTTCTTATCAATTCATACAAATTTCGGTAATGGTCCGCGCGACATTGGCTTCAGGAATTGTTCCCGCGTCAAGCGATGTTACAGACGCGCTAGATTCAACATCTCGCGTTCGTGGACCGACATCACAATTTGATGTTGTCATCTTTTTCCTCTTATTTTCGACATGACGTTGGCCCAACACTTGAGTTTGTCTCAATATATACACTGGCAAGAAATATAGCATCACTCCCCACTTGTTGGAATTTTTGGTATAATCTTGAAATAATTTTAATAAATTATTTGTTTTTCTTTCTTTATTTTATATTAAATGAATTAATGCCTTAATTTTTCGAATATAATGTAATGTTTTTTATGTTAGTGTAACTCATCTATTGGAATAATAATAGAGAATTCAGACGGCAAATGTATATTACATTACAAAGTTATAAAATTAGTAAAATATTTTAACAAAATTATAACATAACATAGATGACTATTGCGGTTTTCAGAAACCACAAGCACAAAACTATATCAAATTCTTCCATTGTCTCCACTAATATTTTGTTGACACACTACAAGCTTGGCGCTGTTTAGGCATTGAGAGAATGCAATTATCAATAAATTATAGACATAGTTCAAGAAACCATACTTTCACAATAGACTACATCAGTTCCTGTTTACTTTTCGGTTTCTTCTTGCCACATTTTCCAAAATCTTCCAACACTTCTTAATGGCATTGTGATCAGGTCTTTTGCCAGCTCAGTCTAAAACTTCTAGTCTGTTTTGTTTAAAGAAATATTTTACCTGACATGTAGAACTATGTGAAAAATCGCATTCATGCAACTTCTACTCCCTGCATCATATACTAATACACATAGGACATATCTTTAAAAGACAGATAGAAGAGTCATACTGAAAAAAATAATTTGAGGTATCAAAAAAATGATCTTATTGAGGTCATAAGTTTGCTTTCTAGGATATCTTTATAGACATTTCCATTAACAGTGCTATGTAAGTCCAGACGCCCGGCCTCATGGCTAGAAATGCATCCGCAAATCCCATGTCCTTGTGGATGCTTCGTTTTTAATTACACCTTGAATAGGTATGTAAAAGAATCTGGAAATGTCACTGTTTGATTTTCTCCAAATATCACCACTATTTACATCCCTCCCTGTAGCAGCTTTCATGTAGCAAGGCTTAGATTAACTTTCCGCATTAAAACTTTTCACTTGAGAGTTACTATTTCCTTTTGTGTCATGTGCAGAACGCTGTCTTCTTTGCATGATGAGCAGACGCTCGTCGCTGGTGAAGGCTAAGAACAATGGGCGGGCGGGGTGCGCGGGGCGACCGCAGCCAAGATGAATCCCGGAAATAAACGCGGCGAGGACGGGGACGAAAAGCGAACCGAGAAGACGGCCCGCGAGGACGGGCGGGCCGCGAGGACGGGCGGGCCGCGAGGACGGGCGGGCCGCGAGGACGGGCGGGCCGCGAGGACGGGCGGGCCGCGAGGACGGGCGGGCCGCGAGGACGGGATTAGTAGCTGGCAGACATGTACTTAATGTATGTTAACTATTTTGATTGTTTACAAATTGTGGAAAACATGTCTGTAATTATGTCCCCTAATTTTGACGCACCTGTATTTTTGACATTAATTAATTGAGATATATCTGCACCAGAAGGAAACATGTCAAAACCATTGTGAAGGCACTGTTAAGTTTCACGAGTAGTTTTGTATTCATTTTCATGAATGTTGGCCCTTATTATATAGGGGTGGAATTTTTTTCACGTTATTTTAAGCGCACACTCTTTACTTTCTTTCCTTTTGCCATAATTTTGAAGTATACTATATATTTCTCCATTATATAAAGTTTAACACGTCCCTCATCGAGCTTGAGTGAATGGAGAAAAGAGGATAAGAATACTAATAATTAAGCATTTGAAATATGTGTTTCCGCAATAAATTACATGTATAATTTTGATATAGTTATCAAATACAATTATTAAATGACATTATTAAACAAGTGTGAGAAAAAATTAGTTTTAATAATATATTTTCAGGTATATATTCTTTTAAGAGTAGCTTTCTTGCTGTAAGTATATTGTTTTCTGTGGTCTGCACACACTGAAGTATAAATAGAATTTGCTCTTCATCCACTGGTAAGAGTCCCTTAAAATCCTGCATCAATTTCACCCATCTTTCTGCTACATCACTAACAATATTGAGATTCCGGAACGTTTCTTGTGCTTTTAAATAAGAATCATCCATATCCCAGAGATCTGGTCTATGATTCAGAAAGCCAATATCAACTCCCAATTTCGTTAATAAATTTTAACATTTATGGGAAATGAAATCCTCTATTGTTTTTTTGGAAACAAAGACAACAAAAATATTTTAATACTATATTATGTTACATTTAATGTTA